>PVIW01000174.1:192500-713653 GCA_004026585.1 Noctilio leporinus | reverse complement strand
TTGCCTCTGCCTCCCCCCTCCCCCCTCCCCCCAACCCCTTTCCCCTGACCACTGTAGGCCTATTCCTTGTATTCATATACTTGGTTCTGTTTTGCTTGTTGTTAGTTTTGCTCATTATTGTCCCGTAATGGGTGAGATCATATGATATTTGTCCTTCACTGACTGGCTTATTTCACTAAGCATAATACTCTCCAGTTCCACCCATGTTGTTGCAAAGGGTACAAGTTCCTTCTTTCTTTCTGCTGTATAGAATTCCATTGTGTAAATGTACCAAAGTTTTGTGATCCAATCATCCACAGAACTTTTTTCTTTATTTCTCTGATATAACATTAGAAAAGTCTAACTTAGCAAACTCTTTACTGCCAAGAATACTGTATTCCGTTTTTATCTATATTTAATAATTCATTAATTTGTGTCTTATTAATGGTAGTTCCTAATAGACAAATGACCACATACAAGTCTAGTTTGACAATTTAATGAAAGCTTACTGATTGATGGACCAGCAATTTTATAGCTATCTAGTAACGGGTTACTAAATCAAAATAATCTAAGACAACTAGCAGTCGTAACAGTAGAAATAAAACCATGAATAGTACTACTTACAACAGTGCTAGCTAACACTTATTAAGTGAATACTCTGTGTTTGACTTTGCTCTAACCCTTTGGCTGTTATTTACCCATAAATCCTCACTGCAAATCTACAAGTGTGAATAGTTTTAATGTCCTTGTGAAGAAGAGCAAGGAGGGGCAAAGATGCCCTTGACTCACAGCTAGAATGTGTTATTATCCCATGAGTTGGAGTGTCCCAGACAACTCTACATTATTTCTGAGATGTAACTAAACTTTTGACCAAGATCCATACATTCCCGAACCTATTCCTCTCTCATTTTCAGTTTATCTTTCTCTTCTGCCTCTTTTAACATACCTCTTCCCCCAAATATTTTCCACTGAATTCACCTGTGTTCAATCTGCATTGTGCCTTTTTCTCAACAACATTTTGCAATTGTTGTATTGTATATGTGTTAATTATGCATGAATGGGTTTTGCCTTCCTGTTATATTAGCATATAAACTCTCAGAGTAGAAACCTTTTATGTGCATGCTGAAAGCTGGGTTTACCCTGCTGTATGCCCAATAGGAACCCACAAAGACATATCACAAACGAGGCAAATGATTTGTCTTGTGTGTCCCTGTCATGGGCTTACAAGTTCCATTGCATAGAATGTCGTACGGACTATGCAATCTCTTTATATAAGAATTCCTTATTAGTATAGTGTGGTAAAGTATACACTATTTGAATATAATACCACAGGTTAGTATAACAATATGCTATATTTAGTATAGTGGAATGAAAACTACTCTGGCCTTAAAACTGGGAAGTCTGGACTCCAGTGTTTTCTATTGTGTCATTGTGGGATGGTGATGATGATGGTGGTGGTAAATAATAGTAATAAATTTAACTCTTTTTGCTTCAAAATTTCATTTCCGGTGACCTGGGCAGGTTTTATCCAATAAGCTGCAAACAGTTATTTTTTGCTCTAACATTCTATTCCTGGTATGGACAGAAGCTTCCTAGTGTAATATAAGCTCCACTTACGGGATCTGCCATTTGAGAGTTTTTAATTCAGGCTTGTCATGTGATGGAGAAGATGAGATGAAACACATCCCTGATCTGGACCATCAGCCATTTACAAAAATTAGTTAAAATGTGATGCATCATAATCTGTCAGATCTTTTTGTTGTGGATAATAATATTCCTTTTAGAAGTACTGTCTTTATTTCTCTTAAAAGGCACACTCTTGTTTATTCTTGACAGAGAGTTTAATTTTAACTAATTAACACCATAGCTTCCTATTCACTTACGCTTAATCTCTATAGCCAGTCATGGGTTCAGATGACCAAGAGGCTCATAGCTCTGCACACCAGCGTCCACCTTCAAACGATCTAACTGGTGATGTCTCTTCCTACTTCACTGGGGTTTCTGTGAAGCCCTTGAGCACTCAGGACACTCACACACAGAATCATCCCATGCACAGATAATGTTGGTATGGAGGCTTTTTACCATGTGCTCTACATGGGGGTGCATTTGTTCTATTCTTTCCCAGGAAATATATTCAATCATTTAATTCACCCACATTCATTTAAAGCCTTTGCTATATTATCTGTTAAGTCATTGTGAGGCAAGTCATAAGGAGGAGAATATTTTATAGTCTCTGTTTTCAAAGAGCCTCTGATGTTCTAATTGGAGACTGAATTATTCACAAAATGGAGAACATATGTGAAATTAAAAGGCATAAATGCAAAGTACAAACACAAGGACGGGGAGGGCAGGAGAGCACATATGTTGGCAATGTGAGGTTTGTTCCACTAATTAGGCTCTGATGGGAGGCTGGGTTATATTTAAAACTTCTAGGGTCTTACTCTATAGCTGATCACTTCTCTTACATTGTTCCAGTGTCTGAATAATGTTTGTGGCGCTTGGTTCTGACCTCTGGTATGTATGACCTTGATGTAGAAATCTAGCTCTGTTCTACAGATTTTCTCCTCTAGCTCTGGAGACTAGACTAGTTTTCCTTGGGTCCTGGCCTTATCTGTTGGCTGAATTAACTTGACTCCGGTACTATTATATCTTGACATCCTCAGGGCTAGCTTAGAAACTTGATCTTGACTTTGAATTGCTGATTCTGCTTGGAAGTTTGGTTGGGTTCCCTTGACTCTGAAATTCCTACCCTTTGTTGTTTAATCTTGCTGAAAGTGTTCAGAAGAAAGAAGGAGTTTTACTCTTTGATTCTAGATAAAAAATGTAAATTGTTTATGCTGTTGCTGGGGCAACATGAAAGAATGAATGAGCTCCAGAGGGTGGAGTTAGAACATTTTAATTCTTGTTTGCAGAGATGAAGTAACTCATAGAAAATATCGAATTGAAAGGCATCTTAGATAAATAACATCTGATCTGTTAGTTCTTTTTTTAAGATTTTATTTCATTATTTCCAGAAAGAGAGGAAGGGAGAGAGGCAAAGAGAGAGAGAGACATCAATGAATGCTTGCCTTTCACCTGACTCCAGCCACAGATCTGACTGGAGACCTGATTTGTAACCTTGTTATGTGCCCTGGCTGGGGAATCAAACCTGCGACCTTTGGGTTGGAAGGCCAGCACCTTACCCACTGTGCTACCAGCCAGGGCCTGATCTGTTAGTTCTTAATCTTGCTGTATACTAGAACCATCTTGGGATTGTTTATGGAGTATCAATGACCGAGCCTCACCCCAAACCAATTAAATTAGAAACCCTGGGAGTGGGGTTTATGCATCAATATTATTTAAATGTAACCAATGATGGGAATCACTGATCTAGTCCCAATCCTGTCATTTAAAAAATCAGGGAAAATATGGCCTATGAAATCTAAGAGATTTGTCAGATTTCACATAGGTTTTTTTTTTTTTTTTTTGCCAGGAGTGACCAAAACAGAGCTTAAGTGTCCCATTCTCTGGTTACATGCACTTTATTTCACAAAGCTGCTTTTTTACAATTTCTTTAAAAGTAATGATTATAGGCTTCTCTTAGATGTATGTAAGCCTTTTTGACACTTTCTTCTCTTGAGACTCTGTTATAGTGAGTCAAGGTAAAGAGGTATTTTTTCTGGGGCTAACTTGAACTTGGTAGTCCTCATTGCCCTGGCCTGGTGACCCACACCTTCATTCTGCTCCTACTGCTTTGGGGCTGCCACCCTTTGCACAAAGCCCAACAAATACCGTGGCCCATATTTTGTAATATTTAATATGGACTCTAGTACGTCTGTAAGACATGAGTGTTGTATCCCTTTTCTTGAGGGTTTTGATCTCATCCAAGTAACAATGAAATAATCACATTGAAAACTGTACGTATCTGATGCAATGCTAGGCACTTTACAAGCATTGTCTTATTTTGTCTTGTCTTTCTTATTAGGTAGGTATCATGATCATTATGAGGAAACGGAGGCTTAGAAAGATAAAATTGACAAATGCTATACAGCTAATAAGTGGCAGAGCTAAAGTTCAACACCCAAATCTTCTGGACTCCAAAGCTCTTGATCTTAATCTCTATGCTACCCTGCATCCAAAATAAAAATACTTCTGAGAGCTAGTGAGATAGATATTTTTAGCTCCTTATTTCAAGATAGAAATACATTCAGTGATGGTGATCATACATTTTTACTGATTCTGCTCAGTCCAGTTGCTTGACTTTGCCCAACAGAGTGGCTACTTAGGGCAGGATAAGAGGAAGAAGACAGCTGTTTGTTTGCCAGCTGGAAGCAATGGGAAGAGGAAATTGTAAGCAGTTTGGGGGTATTAGCAAGTGTTATTGAAGTAACAGACCATCGAGCAAAAGGTGGATAAGGAGGAATATGAGGGAAGCAAAAGCTGCTGGGGAGAAGATTTTAATAAAATTAAAGAAAGATTGTTATGCAAATAATTGAACAAAGAAGATGAAAGGAGAGTTCAAGGTTCTTGAGAAGTGATTTTGTTCTCTCTTTTTTTGATTTAAAAGAAATTTTTCCATTTTATTTTTTATTGTATTTTTTCATTATTATTTAGTCCCCTTCTACCCCTTTCTCCCCAGCAATCACAACACTATTTTCCATCTCAATCAGTTTTTGTTTTTGTTTTTGTTTTTTTCTCAATCCCCTTCACCCTCCACCTGTCCCCCTACTTAGCTGTCATCCTGCTATTCATGAGTCTGTCTCTTGAGGAAGTAGTTAATGGGGAATAATGACAATGTTCAGTGAAGGATCAGGTATATGACAGAGAATTTACCAATGCCATTCTGTCTACATGGTAAGATGAAGAGCCCCTACCTGTCACTGGAAAATAGAAAAAGAAAAGTAGAGATACTGACAGATTTTGATTGCTACTAAAGTTAGAGAAAGCATGTAATTACTCCCACTGGGATAAAAACTTGGATTTTAGCCTAAATTTCTTTAGAGGCTGTAGGGATTCAAATGATTTTAATGCACTAAGTCATAAATAACACAAAAGAGATGATAAATCACAACCATTTTTGCTTTTCATTACTGATATTTGCATTGACACTCTTAGGTAAAAGGAAATTGCTGTAGTAATAGGTCTCTGTGGAACATATTTTTTGCTTGTCTCTTAGCCTGTACAATTACAACAGCAACTGGAGTACTCATATTATGCCTGGTGAATAGTAGAGGAAATGATAACTCTTCTATTGCTATCAACCTATCCCCAAACAATGAGGACCCTGTAGTTGCTGTTCATGGAGAATACCCTGCTGCTTCTGAACCTACAGTGACCATCTAATCAACTGAACCTACAACTACTGTCACTTGAACAGACTCTACAACCATTTCAACACCCACTGAACCCTTAGCCACAATAGCCACAACCATCACTTCAATTGAACCTACAATCTCCACACATTCAACTGAACTTTCAACCACTGCAGACATTACTCCTACTTCAAGTAAAACCATAAGTGTTCCCATTTCAAAGGCACCTACAATGGTTGCAATTTTAACATCAAATAATAATGAAACTTCATGTTAGCTGACAACCCAATCACCACTTCCTCAATCTCTTTTAATGTACAACTACATTCACTTCAACAGAATCTACAACCACTTCCACTCAACCTACAGCCACTGTAATTTCCATTTAGCCTACAATAACAATGGTCATCAGTCTCCTTCAACAATCTAAAACCTACACTTATTTGTCCGAACCTGCAACTACAAATGCCATATTATCACTTTTCCTAATAGAACTACTATCAGTCATCAAAATGTTCTGTTTTATGGCAAGTTAACCTTTAGTTATCACTACAGACTAACCTATAACTATCCACCCCTACTAGTTCTTCAAAACTGTGGCTTACCATGATGCCACTGGAAGAACAATAATACAGACGATGGACAATGGAATAATTACTTACATTTTTACTAATTCAGTACTGAGGACTTCTAAATGTATTAAAACTGTTTTCAGGCCCTGGCTGGTGGCACAGTGGATAAGGCACCAGCCTGTGAACCCAAAGGGCACTGGTTCATCCCAGCCAGGGCACATAACCGGTTGCAAGCCAGGTCTCCAGCCAGGTCTGTAGCTGGAGGCAGGTGAAAGGCAACCAAACATTGATGTCTCGCTCCTTCTCTGCCTCTCTTCCTTCCTCTCTCTCTAAAAATAATAAATAAAATCTTAAAAACAAAACTTTTTAAAGGACTGAACATAAAGTTATAAAGAAGCTGCTCTTGGTACTATCATTCAAAGTAACATAATTTCATATAAAAAGTAACAGCTTATTCATTTAGGAAATCTTAAGGAAGCTCAATAACAATCGTTGTAATAAAATTAGCCATTTAACTTTTAATATATATTGTTTTCACTTCAGAACATTGCATGCCTCTGTACACAGATTACATGCATAATAAACAGAAATTTTATATGGGGGAGATTTAAAGAAATTTATGTAAAGAAAATTTTAGGATTTATAGTAATTTTTCCTTTATAATAAAGTTATTGTTTCAACTTCTTTTTAGGTTGCAATTAGTTTTTAAACAATCATATTTTATTTTTATTAATATTTTTGAACATGCATTTGAATCTCTTAAAATATTTTAGAAAGATCTTATTCACTTACTTTTAGGGATAGGGGAAGGGAGGGAGAAACAGAGGGAAATATCAGTATGTGGTTGCATCTTCTGTGTCCCCAACTGGGGACCTGACCAGCAACTCAGGTATGTGCCCTGACTGGGAATCAAACCAGCAACCCTTTGGTTCATAGGCCAGTGCTCAATCCACTGAGCCACATCAGCCAGGGCTTAACATATACATAATTAATTTTATGCCATCTTGTAAGCAAATCAATTAAAAGACATGTCTTAATTCCCAAATATGTGCTATGGACAGAAGTCATAGAAAAAGAAAGCAATGCAAACTGAGCAGTAAATTAATTAAGTCAGACTCTTAATTTTTGAACTTTTAGTAATTCCAAAAGATTTAAATTACAATTGATAATATCCCAGGCTTACTAAATCAGGATCTTTAGATTAGAACTAGTAATCTATAATTAAAAAAAACTTTACAGATGTTTGTAATGTCTGGGCAGACTTGAGGCTCACTGGTTAAAGGTGATATCCTAAGAATAACATTAGTTATAGTGATATAAATTCTAATTAAAATAGTAGAACTCAGAACCGTGTTCTAGGTATGCAAGAAAAAGAATTACAGACCAGCTATGTACAAAATAAACCTCTTAACACATTATTTATATTACCAAGATGGGAATGTTTCATTTACCAAATAGCAAAATATATTTTCAAGAAAAAATTTCAAATGAAAGCTTCTGAACAAAATTGAAATCATTGAAAATACCTTAAATTTGGACCTAAGCACTCATTGTTAATTTTACCTACTTATGCCACTTTAAGTATGTGTTCTTAGAAGTAATGACATTTTAGTAAATACATTCATTTACATTTCTAATAATGTTCACTGGCTTTCACTTCCCTCCTTACTGTTTTGGTTAAAAAATCATTTATGAATATTTAAAACATCACTGGTTAGACCATTAAATTTCTAATTTAGAGTTACCATTTTTCAGTTCTTTCACGGATCATCAGAATGATAAATGGTCTGAAAATGCTTGTAAATAAATACATGTACAGCTTATTTTATAAAGAATGATAAGATATTCTCGGCCTATAAAAATTAGTCCTTAAAAAGATACACACTGAATAAATGAATAAATGGTAGCTGACTTGTATTATGTAAGGTCCATGGGAATAGACCTCTATATTACCTATTATTGTACCCACCTGGCATACAGTAGACCCCAATAAATATTTATTTCAAATTTCAAATATTTGTATTGAAAGATAATTTTTAAGACATGATGCTCTAAGAAAACATGTAGCTCTTAAGTGTCAGTATTAATAAAACATGTTAGCTCATTTTTGTTTAAAGTGAATTCTTTTAATTCTTTTAATTTTTAGAAGACTTATTTCCCACCTTTTAATAATGTAGTTGATTATTTTCTGAATGCTCACAGTTTCTATAAATTTGGAGTTCCTAAGCTCTCATAGTACTGAGTGAAGGCTTTGGGCCTCTGTTGGTCATTGGAACAGGAGGTCTAGTGGTGGCAGGTGGTGGAAACAATAGTAATTGTTAATGAACTCTCAGCAATTCCTTTCTTAGGAAGCAGATCTAGTTTCTGGACTAAGCATGCTTCTGGAATGTTCTTCTCTCATTCTTTACCTATACCTGCTGAAACTTTTTACATCTTTCTTGCCTTCTGTATTTCCTGCTTCTTTGTCACTTACTTTCAGACCTCAGCATATGCTACTTTGAAACTTTATAGTATATTTTTCCTTCCTAACAACATTACCAGAAATGTAAAACTTTTTTTGTGGGAGCATCACAGGCAATACCTAGTTTGATTATAGCTAGCTTTCAGGCAGCTCTGCTGAATACAACTGCTTTAGGACAGATAAAGCTCTGCTTCCCAGGTCAATGGAACATAGATATCTAATATTAAAAACCTGTGGCCATGGAAAACAGTATGGAGTTTCCTTAAAAAACTAAAAATGGAACTGCCTTTTGATCCAGCAATTTCACTACTAGGACTATACCCGAAGAACCCTGAAACACCAATTCATAAGAACCTACGTATCCCTATGTTCATAGCAGCACTATTTATAATAGCCAAGTGCTAGAAGCAGCCAAAGTGCCCATCAGTGGATGATTGGATCAAAAAACTTTGGTACATTTACACAATGGAATACTACACAGCAGAAAGAAAGAAGGAACTCCTACTCTTTGCAACAACATGGAAGGAACTGGAAAGTATTATGCTTAGTGAAATAGGCCAGTCAGTGAAAGACAAATACCATATGCTCTCACTCATTACAGGACAATAATGAACAAAACAAATAAACAAGCAAAATAGAACCAGGTACATGAATACAAGTAATAGACCTTCAGTGGGCAGAGGGGAGAGGGGTGGGGGAGAGCTGGGAGGAGGCAAAGAAGGGGAGCAGTTTAGTCAAGAATCTAGTATGGAGGAACCATGGACATGGACAACAAGTGGAATTGACTTTAGAGGGAAGTAGATGGGTGGGGAAGGGGACAGAAGAGAGTAAAAAGGGGATGGATGTAACACAACAACAATCAAATAAAATTAAAACAAACAGACAAACAAACAAAAAACCTGTGGCCAAATACCCTCTACTTGACTTTGTTTCAAGACCACACATGGCAGAATCTGATATTTTAGCTCCAGTTTTCCTGGCTGCTGCTCTTAACTCTTTTTCTTTAGCTGCCTTGGCATGGTTTTCTGTTTTTCTCATATGGGTTAATATTTCTGGCAACTGTGTTTGATATTCTTGGAGTATTCTTTTTTTGGTCTTCCCTTCAGATTTGCAATGACTTCTATCCCTTGATCTTGGCCCGTACCGTCAAAGTCCTTGCTATTTACTAATCTGACTTCTCAGCCATTTGACTGAGAAGGGGTCATCAGAACTTGACAATCCAGGGTTCTGTTCTCTCTCTAGGGTAAAAGGTGGGGCAACTTTTACCCTAAAGACATAATACTGTTTATTTAGGTTTGTCATGGCTTGAGTCATGGCAACTTCATCTACACCAGGACAAAAGCTTGCACAGCAGTTACTATGACTTTCTTTCTCAAAGCTAACATGAAAAGCCTACTTTCAAAAAGTTGATGTTGCAAATAATTTCAAGTGAAGATGCAGACACTTCCTGGGTCATTGTCAAGGCTATAAAGGGCTCAGATTTCACCCCAGTCCAAATAAAACAACTATTAAGACTTTGGGGGGATATATTTTCATCGAGTCATCATTGCGTAGGGTTAAGTCACTTGAAGAGGACCAAGAAGGGCCCCTGTAATTCTGATTTTCCTTTTGAAGAAACTAGGTTTTTGATAATTCAACTGTTTCAGCATTGGGCTCAACCCTGACCTTCTGGCACCTAAAGCTCTATGCATTTTGGAGAACCGTTCTCCAAGGTCTAGAGTTGTCTTCCTATAGTTGTGATTCATTGGAATTCGAGGAACAGCCTGTTCCCTGAAGAGAAGTGAATTATAAAAGCTTAAAGATAATACTATCAGAAATTCACTTTGGTCTCTTTAATTGCACGTATAAAGGGTATTAGCAAACAATGAAGAAGCAGAATAATAACTCAGCAACAATCTTCAACTTAAATAATTTAAAATAAAATAACAAATACCTTTGTTTCCTTAGTTGCACTGGGAATAAAATCCACTCAACTGTGGTGAGCATGAAGTCAAATAAGCATCTTGTATTTGGTTGATGGCACTATTACTCAGTTATAGGGTTTTTCTTTATTGTATGTTTGAGGGACTGGTTTGAGGAGAAAAGTTGGCAACCTATGTTGATAGCTTTAAAATGTCATATGCTTTGTCAGAGTAAGTCCAATGATTGGAATATATGCTAAGGAAATACCTGAAATATGGTATAAATAAGGGTTTCATAGTTTCAAACAATGCAAAATATTGAAAAAGCTATTGTCCAAAAGCAGAAGGGCTACTTGATAAAATACAATATGATATTTTCAAATGTCTTGAAAAAAAATATTTTAAAAAGTAGGTTATCAAATAAACAATGCAGTTTCATGGTAAAAAAAAAAAAAAAGAAACAAATATACTAAGAATGGCACAACTAGGGGGTTCTAGGCCATACTTTTTGGTGGATTATAGCTTACATGTTCTAAATCTTCTACTATTTTTATCATTCAGAAAAAAAATGAAATAAAATTAGCTGAGCCCTGGCTGGTGTGGCTCAGTGGATTGAGTGCCAACCTGCAAACCAAAGGGTCACTGGTTCAATTCCCAGTCAGAGCACATGCCTACATTGTGGGCCAGGTCCCCAGTTGGGGATGCATGAGAGGCAACCACACATTGATGTTTCTCTCCCTTTCTTCCTCCCTTCATTCTCCTCTCTCTAAAAATACATAAAATCTTAAAAAAAAAAAAAGAAAAGAAAATCAGCTGATCTTTTCAGCAAACTCAGATCACCTACCTAGTACACTTTCTTTTTTCTTTTGAAAATAGTTTCATGAGTTCTGTAAAATTGACACCAAGTAAAGCACTTTGGGCAGAAATCTGAGCCAGGGGTGCAGCAAGAGGGAGAAGTAGCCCAGGGGAAGGGCTTTGGGGTGCTCCTGTGGGTCCTGCAGGGAAGCGAATCTAGGGAAGGCAGGTGGCAGATGGCAGCGATCACGGGGGTAATGACATCCCTTTTTCATCAAGAAGCCCTTCAGTGGTGCTTCCTCTTCTCTCTGTGAGGTAGAGCAAAAACTTACCTAATTACTTCATTCTCATTCCAATATGCATTTTCTTACTTGCCTGGCACTAGAGTCTATTTCTGTATGTAATTTCCTACCTTGTCATCCCCTCCTCTAAGCTGAATGGAACCATAAAGGCTGGGCTGGAATAATATCTGCCAAACACATAGTAAGCACCTGATAAGTCAATGTTGAGTAAGTGAACCGACTAAAGGAATAAAAAGACAAGGAAGCCCCATAGGCTCCCTTGTACTTTCAGACCCGTTTTGATCATTGTCTTTGGGTAGAGTTTTGTCATCCTGTTACTTCTGTCAAGTATTTCCAACTTGGAAAGAATGAAAAACTTGTGTTGAAACAGGCTGTATAAAAGGGGCACCAAAATTGGCACCCAGTTATTAAAGTGTGTAGAAGTGACATAATTTATGCAGTGGGATTTTAATGACTTCCTAATAAATAGTAGTGGGCAACTTGAGGGTGGAGGGACTTTTAATAAACATCTGCTATGGCCGAAGTGCTTTGTATTTCAGAAACTTTTCATGACTAGTCAATGAGGTAGTTGTTAATGCCTTGATTTCACCAAGGAGACGATGGCAATTCAGAGCAGTTAGGTTGCTAAAACACCAGTGTATTAAGCTGTAGGAAGTTGAACAGAGCTTCATTTTCACCCTAACAAGAAAAAGATAGCTAATCCCTGAAGTCCTGACTTTTTGACCCCATCAGAGAACCGACAACACAGGGCAACCTACCAGCCTGAGATTTGAATGAAGACAGCTGTCTCCAAGGAGAAGTGGGGCCCGAGTCCTGGCCCACTTGCGGCAGATCACAATAGGAAGGTGGGGGTCACAATACAGCAGTTAGGGATTCAAATTGCTAAAGGCCAAGTGTGGACTCGTGTGAGAACACAGAAACAAGGGGAGCCATGGACAGAAGGGGAGTGGATATCCACTAACAGGATCTGCTGGATGAGTTGGCACTGAATGCTCATGAGAAAGACAGGACACCGCAGGACATTGGAGAAGCTGTCCTGGTGAGGCAGGCAGAGAGGAGGGGAAAACCGCAGGAAAGGCATCATTAAGCAGTCTGTGAATCATTAGCAAGGAGGGTTCAATATAGCATAGTTGAAAACAGGGTTTGTAAACTATATACTTATTTTATGTTTATAACAAGCTCAGAGTTCCCAATAAGCTGGTTAAAAACTAGTGGATATTTTTAGCTACTAGGATAACTGAGGTCAATCACAAAAGCTACATATATTAAAATTCCTATGAGCTGTTATTTGAATTTTAGGTGTTGGTTTGACCCATAATTCAATTTATATCGTACATTGATTCTACAACTTGACTAGTTCTCAAAATTGGTCCCTTATCTCAACTTCCAGCCTGGGCTCCCTCTCTCTCCTTTTGCCCTTTCCATTCATTCCCCGTGCCTCAGCTAGAGGAAGATTTAAACAAAACACAAGTTCTAGTTTTAACTATATTACTCTTGTTTGCACTATTACAGTTGTCCCCATTTCCCCGTCTTTGCCCACCTTAACCCATCCCCAAACGGTTGTCTATGGGTTATGCTTATATGTTCCTTCGCTGATTTTGTCGTTCTCATTTTAAGTGAATCCTGTGATTTCAAGCAACCTTCAGCATAACATGTAGTTTCCTGCCTCAGATCGGCCTCCTCCTCTTTCCAGCCTGCGGCTAATGCATTCCCTCTGGTTCCACCCATCTCTTCACAAGATGAGGCCTCTTGTTGGAACTCGCCTGGCTCACTTTTTACTCACCCTTTAAGACGTGAGCAGGAAATTCAAAGAACTCAGATTTTCCAGACAGGCAAAGAGACAAACACTAATGTAACCTGCCTATCAGAATATAGTTGGATCTAGTTGTATCCAGGTTCCAACTTTCAAAGCCCACCTGCTTCTATTTAATTTAGGCAGAGGGTTGTCTTCCTCTATTTTTCTCTGCATTTTAGCTAAGCTGGCTTCTCAATGCACTCTGATCTTTTTTTATTTTTACCAGCTTGCTTACTTACCTGAGGCTTCTCAAAGAAATGATAGCTTCTGCCTCAGTGAAAGCGTGAAACTAAACTAAAAGGACAGAAATCATAAATGGTGAACTTGGTTGTCAGGAAACCTCACTTCTCAACAACTCTGTAAAATCTGCTAAATGAGGAAACGGGACTGGATAATGTCTGTGGCCCCTTAAATTTCACGTTTCAGGTGAGAAACCAGTCAAGTAATTATACAACTTGAGACAATAGGCTGGAGGCATGGTTTTAGGTGGGAGAAGGCAGGTAAGCGAGATGTTTGCTTTCTTTTTTTATTTTTTTTCGGGAGATAATTGACACCCTCCCCAAAGCAGGTTTTAAAGTTAAGCAAGTCTAGAATTTAAAGTGGTTTGGGCAGTTGCCAATAGAGTTTTCTAGTAAGTTATACAAAGGGGTTGGGACTTTTGCTGAAACAAATGCGCTGTGCCTTTTTGAATATTTTATATGTTGATATGAATAGACTAGTATGTTGATGGAAGAAATTTTATACTGGATTTCAGAGTCACTGGCTTGCTAGGAAGGCTCAAAAAAGTAGTTTTAAATATTTTCAGGCAAATACAGGATGTATATGGTCCAAACAACCTATCCCAAAAGGTGTAACTCATAATATGAAATCATAATTATTGAACTGAATCCACCCTGGGGCAGATGTATCATAGTTAACTTAGTGTTAATTAAGTCCAGTATTTGTTCTGAAATCTGTAACTACAAAAGGCATTGAACAAAGTGAAAAATATTCCTAGAACTGGGATTGTGAAATTGGTTGTCATGGAGTGGAAGGAAAATACAAGACAAGTATACAGATGTTGAACATCTTGAAATCCAGTGAGCTGCAGAAATAGTTTTAACTCTTACATTTAATTTATATTTTGAGTTCTCCACCTATAATGAAATATCTTTCCATTGGCAAATGGAAATGTTTTGCAACAGTGTTTATTTCACCTATATTAAGATAAAAATAGGCACAATCTCATTAAGGCATTTCTTTTTTGTGTGTGAAAAGTAAACTATTAAAAATATGGAATGTTTCATGAAATTGTGTGTCATCCTTGTGCAGGGACCATGCTAATCTCTGTCTCATTCCAATTTTAGTATACGTGCTACTGAAGCGAACACCCATTAAAACATTTCTAACATACATCCCCCTTGTTGTGTGACCAAATGATAGTCATTTAGATAGAGAAGTCAACTGCTTTTTGATTTCAATCATTTGAGAAACCAGTTTCTGCAGGTCCAGGTTGAATGTCACTTTTCCAAAATATTAACTGGGCAAACCTAGCCAGGTTGAAGATAGAATACATGATTTTAGAAAACAATTTCTGGATGATTCTTCAGGACTTAGCTAAATTCTTGGACCACAGTCTAAAATTAAACATAGTCTTTGTATCCTAAAGAGAAAACTTTTAAAGAAATAATGGGCCTATTACCAGTGTATTACAAATAGTACCACATGCAATATATACTCTAAGAGACCACTGCTTTCTCTGGAAGATTTTCTTCTGTGAAGTTACAGAGTGGATTTGTACTTGCAGTTCTCACAGAAGCCATTCAGGAAAGATCAGGAGTTGAGGCAGAAGTAGTCTTATTCTCTAAGATTTGAAGTAAGATGATGTGAGACAAGCACTTCATTCAATGTGTTAGCAATGGATGCTTCATACTCTTCTTTCTCTAGACCCCTTTCCATCACCTGTTCATGAGAAAGAGACTTCCAACAGGGCGCTGAATAATAGGCAGGCTCAGAGGTCCTGAGTTTTATTTTATTTTAATGAGATAACTTCACATTTGTTTTTCAGAGATTCTACCCCTGGGCAAATTGAATAACCTCTAAAGATTGGGAATAAAACCAAATTTAAGAATCAGCAACTGTGTTAACGGAACATGTTGGGACTTCATATAAGCTGATTCTGATTGCAGTTCTAAAACCAGGCTGTGCAAAATGTTTGACCCACAGGCTTGAGTCTGGTGCCAAGCTCGTAGTACATGGTTCTTAAATGTTTGCTCAAAGTGTTGGATCAGACCTGAATTCATTTTGTCAGTGAGTCACAGTTTGGAACCCAGAGACCTCAGGCTGTGGTTTATGCTGGGCTTTAACCAAAATGCCCCTTGGAACAGTGAGATCTGAGATCTGCAGATTCCACCTGGCCCTTGACTCCCGTGGAGATAACCCTTCTCATCACCGTCCTTCACTTGACTCTCACCCCATTTTGCTCTCTACTTCTGCTCTTCTGGTTCACCTTTCGATTCTTTGCCTTCTCTCTGAATTCTCCCACGATGCCCTAAAAATACCTGTAACAAAGCAAACAAACTCTCCTGCCCATCAGCCTCTTCCAACACAGATGCCAACATCTTTTTGCCTTAAACAATGCTGTGGTTTCCTGCCGTAGAATAACCTCTTCCGTTGTCTTTTTTAGTAACTATTACTTATCTTCTTTAGCAACTCATTACTGGGGATTATTTGTACCATATTTTGGCAAAATTGGTGGTAGCACTGGTGGATGAGGGGAAGGCGAACATTCTCTTTGCCCATCATTGCTGGCAAACTGTTACTTAGCTTTTCTCATTGAAAGACACTTTTATTTAACATCTATTCAGCCCTTTTCTCTGCTTAATTTTTGCCCCCTCATGATTCTTTGTTTTACTACCAGTAACCATCCCTTTACATAGCCAGTGGTCATTCAGCCTCTAGTAACCCATAGGCCTAGTCCTTCACTCCCCCACTAAAAGTTTAAATGTCAATTTTATACTCACACCATAAACATCTCCTTTTCTGGATATCTTATTTTCTGATTTTCATTATACCCATTCTTGGAACTTCCTTGGGATCACTAAAGGCCTCATTTTCCCCAATAACTCAGCATCCTTTGGGCATCATAATTTCCCTGCCTATCTGTTCTAAACTGTCACTCTTGCTTTAAGCATAAGTGGATCCCTTCTTTTCTTCCATTGTTGTTCTAGAAAGCTTCAGGTTCAGCCACAATCTGTCTTCTGTACTCCTCCCTGACTATGAGCTTTCCTGGAGAAAAGCATATGTCTATGCATGTTGTGATTACCAAATTCATGAGTCCTAGTCCGAGCGAGAGCCGCCCAGTGCATGCTGAGGTGTCTTTGGAATATACAAGAGAAGACATCTAGTAGAGGCCAGATGTATACATAGACTCCAGAAAAAGGTCTGGGCAGAGGGTAATGATCTGGGGAAAGAGGATATTACGGGGAAGTACATAACCGGCTTCAACTGTATTAGTGACTTCCATGTGTTATGATGGGCAGTAGATACATAGGTAGGTGTCTGTATTACCATCCTTTATTTTTTATTGTTAAATATATTGTTTTGATGAATGTCTGGAAATATCTCATGTGTTAACAAATGTAATCCCTCTTCTACTTCCCCCGACTTGTGCCACTGTGACAAAATAGGCTGCTTGAACCACTCTGGAGGGGTGACTTTAGGAGGTAGTTGTAACAATAATCACAAAGGCTCAAGGCTTCATTTCAATGCAGATAGAGTCTCCATTTTCTGCTGATCAGCACAAAGCAAGAGACATGCTGAAGCAGAGACACTTGCAAGGGTGCAAGATTGAAAGGTTCTATCAAGTTGGCTAGAATGAGAACTTGGCAACCCTCCTTGTAATGAAACGTTGTTGTACAGTAAGTAGATTGAATTCTCAGAGTAGAAAGATGATGCCCAATGCTTGGGTACACTAATTAACTCTTGTCCTCCAAGTGTGTCGGGAGTCATATATTCACAAACAAGGTTCTTTAGTAATTATTATAAACTATTATTTATGGAACTTTGTAACTCCGACCAGTAAGTTATCCATTAGTCACCCAGTATTGATTAAGCTCTTGTAAATTGTGCTGTTGGATACTAGTCACTCAGGAAATACATTTCAAAAATTGGTCTGGCCCCTGCCCTCTTAGGAACTGCAATTAAATACTATATAATTTTAAGTACAATAGGTTATGCTCAGTGACATAGCACAACTCAGCTGGGACTATAATATCTGCAGAGATTCACAGGATTAAAATGAAAAAATACGTAAGGTAGTTAAAGGGAGGAGATGTTTCAAAAAAAGATGTTGTCAAAAGAAAAGACATTTGTTAAATGTCAAGTGTCCATATTAGTTGGTAAGTATTAGGAAAATGACTATGGAGAATAAACAGTGGTATATCACCTAGATATCAACCATATGTATAACCAAATATTAATAAACATGATCATATATATAGGACAATTTCCTAAAGCTCCAATAAAGCATAAAAGTTTGGATGTTCATCTCATATTTGTCAAAACATTCCTGCCCTGTTTCTGATAGCCAAAATGTCCAACAGACTTCCTTTACTTGCACTGGACTCTTAATTAAATAATTGTTTATAAGAACTTGAGCAAAATCATTGACAATGAAAAACTCATGCATTTTAAGTTGGAAAAGAAGTAAAACACAATAAATGTTCTGAAAAATTAGTTAGTTGGGAAAAATTGATTTCAAATATACTGAAATGTTAATTATTAAAAATGAAAACATGAAAATATACTAACCAGATAGTTTAACCTCCTAAGTTTTAAAAAATTCTGGAAAAAAAGTTCTTAAAAGGCGGGAAAAACAAAATAATTCCAACATATATGGGGGAAAAGTTATTAGTAGCGTGAAACTTAAAATGTTCACTAGAAAAAGGAACACTTAATCACAATAATTGAACTGCCATCAACATAAATATGAACAAGAGTAAACATAAACATGAACATAAATACATATAAATATGAGGTTTGTCCCCAAAATATCAGCCATGCAAACTCTTTTAATTATATTGACATTGATCTGATACTTTTGGGACAGACTTTGTATATAAATAATGAATATCCTATAAATATAAATATTGAATAATCGGTGACTATTAAATTGTTTAATTTCAGTGCTGTAAAGGTTGCAAGCTAGGTCTCCAGCCAGGTCCATAGCTGGAGGCAGGTGAGAGGTAACAGGACATTGATGTTTCTTTCCCTTTTTCCTCCCTCCATACACTTTTCTCCCTAGGAATAATGAATAAAACCTTTAAAAAGAAATTTAGCCCTGGCTGGTGGCACAGTGGATAAAATGCCGGCCTGTGAACCCGGGGGTCGCTGGTTCATTCTCAATCAGGTCACGTGTCTGGGTCTGTGGCTCAGGGCAGGTGAAGGTCAGCAGTGCACTGGTGTCTCTCTCCCTCTCTGCCTCTCTCCCTTCCCCTCTCTCCAAAAATAATAAATAAAATCTTTTAAAAAATTCAGGGTTGTAAAAGAAAGGAAATGATTACACACACATACACAAACGCACACACACATATTTTTTTTCTTGACCCAATTAGCAAAAGGCTGAAAAAATGGTCTAACCTAAAAGAACACTGTAGGGGCAGTATTGTTACAAGGTTAGCGACAGTATATTCTACTATATACTAACAGGATATATACACACCCAAGGTCTGTCCAGAAGAAGTCCAGCCCCTGCTAATATAACAAGAACAGTTTGCATGGCATCCATGTAACCTGGCAGCCAAGCAGAGGGGACTGGAATTCGCACCCCTGAGCAATGATGACCTCACTGTGCTAGTCAGTGAAGGCAGTAGACACTGTTGAGTGAGCATGTGTATTGTGTGGCCACACATTCAAAATGACTGAGCAAGTAGAGCAATGAATCTGCCCCAGACTTTGAGGTAAACGTGCACATTCTCCCACAGAAACTCTTTAGATGATTCAGAAGGGTGCAGCTATGAGCAACTGGAGGTAGGCAGCTTCATCACACCATGTACTCGTTCATGCATCACACCTCATGCAGAGTTTTCTGGTGAACATCAAATCTCCCAGGTGACTCAGCCCCTTTACAGCCCAGAGTTGGCATCCAGCTCCTTCTGGCTTTTCTCAAAACTAAAATCACCTTTGAAAGGGAAGAGATTTCAGGTCATTGATGAGATTCAGGAAAATACAGAGGAGCAGTTGATGGTGATTGGGAGAACTGTGTGAGGTCTCAAGGTGTCTGTTTTGAAGTAGACTGAGGTATGATTGTCCTACATTCAATATTTCTTGTATCTTTTAAAATAAATGTCCCTGGCCCTGGCTGGTGGCTCAGTGGACAAGCACCGGCATGCAAACCTGAAGGTTGCTGGTTTGATTCCTAGTCAGGGGACATAACCAGGTTGCAAGCCAGGTCTCCAGCCAGGTCTGTAGCTGGAGGCAGGTGAAAGGTGACCGTACATCTTGATAGCATTAATTTATTATTTTATTGCCCTGGTTAGGAACTTCAGTACAATATTGAGGAACAGGCATTATAGTGGACACGCTTGTCTTGCCATCTTCTTTTTTCATCTCAACCCTTCCAGATTTCTTTCCTTTTGCTGTTTTGCATTTCTTTTTGTGAGTGTGTGGAGAGCAGGAGTAATAAAATGACATTGATCCAATCAAGATAGCATAAAGTATGTCAAACAAAATGGAGTCACTCATATCAAATAAAATGGCTGTCAGCTATGACACTTTGGTTCAAGAGAGAAACTACCTAAGTCACTCTAAATATGTCTGGCAAGGGGGACACATTTAAGACATCTACACACATGGTTAGAATAGACACATCTGGCAAGGAGACTTGGCTAAGATATCTGCACATGTGATCAGAACAGCCATATTTTCAGGGGGGACCCCCCACAGATAGGCTCTTGGGGAAATTCCCCTCTTGCCAGCAGGGGTGTCCAGCAGAACAGCTATGTACCATTCATAAGTTCCTAGACAGATTCCAAACTTGGCAGCAAGGATGCCAAGACATTTATTAAAAGACCTAGAAGGGTAGAGAACACCGCTTTCAAGGTACAACTGAGGCAGGCTCCCGACCACTGCTGAGACAGCCCAGCTCCTCACACCAGGGCACTGCTCCACGCCACACTGCTCTCCCTGGGCATCGACTGCCGAAGGCCCTGCCCTGCTGGACTGAGGACTTCACCTGCCCTGCTGCCCACCTGGCTTTGCAAGACACTGACAACTCCTCTTCTTACCACGCTGTCTCCCAGACCTGCAGACTCTGGGACTCGGGTCCATTATAGCCCATTGGTTGCTCTGTGTGTGTGTGTGATAATTCTCTTAGCTTGTTAGAGTGTGAGTAGGCTATGAATGCATGTTGATGTTATACTTTGAGTGAACCTACATTCAATAAAAGCTGAGTGCATAGCCTAGTTACCTCGTGTGACTCTTGCCTATTCCTTGGTGCCAGGATGTTCAAGAGGCAGCTAGCCATGCAGCTGCCCAGCTGATCTATAGGAATAACTATATCACAAATGTACGCTTGTGAGAGTATCTGTTGATGATAACTTTAATCGAATTTGAACTTTTTATTGATATGTATTTTTGCTGAGCATAGAATTCTAGCTTGCCAATAATGGCCTTTTCAGTATATTGAAGACCATTTTCATTGTCTTCTGATTTTTCACTTTTATTTTAGGGAGGTGATGTCTTTCTAATAAAATGTAGTAGGCCACACTGAAAAAAGGGTAGGAAGCCTTTTAGGCTTAGGTAGGTTCCTAATGCTAACTTTTTGAGGTACTTTCCCTCATTATTTGCTATTCAAAAATTTATACCTCAACTGAGAAGTTTAGAATTATAAGTTGAAGATCTCAAGTTATCCCACTGTTACAAAAGAAGGGGCTCAAATACCATCAGAATGACACACTGGATTAGTGAGACAGGATTTATTTTGGCTATAAGGTAAAAAAAAGAAAGAGGAAGGAAGGAAGAGAGGAAGGAAGGAAGGGAGGAAGGAAGGAAGGGAGGAAGGAAGGAAGGAAGGAAGGAAGGAAGGAAGGAAGAGAGGAAGGAAGGAAGGGAGGAAGGAAGGAAGGGAGGAAGGAAGGAAGGAAGGGAGGAAGGAAGGAAGGAAGAAATTAGCAACTAACAGCGACTTAAAGCAAATTTATTATTTGATTAATCTGTACAGAGGTTTGGAATTCAGTTACATCACATTTCATGAATATTCCTATTATGCACAAGAAGACATGTCTACTCTTAAATTAGAATATGTGTAGTCTATTGATGTTTTGAAAGTTCTCATCCATAAGCACCCCCCAACCAAAGTCACTGTCCTACGGTACATGTGTGACTAAAAAGAAAGTCTTTTTCCCCTCTATTCTGCACTGCATGCCACTTTGTCAGGGAGTCAGATAGCATCGGCTCTCAGGCTGAATAGAAACACCACCTCAGTTTTGCATGCTGTGTCATGCACTTTTCTTTGTGAGAAGTGGAAAAGAACCAAAGACATTTTTTTTCTTTTCCAGTTCCTGATCACTTAAAAGGCTAGGAGTCTTCAGAAACAGTGACAATTATTATATAACCTAAATCAATATATAATGTGCTAAAAAGTACGCAAGGTTCCTGGTGGATAATCCTTGATTTATCAAGAACTGCTGAAGCATAGTTACATCTAATTTTTATTTTTGACTCAAGCTAAAGCCATTGTCATGTTTGTTTTCCTTGTCTATCGCAACGTAGCTACTTAAATAGTGCAAGAGATTTTAATCACTGTTCATCTAAATTTATCACGATCCAGTAATCTCAATATTGCCTTAATTTTGGACAGTTTTGAAATTAGTCATCACCATAATCCCTGTGCTTAGCCACAGAATTCTGCAATATTTATAATTGAGGAGTGGCTTTTTTTTTTTTAGAAGCAAAAACTAAATTCCTAACCTGTTAGAGATCAAGTTTCTGGGATTGCAAATTAAGTTTTGTGAAATAAGGAGAGAGGGCAAGGGTTTACATCTGCTCAGAATCCTAGAGGCAGTCTCACAGTCGAGATAACTTTCTGCGTGACATTTTTGAAGGGAACAACGAAACTTCCTGTTTATTTCTCCCCAAGCAGCAAACATTTGGACTTGGGGGTTGAATATGGAAATTGTTTTCAGGAACTAGAAGCCAATTAGCTTACATAATCCAGACTGAATAAATACACAGTTATTTACTGTAAATTCAGTACTTCCTAACTTCTAATCCGCAGAGTGAGTACAGACGTGTTTAGAATTGTGTTTGGGGTGCCGGCACCCACAGAATGGATGGGAAACTACTGCCGAACACTATGAATACTGAACTGAACTCAGCTGAGCTGGTGAGTATTGCAAGTGTCCTTTCATCCTTTCCTGGCTGATAATCTTGCTTCTGACCTTTAACATTTAACCCTTTAACAGAATGAATTGCAAAGGTTTGATGTTTGCTATTACAGGATGAGTAGAATCTGAGGTTTTACTACCAGGGATGGTTATTTAGTATGTTGAGGGAGTTATTTAGTATGCCAAATGGTGCTTTCACAGCATTGAGGAATTTTGCTAGACTTTTTGCCTCAATTTTGATATTTATATTTATAAAACCTATAAAAGGTACCAGCAGGCAAAATTTGAGTAGGTGATTTGAAATGTGTGTTTATAGTAAATATTAACAATATTATTTATATTTGTGTATATTTTAATAAATGAAAATATTCTCTGAGCTACTTATATTTAAACTGCTAATTTCTGCAAAATGTCGTATGACAGGAACTTCTGCTTCAAATGTGTTAGTCTAGTAATGTAAAATTTCCATTTCTTGAACACATAAAGGGTCTCATTCACCATTCAAACAGATCCCTTTGTTTTACAAATGAGAAAATTGAAACAGAATTCCAGTTGGCCAGTGGCAGAACCAGCAACCCAACACAAGTTTCTCAGACATAATCCTTTCATTACAAGAAACGACTTTTCAAAAACCTTGATTACTATGTTCTTAACAAAGAAAAGTAAAATTTACAATTAACCCGAGGTTGTAGCGCCAAGTAACAAGTCAAACAAAATAAATACAAAGGTAGAATTTGACATTAGGACTGCTTTACAACTTAAAGGTTGTATTGATGATCCGTTTGGGGATTCATTAACCATAGTACCGTAACATTAATTTATAGCATGCCTCATGTGTCAAGGAAGCTGAAAAATGTCATTGCTTAGTATCTTTAGTACATTATTTTGTCTACCTTTCATAAAAAATTAAGTATGAGTTATGGTATGTTCCCATATACAGAAAACGTTTCTGAAATGTATTCCTTTAGGTCAAAAATTAGTTAATTGTGCTAAAAACACAAACACTAAAATTAATTTCTAAGACTAAGAAAAGGAATAGTTAGAATTTTTTATTTTTTGTAATCTGATGACAATCCCTTAGAGCCCTCAAGACAAGGGATAGAAGTTTTTTTTATTTTATAATTATTCTGTGACTTTATATTAAAACATTTACAAAAGGGAGAAAATTATAAAGAAAATTAGTCACCCATGATTCATCCCAGAGAAAATTACTGCTAATATTTTGCTTCCTTTCTCCTCCCATCCCAATCTAATGTAATTTTATTGTTTTGGTTTATTTATTTTGCCATATGAAATTTTTGTCAAATTTACTTATTGTTTTCTTCTAAAATTTTCCCTAAAGCTCTCAGTAGTAGCTTTGCTACTGAAAACTTTTGTAAGAGGATATTTATTTAAGTTGCATTTTTGTTCTTCAGTAAAATTTTACGTTCTTTTTTTTCATATATATATAAGTCCTTTGGTATTTTATATGCTTTATTACTACTGTGAATGGTGGTTGCTAATATACACACACACACACACACAAAACCAGTGCTGTTACATATAATTTTCATATTTTTACAATCAGCCAACTTAGTGAGTTATTATTTTTGATAGATTACATGGGATTCTGTTTGTACACAATCATATTATGTGCAAATAATGTTAGTTTTATTTTCACATTTCCATTTTTAATACATATTGATGAGAATGTCTACAAAATTACCTAATATTGGTGGTAGGAGACATTTTTCATTTCTGGCTTTAAAGGAAGGTATCTGCCATTTCATTGTTAACTATGATGCTGGTCATTGGATTGAGATCAATATTCCTTGTCATTGTTGGAAGTTATTCTTTTATTTTTATTTCTTTGATATTTGTATTGTTTGTTTGCTTGTCAGGGCTGAATACTGAAATTTGTTAAATGATTCTTGGGCATCTACTAAAATGATCATTTATTTTTCTTCTTTGATCATGTGATGTGAAAAATGTATTTTTTATAATTTATATCATTCAACCTTTTATAGAGTTTCAGATTCTCCTAGAATTGGTTAGTCCTTCATTTAATATATGCTATAATCACATAATTTTAATATATTTTATATGTTTCTATTTCTGGATAAAATAATTCTTTGCCCTTAAAAACCAGGGGTGTGTGTTTGTTTTCAATTCTTTCTCTGCAGTTACCCAGAAACCCCTACTGTTCCAATGAGGCAACACACTGTAGCTGCAGATTGCCTCCTGTGGCCTTCCAGCCGCAATGGGTAAGACTTGGAAATGGGGGGAGGTGGGGTGTCTTCCGGACTCCTTTGGCACAATGAGAAAACAGATCAGGCAGGCCCTGCCTGCAGCCCCTCTGCAGGGCTCTGCTCTTTTCAAACCCTTCACTTGCCACTCATCCCTTGGCTACCCTACACTTCTTCCCAGCTGCCACTCCACAATCTCTGGCCCAAACCTAGAACCTGCAGCTCCCAACCACTTAGCACCTCCGTATTCTGTTCCTTTAAGATCCCTTGTATACTAGAAGTTTTCTATTCTGATGTCTTTCCAAGCTCAGTGAAAGTCCTTGTATTTCTGTTTAATAGATGAAAATGCAGTTAATAAGTAATTTTCTAATGATAAACTCTCAATACTCCATGTGGAAACAGGAAATAATGATAGACAAAAGAACACCTACAATTTTTCATCACCCAAAGATAATTAATCCAAATGTTTTGATATGTCTATTCATTATTTTCCTACCCACAAGGGCTAATTAGATAATTTAATTTATACTGTGATGTCAGTAGCCAGTGATAACTATATCCGTGAGGCAACCTACTTGCATTTGCAATGACACCGATTGCTTTAGTATGAAAGGGTAGCCAGAAAGAGACATTTTTATTCTCATGGAGTTGTGGGCAAGGGGTGTGTATGCATGTGTATATGTGGGTGTGGGTGTGCCTGTTTCCAAGAGGGGGGGGGGTTGGTATATTGTGCTTTAAATTACAGCATTTGAAGTAATGGAAAAGGTTAGCTTTATTCTATATGCAATCCTTTCCCTAAGTTGCCACTGTGAAATTTGCTGAAATATCCACTTGTTATAATCCTTTGCAGGTTGCAGCAAAACCATGGTCACTCTGGAAAACATTTCTGGCGTGTCTGTTGGCCTGTCTAATTGCGACCACCCTGGTTGTTCTGGTTGTGTATTTTGTCCACTTTGGCAAGCCCACTGTGATCATTCAATCTGATGGAAGGCCCAGTCATGCGATCTTCACTTCTGGTCCTGCCCTACCTTCTGCCCCCAGTACCCCATCTCCTTCCCCATCTGCTGCTTCACCCACCCTGCATGGCTCTCAGAGCAGCCTGCCCACTACCCCTGTGACCAAACAAAACTCTTCGACCACAGTGCTTCCATCTGCCACGGAGACCACAACAGTGGAACACGAAGTCCTCATTGAAGATTCAGAAGGATGATTTTGAGCTCTCAGCCCTCCTCAAGTCATATCAACATTCTCACCCTGAAGAAGACACATCTGAGCTGTTTTGTCCTCCCTGCCAAGAGATTCCAAAGCATTTGACTTCATGAACTCTTGCCCCTGTCACTCCATCATTTGCTGGATTCCCATATCATGATGCCTGTGTGCGAATGATCAGAAAGAGCATTTCAGCTGTGCCTAGTTGACTCATCTAGGTGGGGGTCTAGACTTGTCTTTTGACCCCTTTAGTACAACCGACCTTGTCTGACACCCATGAAGGTTTCAGCTGCTGAAGAGACTGCCATGTGGACCTTGCTCTACACAGACAGCTCCCTGCGCTGGTTCTTAAGCTAGTATTTGTCATCTGTTACTGATTGTTCTCCAGTCTATCTTCAGCATTTGCATCTCAGTTGAGAAGGAGGGAAATGTTCAAGCACAGTGGTTATTGCTCACAGGTTATTAAATGCCTATTGATCGTCAGAGAATTGTTCCTCTCTGGGGAATTCAGAAAAGGTGGGGGCGATCAGCGAGGACAGGAATAATCAAAAAAGATTTGAAAGAAGGGCTGAAAGTTGAAAAAGAGTGAAAGTTTCAATTTAGGTAGAGATAATTAAAACAGAAAATGAGGGAGTTTAGGGGGTTTAACAGATTTAAAATGAAAAAACACACTTGGAAACACTTTAAATGTGCAAGTATTGTTTTCACTGCACATTTTTCACTGGTATTATTGCCAATATTATTTTTCATATTTGATATTTGGCTTAGTCTCTAAATCACTATAAACTACTACTAATAAAATTTGAACAGTTAAATTGTTTTATACTTTGCATTCCAACTTTTGAGGGCACATGCTTAATTTGTTATGAAACAGACTCTTGCTTAATATTGCTTATATTCTAAGTGTTTGATACTTAGTAAAAGCATACATTTCAACCTGGAAGAGACTTCAGAGTAAAGCAATCTCCCCATTCCACTCCTATCCTCCAAACTCCAAAGTGTGAACAAAAATTTTTTTGCCAGTATCATAGTAAATTAGTTCATTTCTATTGTAATTTTGTTTTAATTGCTGTGAAGAAGATTTAATTCACTGGGTTAAAATGTGCTTCCTTCCTTAGATAATTTAAACTTTGTTTTGTGATATAAAAGTAAGAAGAGCTCTTAATAAAACAATAAATTAATTGACTGCTAAACATTTTTTCTAAAGCTTTGTATTCTAGGAACATCCTAAGTGACTAAAGGTTTAATAAAAGTTGCTATTTGCTTCCTTTACTTTTATTTTTATTTATTTATATTTTTAAAGTTTTTATTTATTATTTTTAGAGAAGGGGACAGGGAGACAAACATCAATGTATGGTTGCCTTTCACATGCCTCCAGCTGGGGACCTGGCTGGAGACCTGGTTTGCAACCTGGTTATGTGCTGGGAGTCGAAACAGCAGCCTTTGGGTTCGCAAGCCGGCGCCCATCCATTGTGCCACCAGCCAGGGAATTCCTTTACTTTTAGATAATACAGAATGTGGTGTGATAATACAGGAAGGATCATTTCTCCGTGTTAGCAATGAAGTTCCTACATTGAATATCCTGTTGGAGGACATTGTAATTGAGATCACTAAGGGTCTGTGCTTTGTAAAATGGAGATGTGAATGAGCTCATGGATTCTCTTTTGCTTTAGACTTTTGTGGTCTCATAAAATAGTAAACAGTGTGTGGAAACTATCTTCACAGGTCAAATTATCTAACAAATTTTACTAAGTACTATGAAAATATTAAGTGATCTGTGTGTTCAATAAATAAATTCCCAGTTTTAATGATTTGTTTAGCAAACATTAAAGCCACAGGTTCTAATATTATTGTTTAAAAAATGTATTCACCATACTCAAATGACATTAATATGTTTTAAATCAGGAAGCTTCTCTATTTAAAACATCTTCTACAAGTACTTTAGCGAGTCCATCATTTTGCTCTTAAATGCAAAGTAATTCATGTGGGATTAAAATGTTAAGTTTTCAAATACACTTTAGCAAATATGTGTGTAATTCACTTCTTTGGATGCTTTACTAAAAGAAATCTTTCATTAGGTATTTGGTTCCCTAAATGTGTCCATTTATCTATACAGAAAATCTGCTGTCATAGGTAGCCCTGATCGATGGTGATGTTCGCAAGTCTTGTAGGGAACACTTTCAGACAGTATACTATTGAAACCACACATTTTGATTTGATTGTGTGTAATTTCAAAAGCTTTTTGAACTTTGACAACATCCTTATAACAAACCACTTGTGTGAATTTTCACCTGCTTCATCCTTAAACTCGTCAGTACCTTCCCAAGGTTCTTATTAAGATGGCGTTGGATCCACAGGCTTCGATGTCAGTGTTATGACCAAGTCAAACATGTTTCTAGCATGTCCCTTCTCTAGCTGTTGTTGTCATGGCGTCATGAGAGCATTTTTGAAGTTTTGTAGTTGTCTCTCTCTGTCCTTCAGAATGCTCCCTACCATCGACCAGTTTCTTTCTAAAATCAAATGGAACAGCCATCATTTTTCCCACCTGTTTTAGCTTTGCAAAAGTTTTTTCTGCTTATGTTGATTTCACAGGGGGCTTCCTGCTTATATATTTTTTGCACTTACCAGACAGGATGAGTTTTCAAGTATCCATAATGTACCTTGAGGTTCAACACAAACAAAACGTATAGTAGATTAACAACAAAAAGGAGAAACTAACATAATTGTGCACAGAGGCAGGACATCACCAAGATGTCAGCAGATGAGACAGCAGCCTCTGTGTCACCCACCTTGATCACCAATTAGACAGCTACTCAGGAATGAAACAGCTCTGGGAGAGCTCTGGAGTTCACTTAAGATACTAGCAACAGACCAGAACACACCCACACACACTCACACACACACCCATTTTGTCTGACTCATCCCATCTCCCAAGAAGCATTGTTCAGCCTGGAGGGACTGTCCCAGCTAGCAAGAGGCCCCCTTGCCAGGAAAAGATGAGCAGGGCGAGCAACCAGCGCGCCTAGCCCTCCAGGGCATCCACACGAAGGTCCCGCTTTGAGTTTGCCCCACCCACGTAGAGGTGGCTGAGAACAGTGCAGAAAAACAGTGGCTACCAACGGTGGCCCTGCAGCTGGAGTCCTAGGGACTCCCAGTGACCTGTTCTGCAGATAAACCCAGCTGCTGCTGCCACGGAGGAAGGAACCTACCTACGCAGGGGCAGCTGCAGAGGATCACCTCCAAATTCCATCAGCGTTTGCTCCTCCCAAGTATTTGTGCTTGCTGGCTCCAGCCACCCGAGTCCCTTCCCACTCCCTGTCATCCCTGCCCCCACTTAGCTGGGGCTGGAGCCTGGTAGCAGCCAGCCCAGGCCACTGGGCTGTGGAGTGCCAGGTACCAGCACAGACCCTCCCAGCTGATACCCACCATCAGACCCTAGTGACTAGACCTCGTCCCTAGTCACTAGACCTGGAGGTGCTGCTGAAGCCCACAACAGTTCTTGAAGCCACCACGGGCTTCTCACTGTGCTGTCAAGGACCACATGGTTTTCAATGGTGGGAACTCTGTATGTCCCTTGGACCTATTGCCACCACCCATTCCCGCACTTTGTGCCAACACTACCAGAGTTGATTCTCAATATGCTGGCCTGCACCCTCACATAAGATACTCCCACGCTGAGGTCAGTTCTAAAGCCTGGACAGATGACTCCTTCTGCAAATGTGTGGACACCTACATGAGGCTGCAGAAATCATGGAGAATCAGAGACACGTTAATCCACCAAAGGAATACAGTCAACTTCCAGGAGCTGGTGCAAAATAAATGGATTTCCAGAAGTTACCCAGCAAAAAATTCCAAATAATTGTTCTGAAGATTCTCAGAGAGCAACAAGTGAACACAGATAAACAATTAAGAAATATTAGGAAAACAATACACGAGAAGTTTAACAAAGGGACAGAAAACATAAAACATAACAGAAAACATAAAAGTAAGAACCAAATAGAAATTTTTGAGCTAAAGGATTCAATGACTGAACTAAAGAAGTCAATAGAGAGCTTCAGTAATTGACTTGGCTAAGCAGGAAAAATAAATGGGAACTTTAAGACAGATTAATTGATATTATCCTGTAAGAGAAAAAAAAAGTAAAAAAATCTTTGTTATCTATGGGACACATAAAAAAATAATTAGTTTTAAAATTACTAGAGTTCCAGAATGAGAAGAGAGGGAAAAGAGATCAGAAAATTTATTTATAGAAAAAATGGCTGAGAACTTCTGAAATTTGGGAGGGTATTTGGACATCAAAGTTCACGAAACTCAGGTCACCAAAGAAACTCAAATTAAAAAGATCCTGTCCAAGACAAACTATAATTAAGCCATCAAAAAGAAGAAAAAGTCTTAATCTTTTCATTTCAGCTGAAAGACTCAGCATTTCTGGTATGACAAGTTTAGTCATGATGAATTGATTTGGCTTTGTTGTCTGGGAAAGACTTTATATCTCCTTTTACAAGGCCAGAATTATGCTAATACCAAAACCAGATAAGGACACTATAAGAGAACACAAGTATAGGCCAATATTTCTATTTAATATATATGCAAAAATTCTCAACAAAATAATAGCAAACCAAATTCAATAGCACATTAAAAGGATCATATATCAGGATCAAACTAAAAAGTTTCTGTACAGCAAAAGAAACCATCAACAAAATGAAAAGGCAATCTACAGCATGGAAGAAAATATTTGCAAATCATGTATCTGATAAGGGGTTAATATCCATATACATAAAGAATTCAAACAACTCGATAAAAAATTATTAAAACATGGGCAGAAGAAACCTTTTTCCCAAAGAAGACATACAAATGGCCAGTAAGGATGTGAAAGTACTCAACATCAGGGAAATGACAACCAAAACCACAAGATGTCACCTCACACTTGTAAGAATGGCTGTTTTTAAAAAAAGATGAAAAATAACAAGTGTGGGTGAGGATGTGAAGAAAAGGAAACCCTTGTGCACTCTTGGGAATGTAAACTGGGGCAGCCTCTATGGAAAATAGTATACAGAATCCTCAAGATATTAAAAATATGACACAGCAGTTACACTTCTGGGTCTTTATTGAATCTGGAAGAGATATTTGCACTCCCATATTCATTGATATATGAATATATGATATATATGTGTGTGTGTGTGTGTGTGTGTGTGTGTGTATGTATGTATATATTCTGTCCAGAATATACCCAGTCATGTGAAAAAAAGAGACATTTATTGAAGAAGGTACAGGATACAAGAAACATTATACACAGGACAACAACACAGGTCCCATTTAAAGGAGGCACGTTGGGACTTTATGAAGTTCTCCCGGCTCTCTTGGAATTGCCATCAGCTGCCCCATTATGTTTTCCTGAATCTCATTGACAGTCTGAAATCGCTTCCCTTTCAAAGGTGATTCTAATTTTGGGAAAAGCCAGAAGTCACAGGATGACAAATCTGGGCTGTCAGGGGCTGAGTCACCTGGGTGATTTGATGTTTCACAAAAAAGCTCTGCATGAGATGTGATGCATGAGCCGGTACATTGTCATGATGGAGCTGCCAATCACTCGTTGCCCATAGCTTCAACCTGCTGAATCATTTGAATATATAGTGTCTGTGGAGGAATATTCAAGCTTAATGCAAAATTTGATGCAGAATTTTTGCTTTACTCTCTCAGTCATTCTGAATTTGATGGCCACGGGGTGCACATGCTGACTCAACAGCATCTAACGCTCCCACTGACCAGTACAGTGAATTCCTCACACTGCACTCATGAGTATTCCAGTCCACTCCTCTTGGATACCAGGTTACATCAATATGGAGAAAACAATTCTCATTATGATAACAATGGTTGAACTTATTCTGGACAGACTTATATAATATATATAATGTGTTCTATACGCGGTATATTATAGTACACATACATACATACAGGGTGGGGTAAAAGTAGGTTTACAGTTGTTCATATGGAGAATTATACAATAACTAATTAATAATAATATAAGATTAAACTGTTTTGTGTTCTCACAACTGCAAACCCACTCTTGTGACATTTATGACAATATGAATGAAATGTAAAGGCATTAAGCTAGGCAAAATAAACCGGACAGAGACAGGCAAATACTTTATCACTTATACGTGATATGTAAAAAAAAAAAAAAAAAAAAAAAGCCAAAATCCTAATAACAGAATTGAATGGTGGTTACCGAGGGCAGTGGTGTGGGGTGGTGAACATGGAGAGATGCTGGCAAAGAGATGTTGGTCAAAGAGCACATGTTACAAGATTAGTAAGTCCTGGGGATCTAATATATAGCATGGTGATTATAGTACATTATAGTATTATGTCCTTGGAAGTTGCTAAGAAAAGAGTAGATCTTAAATGTTCTCACCCAAGAAAAAAATGGTAATTATGTGACCTGGAACAGGTGTTAGCTAAGCTATGGTGGTAATCTTGTTGCAACATATAAGTGTATCAAATCAGCACATTGTACACCTTAAACTTATATAATGGTATGTGTCAATTATATCTTAATAAAGCTGGAAAACTTAATAACATGGAATAATTGTGCACAACAAATAATATGTTTTCCAGCAGCAGATTGGATGTGTTTGCTCCAAAGTGTAGTTTGGTTTTTAAGAAATATTGTAAGTACCAATGTTTCTGCATCAGCTGTATTTGTTTCTACATTTGCAGTTGTTCTAAAAGGAAGACATGGGCTTAACTTACAAATGAAACAAGAAACCCCAGGTCATGACTTACTACTTACTACGTGAAGGACCCTTGTGTTAGTTAAGATAAAATTCAGCTGTAAGTGGCAAATGTTCCTAAATTATAGTGATGTTATAGAAATTATAGAATAATAATATATAGAAGCTTCTCTCACACACAGGTTAAGAAACTGAAGGTAGTTGTCCTAGAGATGGGAAACATAATTTCATGGTCAACAGAGACCTAGATTCCTTTTTCTTGTTGCTTTTTCACATATCCAGCATTTGGCTTCTTCCTCACAGTTCAAAATGGCTGCATAATCACCAGTCATTTTGTCTGCATTCCGGTCAGCAGAAAGAAAAGAGAGGTGGATCCTTTCCTCCAATGATATTTCTCAGAAGTTGCACTCAACAATTTTATTATATCCCATTGCCAGAAATTAGTCATACAGCCACATCCAGTTGTAAGGAAGCCTGAGAAATATAAAAATTATTCTGGGTGTTTGTGTGACCAGCAATAAAACAAAGAGAATGGATATTCTGAAACAACCCAGCAAGTCTGTCACAACAATTACATCCAATATTTTTTCAGAGGAAGAAGTAAGCATTTCACTGCAAATTCTTAATCCTTCTGTGAACTCCAGATACTCTTTTATAAAATTCTGAGAGTTGCCAAATTATAACAGTGCCTAGCAATCATGAGTCAGGCGTGGTCCATTACAGGGTCAAAGGGAGCTGACCTCAGGTGCTAACCACACCAGTTGAGGATTAAAGTCTCCAGGAGTTTCACCAAGCACAGGTGAGTATCGGGCACCCCTCCCTAAAGGAGGGAGCTCATGCCTTCTGCTTTGGTGTCTCCCCACAGCACCCGGCCCTGTGCCTGGACAGGAAACACTATCAAAGCAAGCTATTACAGCACTGGCTGCATCAAGCAGGAGACCATGGAGATAATCTAATTCGAACCCTTCACTTCTGAAATAAAGATCCCGAGCTAGAATAAAGTGGTGAATGGCAAGTGCTGACACAGTGCAGGGGCCTGGAACCCTATTAGCTTTCCTGACAGCGTTTAGTGGTCACGCTGAAATGTCATGACTCAGATCTCTGGCTCTGCATTGACATGAAACCTTTTCATTTTACATTTTCTGACTTTCTTCCTGAATCTATTAATGTGTTTTGACTCACATTTTATTAATATCTCATTTTACCTTTATTTTTATTGTATTTTTTCATTACTATTGATTCCCCTTATATGTCCCCCCCACCCCCATAATCACCAGACTGTTGTCCATGTGTCCTTTTTCCTTTTTCGCTTGATCCTTCTACCCACGAACCCTGACCCCCAATCCCCACCCCATTGCTGCCAGTCTGTTCTCTATGAGTCTGTCTGTTTTGCTTGTTAATTCAGTTTGTTTATTAGATTCCACATATAAGTGAAGTCATATGGTATTTGTCTTTCTCTGACCGGCTTATTTCACTTAGCATAATGTTCTCCAGGTCCATCCATAGTGTTGCAAAGGGTAAAATCTTTATTTAAAAAAAATTTTTTTTTATGACTGAGTAGTAGTCCATTATGTAAATGTACCATAGTTGCTTCATCCACTCATCTACTAATGGACACTTAGGCTGCTTCCATATCTTGTCAACTATATATAAACAATGCTGCAATGAATAGAGGAGTGCTTATGTTCTTTTGAATTAGCATTTTGAGTTTCTTTTGGTATATTCCAAGAAGCGGGGTTGCAGGGTCAAAAGGCATATCCAGTTTTAATTTTTTGAGCTACTTCCATATTGTTTTTCACAGTGGCTCCAACAGTCTGTATTACCACCAACAGAGTAAAAGTCTTCCCTTTCTCCATATCCTTGCCAGTACTCGTTTGTTGATTTATTGATGAGAGCCATTCTGACAGGTGTGAGGTGGTATCTCATTGTGGTTTTAATGTGCATTTCTCTAATGATTAGTGATGTTGAACATCTTTTCCTATAGGAAACCATCAACAAAATAAAAAGACAAACTACCAAATGGGAAAACACATTGGCTGATACATCTAGTGAGGGGTTAATATCCAAAATTGATAAAGAACTTATAAAACTCAACACCAAAACAAAACAAAACTAAACAAACAATTTAATTTAAAAATGGGCAAAAAATTTGAATAGACACTTCTCCAAAGAGAACATACAGGTAGTCAATAGACATATCTGTACCTCATTTTTATGTATATAACAAGTTTTCTTTTGCTGCTTTTAAATTTTTCTCTTGTTTTATCCTTCAATAATTTAAATATAATGTGTCTTATTATGGATCTCTTTAGATTCATCTTGTTTGGAACTCTCTGGACATCCTGGATCTGGATGTCTGTTTCTTTCTCCAGATTAGGGAAGTTTAGCCAGCCATTATTGTTTAAATAAATGTGTCCTCTCTCTCTCTCTCTCTCTCTCTCTCTCTCTCTCTTTTGCCCTCTTCCTCTCCCCCTCCCTCTCCCTATCTCTCTCCCTCTTTCCCTTCTTGGACCCCTACAATGTGAATACTGGTCTACTTGATGGTGTTCCATAAGCAGGAACAATATTCTTAACCACTCTACCATGTGACTTTCTCTTCATATATGGACAAATTCCTCAGTAGGTTTCCACATTAACAAGGACTAAAGTAAAACATCATATTGCAAAGACATATGGATTAATGCTGTCTGTTTGTTCCTGCCACACTGAGATTTTGTTACTGTCACCTTCTTTTCTTGGGGGTAGGTAGTGGAACTGAAAATAAAGATTTTGGACCAATGAGGCTACCCTTAGATTTTTTTTCTTCTTGGTAGCCATTTTATCTTTCTGCGTTTTCTTAGACATATCTTTCCCCCAAGTAGAATAGATAAGGAGACAGTAATCAATAGATAAGTTAGTTATCTATTGATAATAGACAGTTATCAATAGATAAGGAGATAGTAATCAATGTATTCATACATTCAATATTTATTTAATACCTGTTATACATAGGGATGTGCTAGTCCCTTTTTTTTTTTTTTTTTAAGTTAGAGTGGAGTGTGCACATAGAACTAATTAGATATAGTGCTTTAAAAAAACTGATAATCTGCCTTGGCTGGTGGCACAGTGGATAAGGCACTGGCCTGCGGACCCAGGGGTCGCTGGTTCAGTTCCCAGCCAGGGCACATAGCCGGGTTGCAGGCCAGGTCTCTAGCTGGGTTCATAGCTGGAGGCAGGTCGAAAGGCAACCACACTTTGATGTTTAAAAAAACAAAACAAAAAACTGATCATCTTGAGGGATGGAATGATACAGGAATGACCAATTGCACCAGAGTGGATTAATTATATTAACATATAATATATACATATTAACATATCTATATCAGTTCTTCTCAACCTGGTACAGCTTTGCCCCCTGGGGAGTATTAGGCACTATCAGGAGACAACTGTTGATTATCATGATGGGCAGACAGTACTATTGGCAGAGGTCAAGGATGTATTAAACATTTCATAATGGATTGTGCAGCACCTCCCCGCCCCCCAACAAAATTATCCTCAAATGTCAATAATGCTGAAGTTGAGATACCATAACCTATAAAGCACCTGAGAGCACCCAGCACGGAGAGGTTAGCTGCTAGGCAGATCCAAGAGGTTAGGTGGCAAAGTGAGTATTTGAATTTGGTCCTCAGAGTTGGGTAGTTTTTTATAGGCAGAGATTTGGGATTGGAATTTTCAGGTAGGGGGGAAAAAAACCCCACGATTACCATAGAGTATTGTGTATTTGGGGAACAAGGAGATGATGGGCTGAGTATTAGAGAGCACCTTCCAGATAATTGCAAGTTAACAGAGTTGTTTTATCCAACAAGGTAGGTCTAATTTCAAGCCCCATGTTGGGTTGAAAGGAACGGTCTTAATGGAGTCTCACACAGGCTCCCACCAAGCCTGATCAATCAGCTTCTCCCAGCAGCTAAGCTGAGCTTGGTTACTTCCCAGCCCAAGGGGTGTTTTTCTTTTTCCTGAAAGTGAAAAGACTTCTGGGTGAGGAAATAGGGTGCTGTCTTTACGAACAATAATCTATGCTTTGGGTATGGGGTTGTTCAGTGCTTCAGGGCGAAGGTTTGTCCTTATAACTAAGTCATCTTCTGCCTGCTTTTCTGTCCTGCACAATGGTTCTAGTTATTTATGGCACAGAACTGAAACATGAATCATTTTGACTCACCATTATTGAGTAAATTTCACAGATAAACAGTACGCGTGCTTACAAAACCACGTGGGCTCTGCTTCCTTAGGATCTTTTCCCCAGCTGGCTTAACGATCAGTGAGCAACTCCACACAACAGCCCCATAATTATGTTAAACCCAGTAGAGCCAAAGATGAAGCTACCTCATCATTTGCTAGTGTCTCCTTTTTCCAGGCTCACATCTGAATTTTCACCCTAAATTGTTTGCGAAGAGAAACTGTATTAGTCTCCCATTACTACTGTGAAGATTACCACAAACTTAGCTTAAATAACAAAAATGTCTTCTTTTACAATTCTGGAGACCAGAAGTATGAAAAGCAATGAAAAAGTCTGTCAGGCTGAAAATCAAGGTGTTGGCAAGACTGGTCCTTCTGGAGACTCTAGAGGGATTCCATTCCTCATCCTTCCCAACTTGCGAAGGCCACCAGCACACAGCGGCACCTCTCCAACCTCTCCCTCTGCTGTCACATTACTGTCTCCTTTCTCATCTCTGGCTCTTCTTTTTTAAGGATCACGGTGATTACATCAGCCCACCCCTATAATCCAGGATTATCTCCCTATCACAAGATCCTAAATGAATCATAGGTACCATCCTTTGTACCATATTAGGTAACATAAACATGTGCTGGGCCGGAGATGGAACACACACATACACTCACACATCTCTTGGGTATGTAACTTCAGGTCCTCGCTAACTCCAGTTCTTGTCTGTGTGTCTGTCAACCAGGATGGAAAGAAATTAAAATACGAAAACTCCAAGGGGACATTGTGAGAGACCATCCCCCACCCTCATCTATAACCACAGTAACGTGTACAATGGCTTCCTACACGTACAGGAAGGGCAGGAAGAAAGTATCGTTCAGATTGAATGATTGTTTAGTGCCCAAAGTGCTCTTTGGTGCTATGGGGGATTGGGGAATAATAGCCCCCTACAGATGACTACATCCTAATTCCCCCAACCTGTGAATGCAAAGTGTGGCCCAAAAGTATTGGCCATACATACTGTTTTAATTATATTGACATAGGCTTGATACTTTTGGGATAAGCCTTACATATGTATTATTCTTAAAGGATTTGAGATGGTGGGGAGTGTAGGGTGTAGATTCCATTTCCCTTTTCCGAGCTCCATTCTAAGGAAACCCCATCCAGGGAAATAAGAAAGGTAGAGGAAAATGGGAGAGGTAGGGTTAAGAAAAAAGATCCCATGTGGTTCTTTTCTTCTTCTACTTCCCTGGTTTGAACTGGATCTTAAAAGAACTTTGGCCAGCATGTTTCATGACAGATGTGCTTCTACCACGGCCCGGGCGGCTGGGGCGTACTGAGCAAATGCCACCCTACATTGAATAACTGAGCTCTCTTATCACACTTCAGGCTCTTCTCTCTGTTCCGTCTCCAGCCTGCACAGCTCCTTCAGAAACAGGGTTTTTATTTTGTTTTTATCAATCGCCCATGTGTACCAAGTGACATGAATTCAAGTTTTAAAAATATGTATATACATACTTTTATATAATTTGGCAACATTAACAAGAGCTTGCCCTTGAAAAAGTTTGGAAATATTTAACAGTCTCTCGTAAATAGGCAAGTGGGGTTAAATCTATTTCTGTTATAAGAGGATTTATCCTTTTTACACCAGAACAAATTGGTTCCATTGGTGGGTTCTTTTAAAGAATCAGTAAATTGGCTTTATGTATCGGGTACACATAACCCCCATATGTAATGATATTTTCTTTTAAAAAACAAACACACAAGTATTTCTTTATTTTTCTGTTACTGGTACAGTTCTATTTTTTTTTTTTTTTTCAAATGAAAGAAAAGTTAGCATTAAGCCACTTCCACTAATGTTAGGTGCTAATTCTAAAAGAAGCATTTTCATGTTTTGTTTTGTTTTGTTTTGTTTTAAACAGATAAGCTATACCCTGAAAAACAAATTCTGTGAGGAAATGTTTTAAGTTTTACTTGACCAGTAGGTATGTCCCAAATCAATAGCCTTTCTGTAAAGTGCACCAGTGTGGAGAAGCAGGGACCTCTGGTGGACACCAGTTGGAAAGAATACAGAAGTCACCAGATGCTAGACCTGGGGAGGTTTTATTGTTATTTCTTCATGTCTTTATAAGACAATAATGAATAATCAAAAAAGAGAAGAAATCCATGTTAAAGCTCTTAATTCTTACTGCTTCACCTTGGTTAGCAATAGTTAAAATTATTTAAAATGATTTAATATTTTAAAGTTTAGATACATGTTTTTTCCTCTATTAGCAAGCTCTTCTAAATTTTTGATATACCATGTTTAATCCTGCTGCAGGTATTAATACATTTGGGGAGGGGGAAATAAAAACAATTATGAGCCATTCAAGGTTTTGAGGAGAAAGTTTTCTAATAACCTATTTTTTTGTATAGCTATCAACAATCTCTATGAAAGTTTAAAATGGAGAGTGAGGGAAGAAAGAGAAGGCGAGAGAGAGAGAGAATTCTACTTTAGGAAAATATGCCACTCACACACTGGCAAAAGTATACAAAGATACATGTTCATTAAGGATTGTTTGCAAAAATCAAAAAAAACCTAGAAACTGCTTGGATGTCCATTCTAGGGAAGTGCTTAAATAAATTAGAGGATATGAGTATAATAAAGCACAACTGTTACAAAGAATGAGACAGATATTATCTTTAAGCTACTTGCTGAGTATATTTTAGTACTAAATCCTTTATGTAAAATATGTGTGTAAGTGAATATTCATTTACATGTTCATAGAATACATATTGTGACTGAATGCTGAATGATCAAATATTAAAGTTATATTCAGCTAATGCTGAGGCCAAATTCAAGCCTCACCATAAAGAATTGTGGGATAAAAGAAAAATCTGATAGTTTATTAAATATAATAATGATTAAAATTTTAGTTGGAAATTATTGGAAATTTAATACTATAATAGAGTGAAATAAACTCTCAGCATTTGACATAACTAGGTTGTTCTTAGGGTCACTTTACTGCATGTTTATGATATTAAGAAGATGTTCATTTCTGAATGGCACTTTTGATAATGCCATTCAACTCTTGTACAGGAGAATCTAATTCAGGAAAAAGCAAGTTAATTAATCCATTTTTTAGGGGAAACATTGTATCTGGGTATTATAACTAAAACTCATATTAATTACTTTGATAGAAATTTTGCATAAATTTTGGGTACTATAGACTCAAAATTATAAGAAATTACCTTAATTTTTTTCCCATGAAATCTGTGGGTTTGAAATTTGAAGTGACAACAACAAATTAAAGTTTTAGAGTTCTCATTTTTCTCTATAATGTTTGTTTTAAAGATTTTTTGATAGCTTTTATTGTGTTTTGATTGAAGATGGTTCATTAAGTGTGCTGTTTGTGATTTTGGAGTTATCCTCAAAAACTATTGAAGCAACAAAATTGACATATTCCTTTTAATTCATTCCTCAAAGTATTTTCATGTAGAATTTTATCTTGAAAGACTTATGATCTAACTTAATAGGTAAAAATAAAGAATATAATTATAATAACTAGATAATGCATACAGTGTTGTACAATATGGACTATTATGCTGTATATTTAGACTGATGTCCTTGTAAGAAGAGATTGGGACACACAGAGGCCCACCTGTGCAGAGGGATGACTGTGAAGAGGCAGCAAGAGGCAATTCTCATTAAACCAAGGAGAGGGGGGTCAGAGGAAACCAACCCTGCTGACACCTTGAACTTGAACTTCCAGTCTCCAGAACTGAGACAGTAAGTATCTGTGGTTTAAGCCACCAAGTCTGTGGTACTTCGTTGTGACAACCCCAGCAAACTAATCTGGGTACTTACTGAATGTCTTGGTTCTTCAAATGCTGCATGATTACCTCTCTCCAAGAGCACACAGAACCCTGACTTGACCATGCCAATGTCCCCTTATCCCAATGTTTCACCTTCCTATTTCCTGCTCATCATTCAGGACATAGGAAACTTCAGGGAAGTTACTTGTAACTTTCCCTAGGAAGTCTTACTTGACCTACCAAAGGGACATTTTCTTTTTCTTTTTTGCTCCTTAGTCCTTATTATTAGTTCTTATTATTCAGAAAGTGACAAGACATTTTGTCTTGGCTTTTATTTAACACACCCTTTGGTAATTAGACTTCTGACTCTTACAGACCCATATCTAGAAAGCAACACAGATTTAGTTTTTTTCACCAGTGGAGATCATTTTGATCTGGTTTCCCCTTATTTTTTAAGTATGTAGAACTTAGTATTGATGTAATAAATATTTGAAACTGAAACTAATGCATTCAATTGTACTGGTACATATTTTATAAGCAATAATGCAAAAAAAAAAACAAAAACCTATCATGTAGAATAAATATTATTCAGAAAATTTTTAATTTTAGTCATCTTAATTATAGGTTTGGCCTTGCCTATTGGGTTCAATTGTTTTGAAACACTCTATTTCATGCCTTCTAAACTTCACACTTTGTAATGCACAATGCAGGCTATTGAAATACTGACATGCAGAATTATGTTTACAGTAATAAGTAACCAAAGTTTTAATGCTTACTTTGTCTTCATTATACTTATTTGAAAAATTATAATAATATTATTCACCCTGGCTGGTGGCACAGCGGATAAGGTGCCGGCCTGTGAACCCAAAGGTCACTGGTTCAATTCCCCAGCCAGGGCACATAACCAGGGTACAAGCCAGGTCTCCAGCCAGGTCCATAGCTGGAGGCAGGTGAAAGGCAACCATACGTTGATGTCTCTCTCCCTTTCTGCCTCTCTCCCTTCTTCTCTCTCTAAAAATAATAAAATAAAATCTTTTAAAAAATTATTCAGTCCAATAACATTGCAGTTTGAGATTACGCAATATCATATTCAGCATTGTTCTAATCATCTTTTCCTATTCCACCTGGCCAGCTATGCTCATGTTGCATGGCCTGACTCAAATTTCAGCTCTTCTTTGAAGTTGTCTCCTATTTCTTTTATGTGCTCACATGGTGCTCGTAGGGATCTTTATTATAAAATGGCTCATAACACACTGTTATTAGTTATTTACATATATAATTTCCTGCTGGGCTCTTCTGAGGAGAGGTCTATTTAAGTTTATAAATAGGTACTGATTGGATGAATGAATAAAAGAAAAGAATTTTCCTTATGCTGATCCAAAACCTTCCAGAAAAAACAACTGGGCTGTGTTTCCCAGCATCCTTTGCAGCTGCCTGGAGCAAGAGGAATGAATGTCTACCCTGTGCGTGCTGAGCTCCTGGGAATCTCCCTTATGCTCTCTTTGGTGCTTTTTCCCCTCCTGGCTGATTAGGCTGTCAGCTCTCACTGTGAGCTTGGAAGCCATGTATGATGGTAGAGCTGTGGGGTCAGTCCCTCTGCCTCCACCCCCATGGACTTAGAACCATCTCCCACTGTTTCATGACTGAGAAATAAACTTGTGTCGTGCTAAGCCAACATATGCTTGTACCTACGTATTAGTGTGGACTAGCTGACCTCAATACACTGGTCAAAGAGGGAATTGACCAAAATGTTCTATTTCTCTTTCTTAATGCATGCCAAGTTAGAGGTGAATGTCCAGGGATCTACCCGTTCATTCATTTATCCAGCATCCACTGAGCACTCCCAGCCTGCCATTTCTCTGCCCTACGCGGAAGGTGCAACTGTGAATGGGAAAGCATGGACCCTGCCTTCCTGAGCCACAAAGAACAGCAGGAAAGAGAGATGATAGACACATAGCAAAACATGAGCTAACAAAACTAAAATACCTTTTTTAAAAAAAAAAAAGATTTTATTTATTACTTTTAGAAAGGGAGGAAGGGAGAGAGGCAGAGAGGGAGAGTGACATCAATGTATGGTTGCTTTTCACTTGCCTCCAGCATGAATCTGGCTGGAGACCTGGCTTGCAACATGGTGATGTGCCCTGGCTGGGACAACCTTTGGGTTCACAGGCTGGTGCCTTAACCACTGTGCCACCAGCCAGGGTGGATTAAATACTTTTACGTTGCGATACGTGCTGTGAAGGACACAAACAGCCTAGGAAGATAGAAAATAAAAGGCATGCACGTGGAGGATTTTGTATGAGTGGTGGTTCAGCAAAGACCTCCCCGAGAAGGGGATATTCAAGCTAAGACCCGAAGGATGAGAAGGACCCATCTATATGAAGACTGGCATTAAAAAAATCACTCCAGGATAGGGATCTGCCTATAAAGGTTATAGTTAGGAAATACCTTGGCAAGTTTGAGCACTAAAAAGGGCCAGTGTGGCCCACAGAATGAGAGATGAGTAAAGCACAGCTAAATTCCAGAGCAGTTTTCATCCAGGTAAATGCATCAACATTCTGGCTCCCCATTCATAAATCTGGTGGATTTAGCCAAAGACTCGGATACTCACGTCTTCTGTTTGCTTTACCAATTATTTTGTCCCATGTAGACAGATGTCACTGAGGGGGAAACAGGGCCCAAAGCCAAAGTGACCCAATGCATTTGACTCCGTATTTAAAAAAAAAAATTAAGAACTACTTAGTTTCAAATGAATTTGATAAAACAGGAAAGAAGTTCTATTCTATAAAAATATTTCTATTCTGCTTTAGGTAGTCATATGCATGAACTTCACAAATGAGGGTTAATCATTCAAAAATATGGACACATTGTCTTTTATGAGTTTGCTCACTCAACAATATATTGTTATAATCTATTGATAGAAAATTAGCACTCAGTTTAATTACTTTAGTGTTACTAGTATTTGATTACCCAAACATAATATCACACAGATAGGCTATTGAGGCTTGCTTTATCCTTCTCTTAACTGTGCCTATAGCTTCCCATTTCTACAGCATCCATTTCCATGATTTTCTTAACAACCACACCCAACCTTAGGTTAGCCTCAGTGCTGCTGTGACAAATTATCTTGCCGGTAGCTACATATGTAATTGTCCCCACAGACTTCTCACAGTTTTGTCCACAAGGTGTGGCCTGAAAGACTCTTTGCTGAATGCCATGAGTCAAAGGCACCTAATCTAAAGCCATGAGATATCAGTTAAACAGCTTTATGTAGATGAAAAAGACCATCTACCATCTCAGAAATAGACCTCACTTTTTTCTCTGTTCATTAATTGTACCCCTTGGCAAAGATAGTTTGGAAAAGCAGGTTCTGGGAAATGGAGGGTCTGCAGAGCTGGCCCAGCAACCCTGAGAACTGGTGTGCGGCTTGCCTGGGGCTGTTGCACTGCAGTGCGTCCTGACCTCACCAAGTGCAAAGGGAGCGCTACCTTGGCTCCACGCTGGGTTTTCCCGGGGTTTTGCTCAGGGGGTGGGGTGCGGGGGTAGGGGTGGCTTATCCTGGGCTTTACAGCTGCACAGAATCCATGCAACATCTCCAGGATGTGATGCCGCAGGAAAAGAAGCATCCTGGGCTTCATTTATTTTTAATCCCGTGGCTTGCAGAGAACTGAAGTAAATTGGGGTTTGGTTTGCTTGTTTGTTTGTTTTTGAATTGTCCTAAAATCACAGATTCTACCTCAAAAGCAAATGCGATGCTAGAATGTACTCTATGTGAAATGCTTAGCCCTATGCCAGGCACGCAGTGACTGTATGATCAATGGCTGCTGCTGTTGCCATCATTGCTGTTATTATTAGCTCTTACCAAACCCTCTGTTTAGAGACTGATTGTTTGAACTTCAAACTTAACGTCAGTCAATCAAATGAACAGATGTTTATTGAGAGCAGAACAGGATTATACCCTGATTCAGTGGATAGCCAGAAAGTTATAGTTACTCAGAGAGGGACAGTTCATGAAGAGGTAGGAAATAAGATCTCTCTCTCTCTCTCTCTCTCTCTCTCTCTCTCTCTCTCTCTCACACACACACACACAGAATTTAAAAGATATTTAGGTCATCTACCTATAGCAAGGTTGCCCCCTTTTTATCCCTTTCCTGAATTGTATTTCATAGAAAAATTGACAAGCCTGCAAGAAATGGAAAAAAAGCAATATCTGTTTATTCTTGACCTAGATTCCTCCAGTGTCCTTGTGTTATTACTTTTGTTTTCTCTTCAGTCTTTTTTTGGTTGAACCATTTAAAAAGAAAATGCAGATATACTGACACTTCATCCTTGATATTTCAGCCTCTCTAAAGAGATCATCATAATGTCATTATTTTACCTAAGAATATAAGAAAATACTGCTATAATACAGTCCATCTTTAAATTTTCCCAAATGTCTCAAAACTGGATTCCATAGCTCTTGTTTTTGTCCTAGGAAGCAATCATTAAGCAATCAGTTGGTTGATAGTGGAATTATATCTCCAGTCTGATTCAATCCCCATGAAGGTAGAGATTCTTGCTACTATTTCCTCCACATGAAGAATGGGCACTTCATCAAGCCTTAAATTAACCATTTGTAGGTAGGAAAATCCTCATAATTGAATTCTTATTTGATAGGACTTCCTAGAAAAATCAAGCAGAACATTAAAACAATTACTCATATAGTTTACTTTTTAAAAGAAAAATAGAGTTCATGCTAATTTTCCGATAATTGGAGGAATGCAGAGGAAAGGAGGGACAAATAATTGCTTTCCCTTTAATTAGCTACATAATTGCTTTCATTCTCCAAGATGCTTTGACACTGATGATGCAGACCTAGCATTACATTGGGAATACAGGTGGCCCGTAGGTAAACATTGTTTTTGTACATTCGGTAGTTAATTTGGAATAGTTAGAAACATAAACACCTATTTCTTTGCTCTGTGTGCATTTGTGTTTGCAGCACATAGATCACATCTCCTTGGAAATAATTAGATTAAGTAATAACACTCTGCAGCTGTTGAGTTATTAGCCAAATGCTCACCAAATGGGAGTGCTCATTAGGGCTTTGAACAGGTAATCTTTTTTGATAAATGAACTTATAATTTTCCTATTCATTTATATAATATGCAGATATCTCCTTTTATATTGATTTCTAATGTCCTGGAACATAAGATGCTGTATTTGAGTTCCCTTTTAAAGAATATAAAATCATTACCAGCACCAGATTAAGCTCATTTTCAATGGCCCAGGATCCATTAGGAATTAGACCCCGTGGATAGTGCAACTTTACGCATTAAGACTCAAGTTTTTTTTTTTTCCAACTTGAACTTCAAAAGAAAGCCAAGGAAAGCCATGCTTTCTGATAAACAGTCTATCTTCACAATGGAAATTGCTTTCCATAGCAAAACAGTTGTCCTGTCTCTTCGTAAGCAAAACTACTGAATAGAAGTTAAAATTAAATTACAAATAAAAACAGGTGAACGTGTTCCTTTTTTCTGCTGCGTCTGAGCCAGGTTGTTTCAAGATCTAAACTGCTCCCTGGTAGCAATTTCAGAACTTCAGTGCGGTGCAATCATTTTCTTGATGAATTGAGAGAATTCCAATATCTTCTCTCCTTGTAAGTAGAAGCAGCTCATCTCATGTACAGCAGGTAATAAATACAGCTGCGGCATCCCCATTTTTTCTTCATGATGAGACAGTGTTGAAAATTGGAGTCTGTTTACAGCGCTAGTGGGAATGTAAAGTGATGTAGATACTCTGGAAACAGTTTAAAAGTTCCTCAAAAGGTTACATAAAGAGTTACCACATGACCCAAAATGTTATTCCTAAGTATATATACCCGAGAAAAATGAAAACATGTGTTCACACAAAAACCTGCGGGCACAGTTCAAAGCGGCATGATTCATCATGGCCCCAAATGGAAACGACCCAAGTGTCCGTCAACCGGTGAATGGAAAAATAAAGTTCGAAATAGCTATACAGTGAAATGTGGCCTGGCAATAAAAAGAAGTGAAGTAATGCTCCATCAGGCAGGAACCATGAAAACGTTACGCGGAGTGAAAGAAGCTGCTATAAAAAAACAATATTTTATGATGCTATTTATATTAAATGCCCAGTATAGGCAATTACATAAAGACAGAAAGTAGATTAATTGTGCCTCAGGGCTGGTAGGGTTGGGAGGGAAAGGGGTAATGACAACTAATAAGTACAGAGCTTCTCTTTAGGGTAACACCTGCCTCCAGAAAGTGTCACCCAGAGAAACTAGAACAACCCGTAGACAATTTTTAGCAGTCTCTCTCTCTCTCTCTCTCTGCCAGGCAAGAATCCTTAAGCCATAAAGCTTTATGAGATAAGTACTATTTCTATCACAGTTTTATAAGTAAGGGTATGCATATAAAAAGAAATGATAATACATGTAAATATACACATATAAATTTTTAAAGAATGTTCAAAATATTAACAGCAATTATCACTGGTAAGAGGGATTATGGATGATTGCTATGTTCTTCTTTGTATTTTTAAGTGCTTACCCCCTAAAATTCTGCTACAAATATGTATTTGTATATATTAATTAGAAAAATGTTACATTTTAAAGTCAAAACTTAAATCTAAATTCAAAACACAACATTTACCCCCATAACCATTTTTTTTTCTGTTTGCAGTGGAAGTGAGAGAATTTAAAGCTAGTCACCACATTCTTAGGAATTTTATTTAGAATTGATAAATCAGAGAGAGAAGCACAGAATGACATAATGACTACCAGTAAATTCCATGAGGGGAGAGTCACTTTGGTGTAGGGACACATCTGTATCCCCAGCAATTAGCCCAGTGCCTAACGACAATGCCTAGTGACAATGACCTGCTGAGAAACCATGTGGCCTTCGCGTCCCCATGGACTTGGTGGCTCAGTTGTAAAAGGGAGCTGCAGTGCCCAGCACACATGGCGGTACAAGGTGGAAGTGGCAGAAGTGTCTGGGACACCCCCTGGGTTCCCAGCACAGACAGGGAGGACTTAGAGGAGAGACGAAGGGACATAGAGAAGGATGGTTACTGTGACAGGCCTTGGGGGTCCTCATACATCCTTAGGAGGAGCCCCCACTTCAGGGACCTAAGGTCCTATCCAGACACTGGGGTCTAAATGAAGTACATCAAAGTTATTACTGTTAGGTGTCATTTCATCTGTATACAACAGAACAAGGCAAGATGGTTAAATGTAGAACCTTCAAAACCAACAGCATTTGACCTGTCCTTCAGTAGCTTCACCTACGAGGTCTGTCCTGAAAGTATTGCACCAGTGTCAATATAATTAAAAGTTTGCACGGCCGATACTTTTGGCCCAGATGTAGTACACATCAGCACTGGTATGATGGTGGAATTCTACAGTATGACACACACATTTTTTGTTTGTTTGTTTGTTTGTTTTTAAGATTTTATTATTTTTAGAGAGAAGGGTAGGGAGAGAGGAAGAGAGGGAGAGAGACTTCAATGTATGGTTGCCTTTCACCTGCTTCCAGCTACGGACCTGGCTGGAGACCTGGCTTGCAACCTGGTTATGTGCCCTGGCTGGGAATCGAACCAGCAACCTTTGGGTTTGCAGGCCAGCACCTTATCCACTATGCTGACACACATCTTTAAACATACAAATCTTCTAAACCTTTACACTTTCATCTAACATTTTGGCTTTGTATACATTTATTACACTATTTCTAAATTTGAGAACCAAGTTACAATTCAGCTACAACTGTTACAACTAAACTCTTTAGGAAAAGATTAATCTAAAGAAGTGAAAATGTTTTTATATTTACTCACCAGCCCTTGGTCTACAGTAATTATAATGATCTGTTTAAAATATATGGAGCCCTGGCTGGTAGCACAGTGGTTAAGGCAAACCCAATGGTCGCTGGTTTGATTCCCAGCCAGGGCACATAACCAGGTTGCAAGCCAGGTCTCCAGTCAGGTCCACAGCTGGAGGCAGGTGAAAGGCAACCATACATTGATGTTTCTCTCCCTCTCTGCCTCTCTCCCTTCCTCTCTCTCTGAAAATAATAAATAAAATCTTAAAAAATATATATGGAAATTGTTGCTTTTGGAATTCCTTTAATCATTCTTTTGTTACTGTTGTTTAGTGAACTCTTATTTTCTTATAAGCACTGAGGACATTTAGGCCTTGTTTGGACAGTGGAATCCTCGTGGAATTCAAATTAGTGCAATGTCATCCTAGGCGTCATCTGCATTTTACCGTTTGTGTTGAATTATTAATAGCTAGCAGTTTATTCTGTACAGTAGTCCCTCCCTTATTTACTGTTTCACTTGCCTGTGGTCAAGCATGGTCTGAAAATATTAAAAGGAAATTTCCAGAAATAGAGAAGTCGTACATTTTAAATTTCGTTCCGTTCTGAGCAGCGCGATGAAATCTCACGAGGCGAGAAAGGTTCTCAACCCGTGGTCAGCAACTCTGTGCTGTAGCTACAGTCCCCCCGCTGGTCACTTAGCAGCCTTCTCTTTGTCAGGTCAAAGTCGTGGATGGCAGAGCTTGTGTTTTGGGGACCCTTATTTTACCTACTAACGGCCCCCAAATGCAAAAGGAGTGGTGCAGGCAGTTCAGATGTGTCCAGAGAAGCCACCAGGTGCTTTCTTTCAGCGAACCGGTGGAAGTTCTCTATTTAGGGGAAGAAAAAAAGCCATGTGCTGAGGCTGCTAAGATCTACGGTAAGGACGAACTTTCCGTGAAATTGTGGCGAGGGAAAAAGAAACGTGACAGCTAGTTTTGCTGTCACACTTCGTCCTGCAAATGGCTCTCATCACATCAGCATGATATCATCTCACATCCTCCGGAGAGCAGTGAGTACAGCATAGTAGGGCATTTTGAGAGAGAGGTCACATTCATATAACTTTTATTATGGCGTATGGTTCTATTTTATTATTACCTATTGTTGTTAATTTCTTACTTGCGTAATTTATAAATTACACTTTATCATAGGTATGAAGTATAGGAAATATATAATACTGTATATCTCCACAGTTTAGGTGTTTACAGGGCCTTGGAAGGTACCCCAACAGATAAAGGGAGGACTGCCAAACGCAGGGAAATGACTGTCATGAGTAATAATTCTTGAGTAAACAGCACCCAGTTGTACTGTACATATCACCGTTACATGCAGTTTGTGAACTTGGAGACTAGGCCTGTCTGAAACAATTGTTTGATCAACCATTAGGATTCTTGCTTTCTTTTCTTAACCTGGATGACGTTGTTAGAAAAAAATTGGCAGTTGTTTAGTGCCATCTAGTGGCAAATTTGTTCTGAACAAAAACTCAAAAAACATCTTGTTCAACAGAAGGGGTCGTTGCATTTTGTTATTTATTATAATACCACTGAATGTATATAATTTTAATTTTAAGTTTTATAAATTAGAATATAAATTGGGATATAGCCATCAAAATTTAAAACTGTTTACTATTGCATTAAATAACTATTTTTTTGATTAGCTGATAAATATACTTAATATTGCTCAAATAGCTTATCATCATTCTTTTACTAAAATTAAAGTTAAAATAAATAAAATAAAAATTAAAGAAGTTAAAACTCCACAGATCATATTTCTCATTAGTCAAAATTTTTAAATTATGCTAGTCAGAAGATGTGAGTTGATAATGCTATTAGATGTACAAGTGTTAGTTATAAGAAGATAGCGTCTTACCAATTAGTTTGGAGAGCATATGATTTACTACAAATAAATATTTTAGTGAAATAATCTGGCACCTTTTAGCGTAACATTCATAATGTTAATTATGTCAAATGTTGCTTTTCATTAGGTTTAGGAACAATATGCTAGCATTCTGTCATAATTAAGTAAAATTCCTTTTAAAAGGTCTCTTTCTGTAGACCAACATAGACTACTTTATGTGTGTGTACTTGTTCATGATCATCATTTATTGACTATCTCTGAACATCATTTGATAAATAGAAGGTACTGTGGTTGGAAAAGACTTTTTTTTGTCAAGGACATTAGTACAGAGGCACAGTTGGGGAAAAAATGGAAGGAGGCAGAGAACTAGAGTGTGTGTGTATTGCAAATCTGGTTCTCTCAGCTGAGCTAAGCACCAAGAGAGTACACTTTTGGGAGAAGCTGAATTTTCACTAGATGTGCTCAAACAGGAGCTGGGAAATGGTGTGGTTGGTGTGGGTGATGATAGCAGTGATCGCGGTTATGAAAAGTATCATCTAAAAAAGTACATGGTGGTTAAGCACCCTATAAACAAGAACAATAAGGAAGAGGTATTGGAAGGATTCGAAGGCAGGCTTGTTGATATCTAGAACCCACATTCTTAATTTTGCTCTGTTGCCAATTGCAACAATCATACGATTTCATTTCATTCAATTATAAATGAGTTTCTGGGCAAACATATCAAAAGTTTTAAAACATTTGGTCAAATAAAATCTTAAGTCATTGTGGAATAAAAGTTAACCACTTAGCCCTGGCTGGTAGCACAGTGGATAAGGTGCTGGCCTGCGAACCCAAAGGTTGCTAGTTCGATTCCCCAGCCAGGGCACAATAATCAGGTTGCAAACCAGGTCTCCAGCTAGGTCTGTGGCTGGAGGCAGGTGAAAAGCAACCATACATTGATATCTCTCTCCCTCTCTGCCTCTCTCCCTTCCCCTCTTTCTAAAAATAATGAAATTAAATCTTTAAAAAACAAAAAAGTTAACCATTTAATCATGGTAACAATGAAAGACTTTGCAAGCAAGTATGGAAAATTAAATGCTATAGGAAAAATTTCTTCTTTAGGATTAAGAAAACTTACTTTATTCAAGCAATTCAAGAACAGATGATGATAGCCCAAGACATTCCTTGCTTATCTGAGTGTATATTTCTGAAATGATGCCCCTTAAATGGGTACTGTAGGCCACAATATAGAAGTTATAGGTATTTAAGTTAAAAATAGTATTATTTGCACTGAAGCTTATTTTGATTTCCACATCAGCATCAAGCAGATGAGCAGCTGCCTCCTCCATTCTTCTCACCAGCACAGGCTGAGGGACAAACACAAGCAACAGCAAGAAACCTGGGCTCCTGAGAATGACAGCCACAGTAGCAAGGAGTCTAAGTCAACAAGAGTCAACAAACAAAAGCTAATGATGCAGGGCGGAACAAGCCGCGCGCGTGTGTGTGTGTGTGTGTGTGTGTGTGTGTGTGTGTGGCCCGGAGAAATCAGCCATTAGAGGGCAAGTGGGAGATGGTCAACCACAAACCTCTGCTTCAAATCAGCAAGATGAAGGGCCTCAGGAATGGGAGGGAAGGCAAGTATGTAAGTTTTACCTATTTTTCACCTTGAAGCTTAGTCAAAGTCAGTCTTGGCAAGTCTGGCTGCAACATGGACAGGACTCAGTCACGGATGGAAATGGAGGGAAATCAAAAGCAATGAATACCCTGGCAGGGCTCCTGAGGTTTTACCCACAGCTCAGGGGTGGGGTGGGGTGGGGGTGGGGGACAGGATCAGGGCTTGACTGAATTCCTTTTCAGACCCATTACCAGGCATCTGATAGGACTTAGTCTTTGAAACGCATCACATTAAAAAATATTAGCTTATATTGGTTAGAGAAATCCCTGGGTTCCTCCTTCCTCAAGCATAGATGATATAATTCCTTGCTCTCTAGGAAATCCTGGTTTCAAGCCCTGGCTGGTGGCACAGTGGATAAGGCACTGGCCTGTGAACCCAAAGGTCGCTGGTTCGATTCCCAGCCAGGGCACATAACCAGGTTGCAAGCCAGGCTTATAGCTGGAGGCAGGTGAAAAGCAACCATATACTGATGTCTCTCTCCCTCTCTCCCCTTTTGTCTCTCTAAAAAGTAATAAATAAAGTCTTAAAAAAAAAAAGAAAAAAAGAGGAAATCCTGGTTTCAAAGAGATGATTTGGTGTGGTTCAGAGAGCGACATTTTGTGTTTGTTTACACAGTGGCCAGGCGGTCACAATACTGCTCACCCATGCAAAGTCCATCTTGCCTCTAAAATGTTGCGGGACGTTGCAGACTGGCCCCTGCCGATGGTCAGTCAAAAATGAAATAGCATTTGCTCCTCCATGGAAAATTCCCACTTCCCAGGCTTGGCATTCGGAGGCCTAAGACAAGAGTATTTATTTCACAGCAGTGGGGCCTTAATTTTTAAGGCTGTGGTTTACTCGTGTTGGTTTGCCATTAGATAAGCCCCGTGTATCACTTGAAATCATTCCCACAGAAAGGAAAACTATAACCTTGGCAGAGCATGGCCTAATACATGATTATTTTGTAAGATGTATCTGCAACACCTCCTACATGGCGTCTTCCCTGATTTCTGTGGCCAAATGTAGGCAGCCCTTCCTCTAAATTTCCCTGCAAATCTGTCTGTGCTTCTCATGTCACTTGCCACATTCTAGTTATATTATACCATATTATTACTATTTTTTAAAGATTTTATTTATTAATTTTAGAGAGAGGGTAAGAAAGAGAGGCAGAGAGGGAGAGAGACATCAATGTATGGTTGCCTTTCACCTGCCTCCAGTTACAGAGCTGGCTGCAGACCTGGCTTGCAACCTAGTTATGTGTGTCCTGGCTGGGAATTGAACCAGCGACCTTTGGGTTTGCAGGCCAGTGCCTTATCCACTGTGCCACCAGCCAGGGCCCATATTATTATAATTTTTTTTTATTATAGCATCGTGCTTAAGCCTAGTTAAAAACTTGGGCTCTGAATTTATAGAAACCTGGGTTTGAATCTTTGCTTAGCCACTTAGGGGTTATGTGACTTTGAACATGTTTCCTAATTCTTGCTTACTTATCTGTGAGGTGGGGTAAAGATAGCATGTCATGTTCTGGGTAGCTGTGAAAATTAATTGAGAATTAAGCATCTAGCACAGAGTAATTTCCCAATGAATATTGCCTCTTATTATTAATACTGTTCTAATTGATCTATGAGCTTCTTTTCAAAGCAAAACTCACGTTTTAGCCAATGGTATGCTAGTCTAGTGGCAGAAGGCATAGTGTCTTATGCAAAATAGGCCCTCAGACATAATTTTTGAATGGAGAATGATGAAGCCATGAAATTATCAAGCATGAAAAGAAAATAGAAGAAGGGAGAAATTCGCCTAGGAACATTGCAAGAATTTGCCTCACATTTGGCTATAATATAGGAGCAATACTGCCATTATGACTTAATTTAATCAAAATAATTATAAAATATAGATATTAATTTGTCTATTTCCTCTGAGGAGAACGCTAGGGCTTATAGCCTTAAGCAAGTTATCTAAAGTCACGTGGGCAGCAAGGGGCAGCGGTGGCCTTCAAGCAAAACCTTTGTTCCACGACCTTCTGCATCCTGAACAGCCTTTGCTACCCCTGTTTGTCATTTTAGCTGGTCCTGGGGAGACTGTGTTGCTAGTGTGCAGCCCTTTTCTTACCTTCCTGCATCTGAGCGTCAGCCGGAGGGAGTCTCTATTGCACAGGCTCTAACATGGTCAGTCAGATTACTGAGAGTCTAATTTTGTTGACTGCATGCTTAATCCAATCAATTGTGTGCAAATTGGCCATTAACATGGCTGAGAACACTTGCAGACCCCAGAATGCCTCGGGAGATCCACTGGTCACACATGGGGCTTCTTTTGTGAGTCATACAACCAAGACCATCGGAGAAAGTAGGAGAGAATAGCATCCAGGTGTTCTCTATTATTCCTACACTTCCCTGTTTCCTTTGAGCTTTTACAGAACTTCTCTTCCAACATAGAAAGTTCTCCCTCCAACTCCAGAGATATTTCTATTATTCAGTTTAAAAAACTATTTCTGAAAATCAATACTTTTTAAAAAAGAGTTTCCTGTGCTTGATGTAAGTGGCCCTCAATAAAAAGAAATCTGTATTCCTGATGAAAAGCACATTAAAAAAGACTTATTAAAATATGAAACATCATAGAACTCTGCTACTGTCCTTGTACTTTGGATATGGCAACACGAGACCTTCCCTTTCCTGCCCCCCTTTCCTTTCTTCTAGCTATTTTGGGAGGCTTGAGTGGCCAAAGCAAACAGGGTTCTAGAAGGAAAATTCATACTTGGGGTATTCAGGAGACTAAGGAAGAAACATCTCTCCCTTTGAATTTTTTCAGAGATGAGTAGCTACTTTAAACAAAGATATTTAAATCAGTGGGGCATGATGATTATGAGAGTGGTTCCAATGACAGCTTGCCACGTACTAGCTGAGTTACTCTGTGCATGTGCCTTATTCCCTCTGAGCTTCAGTTTCCTGATTTCTTCATACATTCTTTCAATTAAGAAACACGCACACCATTATAAGCTTCACAAGGGCAATATTTACGCCTGTTTTGATGATTCATGTCTATATGATTGAAATATAGTCAGCGCTCAATATTTATTTATTGAATGACTCTCTAAGACAAGGGACAGAAGGAGTCATGGCATTGTGCCAAGAAGAGAGGGTTGTCCATCTGCTTGCTGGACTTAAAGAAAAATTCGTAGGTGGCAACAGGTAAGAGAAATAAGCCCATTAGCAGAGCTGGAAGAAATGGGGAAAGGCCCTCAATGGGGAAATCAAACCTGATTATGCTGTGGGTCAAAGAACCCTGTCATCTCAAAGGGGGAAATTAGAGTAGAGCTAATATTTGGATGAACATAGAATCCATTTTAAAGAGATGAAGTATATCTGTATTATAAAATAAATAGATCCTAAATACAATTAGTTTAAGAAAAACAGGCAACAGAAAAGTGCTGTGGTCTATTGTCATGTTTGTGCTTGTGTGTGTAGATATGCATGTTTGCAGTATATAAAAACACCAAAAGAATATATAGCAAACTGAGTGGCAATTTTTCTGGGAAATGATGGGATAATATTAAGTTTTTACAATGGGCTATGCTGCTTTCATAATCAGTGAAAACAATGAGAACCCTCCTTATAGCTGATGCTCATGGCAAGTGATAATCAACTTTAATAAAATGAAGGTAATGAACTTTTTCCTTGATGTGACTATTTCTCTTCTGCAAATTGATATCAAGATAGTTCTCTTTGGTATTAATGGACATATATTTTATATGAATTTGGACCAACAGTTAATGTTTTGGTCTTTGGTTGCACCATAAAGGCGTGCTTTTATTCTCATGTAGGAAAGTGAGAGAGGACAGTCATAGGGGTAAGTCATAACTCTTCATGTCAAACACCTAGCTCTGCTGTGACTTAAGATCCATGAATCACCTGGTATGTTCCAAATTCACTCTATGATTGAATGAAAATTCAACTTAAACAGCCAGGTCTGTCTCCAAAGATGTCCATAAAATATAGAAGTACAGAACAACAGTTGAAACATTCCAGTAAAAGGTTTATAAATACAAACGTGTCATGAAACAGGGACGTGAAAACCACCACCCCTTTCTGTCCAAGGGGTCAGTCTCTTCCAGGTCATCCCTCTCAAAAATAAGCCTTGGGCCCCCAGCTTCAGATGTGAGTCTAAGAATAGTCCCCAGCAAGTATTTCTGACGATTATTTTCCTGATTAGTGCCTACAGCTGAGCTATATAGGAAATCATCTGGGAAAAGGCTAGAATGGCATGCACATATTTTTCCAACTGGGCCGTATTTGTGAATTGCCCTGTTTGTGACCACCCCTCACCCCCTGGATTGGGTTTAACAGGGCTGGCACGTTGCCATCTTGGTCATCAGAAGCCCTATAAAAACCCATAAAGTGCATGTGGCAAGAAGCTTGGACTGTCAGCACATCGGTCCCTCCAGATTTCCAATTCATTGTCCCAGGTTATTGGCGCTATAATTGTCTGCACAGTATATGTGCAGTGCTTCTATGCAGGGCTGAGTCATGCTGGTTAGTTGCACCTCCTTATGACAAGAAATAATCTCTTACAAGCCAGAGCAGAAGAAAAGACACCAACCAGTAGATGTCTCTCTGGTGCTTTAGTTCAGTCATGTTTTCGCCTGATGTCTGTGCATTCAGAGAAGCAACAATATGAAGATTTGCACCTTTTATTTTGGGCAGGTGCATGGAAGGCTCAAAATAACCTAAAAATGTACTAAGACTATTCAACAGTAAGTTTTCTATACTCTCTGAAAATACCCCTAAATATCTTTATTTCTGATCTCATCTTAAAAAAAACTCATTTCTCTCCCTTCCTGCCTCTCTTCCTTCCCCTCTCTCTGAAAAATAATAAATAAAATGTTTTAAAAAAATTTTAAAAATGAACACAAAAGGTTCTTTACTTACAAAGATAATTAGTTATAAAATGTTGAACACATTTTTGCACTTTAGTAATTTTGGAAATGTGTATCCAGGTGAAAGACATGTGACTCAAGAAAAAAGATATAATTTCCTACTCAACGTTCTGACCCTCAAATAGCAGAGGAAATGGCATTCTGGAAGGAAATACATTTTTCATATGCTTACTTCCCACCTATATAGCTTCTTTGGTGGAATGTCCATGCATGTATTTTGTTCATTTTCTAATTGGATTGCTTTTTTAAAATGTGCTTTGAGAAACTTGTATTTTATTGACATCAGTTGGCGTTGTGGCCTGCAAATATTTTCTCCCAGTCTGTAGCTCCTCTTTTTATCTTCTTAGTTTTGCTCAGTGCTCCCTGTTCATCATAGCACCACAGCCTAACATAATAGTTTCATCCTACATAAAACCTTAAACACATGTACTTTTCGAAATTATGTCTGAATGCCAGATTCAGAGGTGACACAGGAAATTTGGAGAATAGGGTGTGGATGGAACTCTCAGAATAGGCTCAGAGCCTGAGAATATTTGTGTCTCATGAGAAGATTCCCCAAAGGGCCCCAGAGCAAAGGGGACCTTCCAAGTCAGGCGGCAGGGACAGTCCACTCCATGGATACTTCCGGTTTGCTCACTGGAGTCATGAGCAAAATGGAAATGATCGCAGGAATGGAGAATGTGTACCCACCTATTTGGCTTGCCCAAAGTATCAGTAGTGCCCTGATTTAGAAGTAGTGACATAAGATAGGATTCAATTTGAATTTTATACCCCCAAATTCCAGGTTTGCTGACTGCTGGCTTGTCTAGAGCAGTCATACCAGAGATTCACAGCTTCTTGCCTAATTCCAAGGACTGAATCCTTGAAGGCATTTGAGACTCCATCCTCTTAAGAAAGAATTTTTCTTGTTCAGGCACTCCCAAATCCTGCAAATTTACTCCAGCTTAAAAATGATTAAAATAATAAGCAACTGTTAAAAACTTCATTATCAAAAATTCAAATATATCCAAAGTCAACATATTATGAACCCTCATGTACCTACCATACAACCTTAGCAATTATTGGGTCATTTCTCCATATTTTTGACAATGACTTCAGAAAATTTCTGTAACATCTTCTTGAAATGTATTCTTTTCTTTCTCTCTCTCTCTTTTTTTCCATATATATATATATATATATATATATATATATATATATATATCTCCCCCCACCCTCCTCTCTTTCTGCATTTCCCTATTGTGACCACATTCAGTTTGAACACTGGACATGGTTCAAAGGTTGTTAGGGAAATGAGAATCTAAGCCATAATGAGATACCACTCCATACCCCTTAGGATGATTATAACAGTAATATTTAAAAATCAGAAAGTAAAGTTTAGACAAGGAAGTGGAAAAACTGGAACACTCATACTTTGCTGGTGAATATATAAAACAGTACAACTACTGTGGGAAATAGTTTGTTACTTGCTCAAAAAGTTTGGCATGGAATTACCATATAGCCCAGAATTCTAATCCTAGGTATCCACACAAGAGAATTAAAGACATGTTTGCACAAAAACTTGTATAAGAACATTCACAGTGTGCTCGCTTCGGCAGCACATATACTAAAAAAAAAAAGAACATTCACAGTAATAGTATTCATAATAGCCAAAAAGTGGAAACAACCCAATGTCTAATAACTGATAAATGGATAAACATAATATGGTTAGTTTTTTAACATATTCAGTTATTTAGTATAGTCTCTCAAGTGAGAGAGAAAGAGAGAAGGAGAGAGAGAGAGAGAAACATGGCTGCCTCTCATATTTGCCGCAACCAGAGAATTGAACCTGTAACCTACGTATCTACCCTGACCAGGAATTGAAACTACAACCTTTTTGTGCATGGGCTGATTCTCCAAACAACTGAGCCATCTGGCCAGGACACATTTCCAGAAACATTTATAGTTTTGAGGAAAATGTAGGTTATGAGATTATTTGTGTAAAGATAAAGATATTCTTCTCACTCCCAGAATACAAGTATTTTTGAAATATTATCAAGACAAATGAAGACCAGAAGAAGCTGGTGCTAGATTTTGGTTCTAATCTTAAATGAACCTTTTATTCACCTTTTATTCCATGTTTGAAAAGCTACAAGAAAGAAAACGAAAAAGAAAAGAATCATTTGATATTGAAAATAATTCTTCACACACACACGCACACACACACACATCACATCCAAGATGGCTATTTTGGCAGCCTATTCAATAGATACTTAATAGATTTTGTCCTAGTCCACTCAAGCTGCTATAACAAATACCACAAACTGGGTAGCTTATGTAAAACACATTTCTCACAGCTATGGAGGCTAAAAAGTCCAGGGTCTAGTTAATGAACACATGCATCACCTCACTGCATGCGGTTATTTATTTATTTTTCTTTGGTTGAGAATATTTAAGTCTTACTCTCTTAGCAAAGTTCGATGATACAATAAAGTGCACCTTTTGAATTTTGTTTCATGTTAATGCACGACTTACTTAAAAATAGACTTCTAAAAAGAGGAAAACATCCAAGATCAAGATGTGGGCAGATATCGTATCTTATCAGGGTCCACTTCCTGGTTCCTAGACAGCTATCTTTCCCCTATGTTCTCACATGCCAGAGAAGGTGTGGGAACTCTATGAGGTCTCTGTTATAAGGACACTAGTCCCATTCATGAGGCCTCCATCCTCAAGACTTAATCACATCCCAAAGGCCACACCTAATACCATCATCACATTGGGGATTAGGTTTCAACATTGGAATTTTGGGAAGACAATAAATTTAGTCTGTAGCAGCTTTCTATTGTGCTTAATTGTAATGGAGGGTACATAAGGGATTAAGAGGGTTGTAATATAATTGGGGGAATAAAGCTCATATTAGTGAGAAGTTTGAATAAATGAGAAAGGAGAAGAAGTGTACAAATATGTGTTAGTGTTCTATGTACTATTTATGTACTATGTTTTATGTATGCTAATAACTTTATATAACTTTTTCATTGATCTTGATGATGATTCTTTAAGTTAATGTTTCGCAACTCTATTTTGCATCATGGACCCTTTTGAGGATCTGATGAAAGCTTTTGACTCCCTATATTAAAAAATAAAAATATGTACATCTATATTTTACTTACAATATTCAGGAAACTTTAAGACTGCTGAATTTTATCTACTGACTTCAAGTGAAAAATTTTTGTTATTAGACTTATGGAGCATTACTTCTTAAGAATAAAACTGACTCTTAGAACTTACCATGTGTAAGTGGCTCTAAAAACACTTTATTACATGTAGGATATATCTCTAATTAATCAAACTATAAAATAAAGTATACAACCTACTTATAATATTATATTAAACCTTACAGAAATGCATTAGAATCTTTGCAAAGGACTCTAGGATATCTCTAAGATGCTATTGCTATTTCTATGACAGATTGCCTTTTTTTTTTCACTAAAGATTTTCCCTTTTAAATATTGATAAAATCTGGGAATTTTAATTAAAGGTATCTTGACATCAGTGTACGGATGTTTTTCTCCATTCTCAAGTAAAACATAATTATTCACACTGGCTCAAGCAGAGAAATGAATTAATTAATTAGCATTTCAATATTAAAAATAAAGGGGTATCTTATGGAATATGAGAAAAGGACACATGTTGGAATGCCTGACCCCAAGAAGGGCAAGCATCTTTCTCCCTCTTCTCATTGAGATTTCCTGCTCTTACCTCTGCTTCTTTGAGCATATGTTGGACAATGATCAATTTCACCTCTCAGATTATCTTGTTCTCACTGTTAGCAATTAGGAAAACTGAGCCTATCTCTTCCCTAATGCCTTGAATTCAAAATTTTACCCCAATTTTATGGCAGAGATCATTTCTTTTGTTCAACGTCCATTGAGTTTTCAACTCTCATCTAATCAGCTATCATTGGGCAGAAAGCAAGAATCAGCTGGTTACAGTGGGACAGTAAGGACCTATGAGCACCTGGGTTGTAGGGAGTATTAATACCAAAAAGTTTCTACAAAGGGCCAAGTAGGAGACATTTTAGGGTCTGTGATCTACATGGTCTCTGCCACAAATATGCAACCCGTATGGCACTAGAGCAGGCATACCCAATACACAAGGTGGGGCAACAGTAGGCTTACAGTTGTGAGTGCAAAATCCACAGTTTATTCTTGTGTTATTATTCTTTGTTGTATTATTTTCCATACTAACAACTGCAAACCTGTATAAAAAAATGAGAGCATTTGTGTTTTAATAACACTTTATGAATACTAATGTTGATTTTTGTACAGTTTAATGTATCACAATACATTATTCTTCTTTTGCCATCCCCCTGCCCAACCATTTAAAAATGTAAAAACATCCTTAGCTTGAAAGCTATGTGAAAGTGGGCTGCAGGCCAGATTTGGCCAATGGATCACAGCTGAAGAGCTTACTTTTTCCTTATGGAGCTTTTGGAAGACTCTCTTCTACCTTGAGACATGGAGATCCATGGTTTCTTCATCTTGTCATGTCCCCATTGCAGCATGTGACTTCCACAGATCCTGAAGCACAGGGAAGGGAGAATGAAAAGAGCACATATACTCTTAGTTGTCTTAATCTAGAAGTGAAACACATTATACATAACTTGTCACAATCCATCGGCCAAAACCAGTCACATAATACTAACCTAATCACATGGGAAGTTGGAGAATATATATACAGGGCAGCATATATAAGATATATGATAAGTAGCAATAACCTATGCTGCAGTATTAAACCAAAAAGTGGCCAATAATTTATCTTTAGGGCTATCAAACAAATATATACTAATTTTTGCATTTCTAATTGTTTACTTTTCTTTGCACAGCTGGATGCATATAACCTCAGAAAACTTCCTCCCAAGTAATATTACTGTAAAACTAATGAATATAGATATAGTGTAGTAAATTTAATAAAGATCTAAGATAGAATTCAAAACATTCTCATTTCTTAAATTATTTGGTAGTATTTCTGCTTATTTTTATTATGCTTTATAAAACGCCCAAATGCGTATTTTATGCTCACCCTATCATAGAAACCCTTCATATCTATGGCTCACTAAACAAAAAGAAAATATTTCCCATTGGTACTAGATGCCACTTAAAATGCTAATGCAAAAATAATGTCCATGTTCACAGGCTCTTAATGACTACATTTTCCTTATTAGTTTTCTTTGAACTTTACCTTTTAATTGATGAAATTCAAATTCTTTAGCTGGTAGCTAAAATTTTTCATCAATTGACTTCACCTTATCTCATTTTGGTACAAAGTCTTCCATTCACATAGCTCCTCTCTTTACCATTCTTGGTGTCTTTCTGTATTGTTCAACTATGTAAGAACCTGCTTTCTGCCATTCTTCATCCTACACTTTAGTCACATAAAATTTTTCATCGTCCTACTCTCTGAAGCCTTACCAGGTTAGCCTGACCTCATGGACTCTATTTCTAATCTTCAGTGCTTCACACCTTCAAGGATATGAATTATTCTATTATTCATTTAATAATATAGTGGCATACACTTATATAATATATTTAAATCTTATTTCCCCATTTAGATTTCAGTCTTCCTAATGACAGTGCTAGCCTGTTTTCAATTCAACACAAAATATATTACACAAAATTCTCTTGTATTTGATATTAATCAATGAAGGAAAACAGATGGAACCATAACATATTTTAGCATTGAACATTTAAAAAAATTAAAACATTATCAACTCTTATTTATGCATTTGCTGAATTTGAGAGAAATTCCTTTTTATGAGCCAGGTACTGAAAATGCAATCTAAAAGACAGATGGTCAGTGCATTATTGGTATATTCTAAAACCACTTAACAATAATTTAAAGTTTTACTCACAACAATGAATTGAAACCTGCACATGCATCATTTTATGGGGAACATTTTCTAGCACTGCACTGGTATTAAAGATGTAGCAGACATGTAGTTTTAAAAAATAAGGACTTCTAAGGATGATTTGAAACTTTCCTCTATGGATTTTTAGAAAATAAAGTTGTCATCAAAATTATTCATCTCCATATCAGGATAGACAAGAGTAACAGTGAAGTGTATCCAAATGATAGCTTTCATAAGAAGAGAAACAGCCCCAAAGGGAAAGTGTAGGTCAGTGTATAGTACATGGCGGGTGAGTGAGTAGCTAAGCAACGAGCTGCAGAATGAAGGGCTGTAAATTGTAATCACACCCTACATTGGCCAGTGCTTTTCCAGCTGACAGCTCAATGTATACCCCAGCTAACAACGCTGTCCCAAGTTGAGTCACTCACCCTCAGTTTATTCATCTGAAAAATGAAGATGGAGCAATGACGTACTAAAAATTACACAGATAGCTTCACCATAGAAGGAAGATAAAAAGAAATTCAGGATGTGAGCAAGCCTGGTGACTCAATATGAAAATGAAAGAAATAAGAATAAGTCTGAGAGGTAAAAAAATACCTCTGATTTTTAAAAATACCCCCAAATTGCTTCAGAATCTCATTTCACTGATTTCTAATGATGTAATTTCAAAAACTGTCAGTTAATAAAATGTAATCTAGTTTTTAAAAGTATCATATAAAGAATTACTTTTGAAGGTTAAATACTATAGACTAATAGCAAAACAATTTATACCAGAACAATAAAAGACTGATTTTAAATATAAAAATAAATATTTCTCATGTTAGCACATTTACATATACTATAAGCAAATTAAAAATACTGAATTTAGAACAAACACAAACAAAGAAACTAGGTTAAAACCCTGGCATTGATTAGCTGCAAAACTTAGTTTCTTCACATATTTCCTTAATATATATTAAGTTGACCACTGATATGTATATTAATTCCTTTCCAATATTTAATCACCTGGGGAAGATGGAGTATCTTATTTATTCACCCAACAGTTATATGAGGTCTATCCAGACTGTATCCGGCCATGTAATATGAAAAATAGAGACATTTATTGAAGAAGGCACAAGATACAAGAAACACTGTACGTAGGAAAGTGACACCCTCAATCCCCTTCAAAGTAGGTACCTTGGGACCTCACACAGTTCTCCCAATCGCCATCAGCTGCTCCTTTGTATTTTCCTGGATTTCATTGACATCTTACATCTCTTCCCTTTCAAAGATGACTCTCGTTTTGGGAAAAGCCAGAAGGGTGCCAAATATGGGCTGCTGTGGGGCTGAGTTACCTGGGTAATTTGATGTTTTGCCAAAAAAAAAAAAAAAGCACAACACATGATACATAAGCAGGTGCACTGTTGTGGTGAAGCTGCCTGTCACCAGTTGCCCATAGCTGCAGCCTTCTAATTCATCTGAATGGTTTCCATGGAGGAACGTTCAAATGTCATGCAAAATTTGATGCAGATTCCTTGCTTTACTCTCTCAGTCATTTTGAATGCGATGGCCACACAGTGCACCTGCTTGCTCAACGGCATCTACTATCCCCACTGACTAGTACAGTGAATTCCTCACTGTTCACTCATGTGCATTCCAGTCCACTCTCCTTGGCTGTCAGGTTACATCAGTGTTGTGCAAACCATTCTCATTATATTAACGATGGTTGGACTTTCTTCAGATAGACCTCATATAGTAATTTATTGAGAATTTAGTGTCTGCCAAAATAAGAGATTCTTCTTCCCTCTGGCCAGAGAGCACCTTGGTTCTATCATCACAATGAGAAGGACATTTCAGTCAAATGGTTTTCAAAATGTGTCTTGCTTTCCTTGTTCTCTTTTAAGAGTAACAGCCAAGGCATGTTTAGGAATTTCCCACATTGTTATCTGACCTTTATACAAAGGTGGGTAACTTCATTCATTGGGATCATCTTGAGCTCCAGAAGTGGCATAGATTTCTCATAAATGAGTTTTAGAGAAAGACCAAGAGTTTGCCTATGTGCCCACAAAGAAATGTATAGGTTCAGACCTCTTTATAGAAAGCTTGGGAGACTCTCTGATCCAGTGCTGTTACCTCCATGCAGGCGAAATGCCATTAGCTATACTACCTTACTTGGAGATAAAAGAACAAGTCTCCCGTATAGAAATCTGTTAGATAAATATTTTACACAATGATTATGTAAAATTCATAGTCAACAACACATCTTGCTGGAGATTTGCCTGTGATATTCTCCCTCAGTGGGAATATGCTGATTTTTATTGCAGGTCAAAGCTACTTTGCATAGCACATTTATTTCTCAACTAATTGCCTCAGTGGAGAAGTCTTCCCTGTTCATCATTTATAAAATAGATAACATACCTGCACTGTCACTTTGATGTATGCCTTTTCTATGCTTTATTTTTCTTAGTGCTTACTATCACCTAGAAATATTTATTTGATAATTTTCTCTTTCTCCAGAATAGAAATAAACTTCATGAGAGCAGGGACTTTGCTTATCTACAGCCAAGATGAATATTTAGTAATAATATGTTTTTAACATATTCTTTAAATAACCAGATGCATGTATGGAGGGAAAGATGGGTGGAAATACAGGCAGGGGTTGGGGGCCTCAAATGTATGACAAAATCAATGTATTCCATGGAAGTGTTTCTCCATGGAAAAGAGTAATTAGTAAAATGACAAGGCAGAGGACCTAATGATAGCGTTGAAAGCGGTAGACATTCAAGGAAAATGGTTCCAGAAAAAGAGAACATTATTTGATTTTAGATGCAAATGGGAATCCATGTGCTTGAAGGTTGGAAGTAGTCCCCAGGGTTTGTGTAAGGGAATGTTACGAGTATTGGTTGGGGAGATAGGTTCAGGTCAGTTCTTTTTTAATTCTTATTTTATTTTGATTTTAGAGGGAGAAGGGGAGGAGAAAGAGAGGGAGAGAAATATTGATGTGAGAGAGAAACACTGATCGGTTGTCTTCCATACATAACCCAACCTTGGGATCAAACGTGCAACCCAGGCATGTGCCCCAACTGGGAATCCAGCAGCCACCTATGGCTTTGTAGGACAACACCCAACCAACTGAGCCACACTGGCTGGGGCCAAGTCAGTTTTTAAAAAACCTTTGGATGCTCAATTGGGACACTTAGAGTTTTATCTCTTCAGTAATGGGGAGCCACTGAAGGTTAATGCGCAAAGGAGAACAACATAAAAAACTGGGTGCAGAAGATAAAGCTGAAAATAATGGGGGGTAGGCTGGAATTTTAGGGGACTAAGGAGATGAAGAGCAGTTGGAAGCTATTTCAATGACAAACTCTCAAATGGCAAGTTTCAGATTCAAATGGTGAAGTGAAATTTTTGAAAAAGGATGATACATATACAAAATAGTATACATGGGAAATCAAGCAAATCAGTATCATTTCTTTCCAATCCCTTGGGGAAATAATGTAACCCATTTTCTTCATTATGACATTGAATATGTTTAATCCTGTAACACTTTACAATCATTTAAGAACTTGGAGTAGTAAAAGAAATTAGGAAAAACTGACATTGAATAGAATAACTTTCCTAGTTTATTTCAGTGATTTTTCAGTATTGTTTATAGTCTTTATATTTTATTGAGTCAAAATAAAAAAACAGAACCAGATGATTATGTTTTCTAAAGCTGAAGGCTTGGCAAATTGTCACAATCAGGATTAGTTCTTATATTGCTTGGATATTATTGAAGGATGGAATAAGAATTTAAAACCTCTTTAAGCTCTATAAATCTGTGAAGTGCTAAATAAAACTATCACCAAAAATTAGGAAGAAAAGGAATAGACTAACAAGAGAAAAACTTGATTTTTTTCAGCAAAATCCATCTTTAATCAGATATCTCTTGCTAATCCAAGAAAATGAGAAAGAGGAAATTTATAAGAATATGTAAAGAAAGAGTGCTTAAAATAAGATAAAGAACTTATTTATGCTGGCTAAATCTAATAACCACTTTTAATTTAGCACTGAAGGCACATAGTATTATTTAAATCTTTTCTGAGAGTCTACATAGTAAAGAACAATAAATAGAAGTCTGGAGATATCTAAGGTATTATTTTTTCAATGAGTTGACCTACATTTTCTTCATATGCTTATTCACTGTAGTCATCAGTTTTATAGTCAAATGGCAATGTATTTCACGTATTAATATTGAAGTGGCATTAAACTTTATAATGCTAAATGGAACTGATGTAAGTGTATTCCCTTCTAACAAGATCATGCCAATGAAAGTACTGAATTTCACTGTAAAATTCTGTTGATGGTTAGTGCTGTCATTTTAGTTGTTATCAGAGTAAAAAGGATTTTACTAATCTTTTTAGGATACTTTTTAAAGATTTTATTTATTTATTTTTAAGAGAGGGGGAAGGGAGGGCATGAGAGAGGGAGAGAAACATTGATGTGAAACATCAATTGGTTGCCTCTTGTATGTGCCCTGACGGGGACTGAACCCACAACCTAGGAATGTGCCTTGACTGGGAATCAAACCTGGAGAGCTTTTGCTTTGTGGGGTGACACCCAACCAATTGAGCCACACCAGTCAGGGCAGATTTAACTAATCTTTTATATTTGTATATGACTTTTCAAAAATCAGACAAGTGAGATAAAATAGCACCGAACATAATTGTCACCTTGGAGTAGTAGATGTCTTAATCAGGACACCAAAAGTATTAACTCTAAAGAAAAAATGATAAATTGGATTATATTAGAATAAAATTACCCTTCAAAAGATATAGTTGAAAAGTTAAAAAGCATGCCACAGGATGAGAACAGATACTTACTATATGTGTGTATATATGTATAAATTAAAATAAAAAGTAAGCAAACAACCCAATAGAAAATGGGCAAATGACTTGAACAGACAGTCACAAGAGAATACTTGCATGAACAGTAAATCTATGAAAAGACATTCAATTTTACTAGTTATTTTTTAAGTGCAAGTTAAACCATAACTATACCACTAACTAAATACTATTCAATAGAATAGCTAAGTGAAAAACACTGATAACACCAAATGTTGGCAAGATTGTAGACTACACTGAATTCTTGTATGCCATAGGTGGGTGTGGATGTTGGTAAGACCACTTTTGAAAACTGTCTGTCAGCATCCTCTCAGGAATAACGTGTGCAAAGCTGTTGCCAGCAGTTTCACCTCAGGGTGTCTGTCTAGCCATGCAGAGGAATGTTTGGTTATATTAGCCCTAATTTGGGTCATTACCCAAATGGCCACCAACAATAGACTGGATAAATACATTCTGGAATGTTCCACCGCATTGAGAATGAGAAATCTTCAGCTGTAATAAAAATGATTCAAAATCATAATGTTGAGCAAAGAAGCCAGCTAGAAAAAAATAAATTACCAAGCATACATTTGCTCTTACATAAAATAACAAAATAGCTGAAAATAATAATAGTTGTCAGATGTCAGGTGTCAGGATGATGATTACCTTTTGAGGGGAAAGGATTTCATAATCTGACTGCTATTATTTGCTCAGTTTATGGAACGTAATTAAGCTATATATTCATAGGTGTACTTTCCTCAGTGCATCTAAATGTGTGTGTGTAACACATTATGCTCAGTAAAAAGTTAAAAATACCTTAGACAAGTAGGATGTGGCTAAAAATTGTTAGTGAAAGATTCACACAATAGAGAAATAATACATAATAGAGAAATAAGGCATGTCATTTTCTCTTTCACCTCTCCTCCCCCAATTTTTTTCTGCTTTTAGAAGTAATCACATAAATGATGTGATTCCATCCCTAACAATGACATTTACACATATATATACACACAAATAATATTTTGAAATTGTAAATTTAATTGTATAATATGTATTATGTCTTGCTCAATAATATCATGTGTCTCTTTAAAAATATTTAGCAATGTATAATGCCACATACCTTCTTGTCATTTATGTACGGGATCAATCTGTTTACTTTTTGGACAAAACATGAGGACTTATTTTAGTTAGAATGTCCTAGAGTTGCAGTGAGGTTGAGCATCTTTTAATTTATCTTATTTGTGTATATTCTTTTGGAAATTTGCTGTCTATCTGCTGTGATCATTTTTCTATCAAGTGGCTTGCTTTTCTTTTCATTAATTTGATTTTGTTCTCTGTTAATTGTAAATGTAAATCTTTACTCTGATAAATAGTTTATGTTTATATTCTTATAAATATTTTCAAATATTATGTATTACTTCTATGGTTTCTGGATTTAGAGTATTGCTTAGAAAAACCCTTTGATTATAAAATTTCTATTGTAATTACTTTTTTGTTTGTTTTTAGATTTTTAATTACTTAATCCATTTGTATTTATTTTATCTATGGGATGATGCATCTGAAAATTTTTCCCAACTGAATGGCCAATTATACCAATACTATTTGTTAGACAGTCTGTCATTTCCCTACTGATTTTGACTTATCCTTCTAGTATAAATTATATATTCATGTATCCATGCCTTTGTTTCATGTTCACCTGTTCCACTGTGAAATGTTTAGATTTCTGCACCAATGCCACAATTTTTCAAACGAATCTACTTTTATAGTGTGGTTTCATAGCTAACAGGGGGGGAAAAAAAGGCTAATTATTCTTTCCAAATCAGTTGGTTAATTTTAAAAAAGATTTTAGTTATTTATTTTTAGAGGGCGGGGAAGGGAGGGAGGAAGAGAGGGAGAGACATACTGATATGGGAGAAAAACATTGATCAATTGATTGCCTTTCTTATGGGTGCCAATGGGAGACCGAACCCGCAACCCAGCTGGGCAGGGTGACACTCACACAACTCAGCCACCTCGGTCGGAGTCAGCTTGTTAATTCTTATAAAAATTCCTTTGGTGATTTTTATTGCAATGACATTTACACATGAATGTAATGAGACTCCTTAGCCTTTACAATAGTGAATCATTTCAAAATAGGAACTTAGTCTCTCTTTCTTTCTCTTAAGTCTCCTGTTATGTCCTTTAGTAAAGATCTACAGTTTTCTTCATGTAGTTCTGTATTTTTGCTAATTTCTAATTGGGATCATAGGGAGGCATTTCATATGGTTTTATTGCTATTGTGAATGTCAATCTTAAATAATGTTTTTATCTCTGGTTACAGAAGAGTATATATAGGCTTACTTATGTATCTTCAGAACTCTGCTTTCCTCCCTGTACTTAGTCATTTGACGTGACTTGGAGTTTGGGGCCCTCTGCACACATACCTGACCTCAGTCACTGTCCACGCCAGGTGGCATCTCAGCTCCACTTCTCTCATTCATTCTTCTTAGACCACTTTGGCCTGCAGTTCCCTTCCTATCTGAACCATTTGTTTTATATTTAGCGTGTTTCTAAGTTGCATGATTTAAAAAATGCAAATAAGAAAGAAACAGCCTTATTGGTGTCTTGGGATTCTTAGGATATATCCCTAGAAAGCTTTTGTTATTGTTGTCATTGTAAAATTATTTTAAGCTTTTTTTCCCCCCCCAGAATAACTAGGAATGGGACCTGAAAAGAATCCCCAGAGGAAACCACACTGCCTGGGGCACTTAGCACTCCTTCCCCTTATCTTGCTCATAGCTGTTGTAAAACCATGTTCTGGTGGCCTAGCAATCCATGCATCTTCCAGTGGCCAGAGAAGTGCTGTCTGAGAAAAGGGTATTTTGAACACTAGTCTGAGGGACTCTTGAGCAGGCCTGTCAGAAGATTTGTCAGAAACGAATCTTCACTAACTTGGCAATCATCAACCTACCATGGCAGAATCAGAACTAAATTAACCCACACCATGGGTGTGGTAAAATTCTAAACCTATAGCTTTTGTTGAGCTGGCTGGTATTCCATTCAATCCACTTCTGAGGAAAAATTTCACAATATTTTACTAACAGAGAGGAGTGCAGTGTAAAATATATGAATGTATACAATAAACTTGGGATTAAGCACAATGAAGTTGGATGGCATTCATATAATTCTAAATAGATATGTTTTAAATTTATTGTATTGTGGAATTTTGAGTTTTTAGAATTAAATAGGTGATTGGTCTAATTCTTCTGTGTGGGGTCTTCAGGCTATGACTTCCTTGTTTGTGTGAATTGATTGGTCATTGGTACCTGAACTTCAATTAAATAAATGAATTTCCTATCTGTAGGTAGGTTTTTTTTTGGAGGGGGAGTTGCTAAATCAATCAAATATTTATTTCAAAATGTGGAGTCCTCAGCTCAAGAATTTAAAACATCTCCTTTAGGGTGGATGATTGGAATTGAGCAAAATTTGTGAAATAACAGATTGAAGATAATGTTGATAAGCAAACTGTTGTTTGAAAAACAAATTGTTTACTCAGAAGAGAAAACATTCTACTGAACAAATGGGTTTGTAAGGATTTTCTAAAGCAAACACCAACTTTAACAAAAATTAGTTTACATTCTTATTTAGCTAGGCAAGAATTTTCTGAAACAAACAGTCATGTCAACATGAGTATTCTCACTTCTGACTCCCAATAGCTGAGTTGTTCAGAAGCAGATGTTGTTTAATTGACAATAAACTAACTAAACAGGTAAGTTTAGATTATGGAGAATCTTGAAAGACAAGTTGAGAAACTGAGTATTAAATTAGTGCAAATGTACTGTCTTGGAGTCTTGATTTTGCTACTCTGAAGTTATGTGACAACATTGAAGCCATCTTCAGTTTTCTCTTGGGCTTACCTGCCTCCAACATACTCAGTCACTTATTCCAACAGAGCAGCAACCAACCCCATTTGCATTCTCATGTTTCTTCCCCACAAAGCTTACTAACTCCTCACCCAGAGTCTTGGGCTTTTCTATCAGTGCTTTCAGTCAACCACAGGGTGTGAGGTTTGACTTTCCCAAGAGGTGCCAGAGTGGCCAGGTTATTCAGCCTGGCAGTGTGAGGGAGTTACCTCCCCATGGGGAGAGCTTTGAAGAATAGGAAGAACAAGAAAATCCAGAAGGAAAATCCTCCTCTCTCAGACAGACTATTAGGAGGCATGGTAGAGAAGTCTGAGATGTCTTGAAAGACTGAGCACGTGTATCTGCAGGGTAACCAACTTTGGCTTTTTGGAGTGTGGGAATCAGTGGTCGGCATAATAATACATTATTATATATTTTCTTTTCATCCTTCCCTGCCTCACTTCCCCTTTCCCTGCTGTCGGAAGCCTGGGTTTCCCTCCCAGTTTAGCATTAGCATTTAAGTCCTGCCTCAGCTCTGTTTTCTAGGACACCCAGACTAGTACAATGACCTTAAGCTATTAAATCTCATGGTCTTCTAGTTTAATGATTGGAAAATGAGGAAATTGAACTAAATTATTTCTATGATCTTTTAAAGCTCTAGTATGCTTATAATTTAATCAGTAAAACTTTTGACCAAGGAAGCATGGGAGAAAGATGATCCTTGTAGCACTGCCAGGATTTTTAGAAATATAAGAAAAATAAGATAAAAAGAAATAGGAAAGCAGGCATTTTTAAAAAGTGCTGTCCTAGTCTGACAACTACTAAAACAGGAGATGATTCAATCATAATTATCAGAAAAGTTGTTGCTATTGGACTATTAGAATATAAATGTAAAAAGGAAAATTAAGTAAAAACTCATGCAGAACATGTGACTGTTGCTGATAGTCTCATTGAAACAGAGATAGCTTCATAAATCTACTCACTCATGCCCTTGACCAGGACATTGAACCTACTTCCCTGTAGAAGACCTGAACTATTAAGACATTTCTAAATAGAAAATAGCATTTTTTTTCACATTAGAGAATTCCATTATAGCTGAGTGGCTTCTACAAAGATTTAATTTCTAAGATGCTGATCTAGGTCTTTATCAAAATACATGTTCTATTTAAGCCCCTTAATGTGAGTTCAGTTTGGGATAAGGAAGGAGATGCCCTTAGAGGTCTCCTAACACAAAACGGTTAGTGGCTGTTATATAACACAACATAGGTTTCTTGGTGACAGTTTCTGTATGTCCATTTGAGACGCTGCTCTCCATTCTTGGTTGTTAGAGATGAAAAGGGTCTTAGATATTAGCAGTTGAGCCCCTTCCCTTTACTGGTAAGGAACATAAGCCCAAAGTGATCTGATGGACCCAAGGTTATACAGCTGGACAATGAAGGGCCCTAGACAAAAATTGTCTTCAGCATATCTGTCTTTCTCCACCTCTATGAAAGAATCTAGATAAAGCTAATGGTTAGCAAAACATACATGAATTAGAAACTATACTATGCTAAGAAATTTTTTACTTTCTGCAATAGCAAACATTTCTTTGACATCTGGTATCTTTACATCCTATAGATAATATGAATAATGACTACTATACTGTCCTTGTCCCTGTCATCCAGAATTTTGTAAGTAAATCTTTAATACCAGAGAAAGAGGACAAAACAAAACCTACTGTCTAATCTGTATCTAATATAATGAACCAGAATAATGAGAAGCCTTTACTGTCTCCAATCTGGAAAGTGTCCTTAGGCTTAAATCCTGCTTCTCCAACTGCATCTGAAGTTGTCTACACCACACGCCACCTATTCAATGAAATGGATCAGCAGTGATTACCCTTGCAAAATTGAAGTAGAGAGAAACAGATTCATTGATGTTTGGCTTGGTGTATTAGTATTTTATCTTGATGTATTATGAGGTATAGGTATTGTGCCTAATAATGCTTCTCTTTATGTGAGTAAATGGTAGTGACATTGATCTGGTAGGTTTTGTTTTGAATAAAATTAGAAGGCCTGAATCTTTAATATTCTGGTTATTATTCCAATGCTAGATGAATCACAAAATATTGAACTACCTCAAGCTTCTCTTTCCTCTACTGGGTTAATGATCAGTTCATTTATTCAGTTATGTATTCAATAATAATCTCTCTTTTGTGGACAGCACAGTAGGGATTCAAAGAAAAGGCACAGAATGTGCAGTAGTAATTTAGTGTAAAATGAATAGCAAAAAATACTTCCAGAAGTCATTGTGGAAAAATTATTATATGACAGTACAGATAAACATATAATTACCATGGAGAGTTCATAGGAGGCAGATACATTTTCTGGCTGATGGTATGAAGCAAAAGCTTTGCAAAAGAAATGACATGAAATCTATGCCTTGAAGAATGGCTATGATTTTATGGGTTGAGCAGAGGGCATTAGGGTAAGTGCTAAAAAGATATATTCTATATATAGAACTCAACAAAAATATATAAAGTTTTAAAAACCCATAATTGAATAGGGAATAATTCAATATTTTTAAAGCTGACAGTACGGCAAACAACATAATGAAAGAAATTAAGTCCTGAAAGGCAAATCGGGGCCAATTTGAACAGTATTAAGTAACAATGAAAGGAATTTTAACTTTATTTTGTAAGCAACATAGATTCATTGTGGATTATGGGCAGGGATTAATATAATTACAAATTTTAAAATGAAAATAATCCATTAGGAAAATTGAGGGAGAAGTAACTGTAAGAAGCAGAGTAGTAAGGAGACTACTTCAGCATTGTCTGACAGGTAGAATACTCCAGGTAGAAGCTGGTGGTAGAATATTATGAAGCTGGGTGTGAGAAAAGAGATCAAATGTAAATGCTGAGACAAAAGAGAGTTTAGGCAAGAGTCAAAGCTTATTCTTGGAAAATTCCCACCAGGATGCTCTGGAGGAAAAATAGCTAAGAGGATGAAGAAGTGAGCAGAGTGAGTGAAGATAACAGCAAAAAACTGGAGGGCTTCCAGCCAAGACAAAAGAGCTGAGAAAGGTCAAGGAAGATAGGCATGTCACTTTGATACTATGGACAGAATATGCAAATCATAGATTTCTTCCAGGCCTTTCATAAACACTTTGCACATACAAGAAAAGATCAGTCAAACTCGTAATCATTCCCTACTTCTTTATTCTTGTGCCCTGTGTATTTTAAATATGGCAGAGAAGAAAAACAAAATATATGCATCGCTGTCAATAAAGTGCGAATTACTTTGCTTCCAAAAAGCCTTCGGGTCCAAACATTGCCAAGAGCACCGGTTACTTAACAGACAAGAGCATCCACAATCCCTGCCCCGAAGCTTAAACAAGCTGCCATTCCCGAAACCCCTGGTGACACCGCACCCTGCTCCCGCCCAAGTATCGCAAGGAAGAGGCTCTTTCAAGGTACCTGGGGAGCCACCCTGGTGCAGGCGCTAGGACCGCCCAGACGCCCGGAGGCCGCCGGCTTCCCCGAGCCCGTCAGCGGGAAAGAGCCGCCTTTGCTGTTACACAAGAGCAGCCGCTGTCGGCGCTCAGCATCCTTCCCCCTTCTGGTCGATTGGAAGGTATTTACTTGCTATTTACCGTTCAGATTTTGTCCCCCGCCTGCGTGCCCCGAGTGTTCACTCAATCTGACGCTCTGAATGCTGCCCAGCCCCTGTTGGGTCACTAGATGATTTTGTGTTGATGTCCACAGCTGATGGGAGCCACAGTGTCAGAAAGAAATGGGCTAGATATCTCCAGAGGCTGAAATCTGAAGGCATCTGGAGGTGTAAGTACATTGGTCCCAACTCTACCGTGCTGGCTGTGTTCCTTGTGACTCTTGACCTCCTTCTTCCTCATTGAAAGAGCCCCTGTAAGGTGTCATTTGCATATTTCATTCATGAAGGAAAAGCACCCCAGACCGAAGGTGACAGAAACCACGGCCTGAAGCTCCACTTTGGAGTGGCCAGTGGTTCCCTCCCCTAGCCCGTGGGTTTGCCAGTGGGGAAGCTGGGTCTGCAGCCGAGTTTTGAGGGGAAAAGAGATTTTGCTCAGGGCGTCAGGCTGCTGGGTTGTTTGCTTTCTGCTTCCTGCTTCCCAAGCTCCAAGACGGTCCTTTCCCATCACCGCAGTGGTGCAGTGTAGGAGCCTTTTTACGTTTTCTTTTATTTCCGCGTTCCAAATACCGTTATCATGAACCCAGGCTGCCAGAAAGCTGTTAAACCACTCTGTACCTCTCAGTGTAAAATCTAGTTTGCTTTCGGTTGGCCGAACTAAACTCAATACTATAATTAGTCGATTACACACAAAAGCATTTGGAAAAATTTAATTATTTGAGAGTTCCTTTCCTGTTCAGCAATAAATCTGGTTATGTGAGATAGGGAGTAGTTTGCTATTGGACGACCTAAACGAAACACTCTACAGAGAAAGTCAAACCTTTTTAAGTATTTTACGAATCAATTGAAGATGCTTTTTAGGGCCTTAATGCCAAGTTCATGTATAAAACTTTAAACCCTTTAAAAACTTTAAACCCTTGTGAAATTTTTAGGTTAGATTTTTACCTTAGAGATTAGATTAAATTTAGGTATCTTACACCAAAATGTAAAAACACTTAAAAAAGAATAAAATGTCGAGTTATACTAATGGTCAATTCATAGGGAAGTTTAAGATAAAGAGTGCCATTAATTTATTTCAGGAAACAAAATATCAAACTACGACTTAAAGTAAGGCATCAATATTAAAAATGTGACTTGAATGAAAAAGTATTTTAAAAATAACCTCCAAGATAATTTTTTTTAAAGATTTTATTTATTATCCTTAGAGAGAGGGGAAGGGAGAGAGGCAGAGAGGGAGAGAGGCATCAATGTATGGTTGCCTTTCACCTGCCTCCAGCTACAGACCTGGCTAGAGAATTGGCTTGGAACATAACCTGGTTATGTTGCCCTAGCTGGGAATTGAACTGGCAACCTTTGGGTTCACAGGCCAGCACCTCATCCCCTGTGCCACCAGATAGGGCTACCAAAATAATTTTAATAGTTCAAAAATTATGTAGTTTAAGTACATTGTATTTGATATAGTGAGTTACCCTAAATGAGAGCTCCAATGTTTTAAGCATTAAACTTTTGAAAATATAACTATAGTTCTTCTAAAACTTTTTTATAGAGGAGATGAGAGAGGGAGGATTGAGTCTTATTTTATTATTTTATCTTTTAAACTCTTTGAACATTCTCAATGAATATTTACTATATAAATGTGCTACTTACATTAAAAATATGTAATGAAATTACAAATGATTAACAAGTAATTTTCAACATCTTTAAAAGCAACTGATAAGTATATAAAAATAACATGTTAAGACTACTGTGGAGTATATCTTAAGCAGGGAAAAATTGTTGAAAGTATGCCTTGCTTCAGGAGAAGGTTTGGGGCAGTAATAGACTTTTAGTACTTTGTGAAGCAAAAGTAATCTTTTACATTTATCATTAGTTGGCATAACTAATGAATTTTGCGTTAATAAATTTTATTCCACTCTCTCTTAAAATGTTTTTTTTTTTTTTTTTTTTTAATATTCCAAGTCTAGACAGGTGACTCATTTCTTCAAATTAATACTTAGTTTTGGAAATTTTTGCCCAACATATGATTTGCAGCCTTAGACTTCAGTTTTATGTCATACTTGTCTTACGGGTCTTACCATAAATCATTTAAAAATAACTTCACTATATGTTGAGGTAAAGAGTCATTAAATTCAATGATGATAGCAGAGAAAAAATTTCCAAGAACATAGCTTGTTATTCTGAATTTGCTATTCTTCTCAGAATATGAACGTTCTTCTTGAATTTAATCCCTAAAATTAAGCCCACTGGCTACACCTAATTGACTGAAGACCGTAGGAATCATCTCCTCAGCTTGAATTGCTGGCAAACAAGCAGGGCTTAAGCTGAAGAATAAAATGGGGAAGCCAAAATTAAGTTATTAAAGTATGAAAGTAGTGATTATCTGCTGACTTTATACCTGAAGATAATCCCTTTAGTTCTTGAAAAGCCTCCCTGCCCAGGAGAACCGGGTGAATATTCTTATTACCTCGATTTAATGGGTAAGAGTAAGATAGAAATTTCTTAAAAATTAATTTGAACATATGTACTTTTATCTAAAAGAAATTCAGCAAATGGCCAGTCTGGTTACACCAATTTCACCCTCAGGAGTATGGTTTTTTCCTAAAGAACATGGGATATTTTCACACCAATGGGGTGCTTGGTAAGATGTTTTAAGAAGAGATAAGAAAAGATGGCTTTTACTTCTTAAAATACCTGGAAGGAACTAATGTAAAGAGAGAAGAGGAGTGTCAGCTAGACTTGTTCTGACATTTCAGTTGGCTTCTGGTTTGGTTTTCCGAGTGGGCTTTGCTTTGAGTCAAAAGATGTCTCCCAGTAGGAGCCCCAGAAAATGTGTAAGTCACCTGGGGCTGACTGTTCCTGGTAAACCTGTGGAAAGCACTTCAGTGTTTTGCTAAATGGATAAAGAGACAACTGCAGAAAAAACAAATAGTCCTTCTTGGTTTGTCTTGAAAGGTGATTGTCATGCTCAGATGAGTTTTTAAGAACCTGTTGGTCACATATACAAGCCACAACAAATAAAATTGTAGGTAACTTGAGAATTTCTTTGAAATCTAATTATGATGTTCTCTTGTTAAATAAAATACTTAAAAGGAAGGGAAAGAATTTATATCAGTAGCATGCCATGTCCATATCTGTTATGGTTGTGTGAACCAGAAAGAGAAAGTTATTTATGGCTTTAAAAATTTTTTTGGCAAGAAGGGTGAGCTAGTATTCACATAGTTTTGGAAAGAATGTTTTTTCGAAAGCAAAGGTCTTATTTCCAGAAATTGATTTTACTTGTACAGAAATAAGTTTGTAGGTGATGCAGAAAGCTTTTAAATATATGAGATTCAGCCTTTGAGTATAAAAGACCAATTAACAATATAAAATGTATGCCATGCATTATTAATAAGCAGGTTTACCCAAAATGTTGTTTTCATTGTCTCTCTTGGCTCACACAACTATAATTGATGTGGACACCAGAACCACTAACATACTTTCATTCCTTTTCACTTATGCCTTTTATTTAAGATGGAAGAAGTTAAAAACTCTAAGGTTTGTTGATAAATATTAATCATGATTCCATAGGTGATTAAGTTACAAATGAGCTTTACTATACCCCAAAATATAATGTACGAATTGTAGTTTGTACTTTGGAATGAATGTAAATTTTATGAGCATAGCACTTTACACTTTGGATTATTTTTCTTTAATAGATATTCATCTATTCTTTACTGTATGCCAGGTATGGAAGTTGGTAAACAAAATACATCCCACCACTCATGGACTTCATTATTATTTTTTTTATTACTTTTTAAAGATTTTATTCATTATTGTTAGAGAGAAGGGCAGGGTGGGAGGAAGAAGGGGGAGAACCATCAATATATGGTTGCCTGTGACCTGCCTTCAATTAAGAACCTGGCTTACCACCTACTTATGTGCCCTGATTGGGAATCGAACCAGTGACCTTTGGGTTCACAGGCTGGTACCAATCCACTGAGTCATATCAGTCAGGGTAGTCTTCATTATTTTGAAGGGAAATAGACTACAAACAATTATAATAAACCAAACACATTATTATTAAAATTCTTTAAAAATTATTAACTTATTACAAATTAAACAAGCCAGAATGTATTCAATAAACACTAACTTGAAAATTAGAAGAGCATGCTGTGATAAAGAATGACTTGGTGGCTTTTTTATGATTCTTTTTGTGCATGTGAAGAAATAACATCAGGGATCTGAGTACAAGAAGCAGCTACTTAGTGAATACGTGCTGTGAGAGAAGAGGAAAGACTTCGTGTTAAGCTGCTGCACTTTAAATCTATTCTGTGTCATTCCTAAACCTTGAGATCTTGAGCATTTTACTCCCTTTACAGAGTTTTGAGAGTATGAGTTTTACAGAGTTTTGAAAACTGTAAGTGGAGCCTCCATGACAGTATTGTCAGCATCTCTTAACAATAATGACTTATAATCTGTTGTTTAAAATGATAGTCACTACTTTGACTACCTAGTCAAAGAAACAACTATTAACCTACCTTATCATGCCTGTGCCTTTTCCCTTCAATTTGTTTTTGGTGATTCCATATCAAATAGTTGAGGGAGAGGAGAGCCACGCCCACAGACAGCTGAAAGAGAGAGCATTGTTCTCGAATCTTCTTGAGACCAAGTCTCAATTAGAAGCTTTGTTGGAAGCAATTGTGGTAGATTTTGTATTTCCTCCTTCCAAACCACCAACAGGGTGGTTGATGGGGATTCATTGAAATGCTGTTCCTTCCAGGGAAAGCTGGACTGAGATGACCACCTCCAAAGAGGTTAGACACATGTCCCCTGGCAAGACTGTGCTTACTGGGCTTGACCTGTGAAATGCAACTTCTTGAGAAGTTCAGTGCGATGAACATGGCCTTTAGTGTGCATAGCACAGGGTTCAGGCTCAAGTTCATTGACGAAGAAGGTAGTTGAATAAGTCACATCTAAACACTTTTGGAGTTTTATGATCTCATCTGTGTGCAACCACAAAATATATACCTGCACACAAACAAACATGTGTCCTCTCTCTATAGTTCAAAAAATATTTAAGTGGAAAACTGCTAAATTTCTTTGAATTATTTTCCCTTATTGCTCTTGACAATACAGCTATATAGAATGGGAAAACTGTTTAACAATGTGTTTTCTTAGTCATTTCAAAGGAAAACATGAATCCTTGGATTGTCAACTAGATGACTTGAAGCTCCTATCAGATAGAATCCAAAAGAGGAAACTAAACCAAAATCAAACCATGCAAGGCACTGGCATTGAAAAAGGGCATGGCTGCAGGAAATAATTCCAATAGGTTTAGGCTTGGCCAAGCTCCTGATCTTGTAGATGAAGATGGAAGCCCCCCATAGTGGCAGCCACAGACAAATTGGCAAACTCAGACTACAGTCTACTCTTGTGCAGGACCAGGAAAAAGCGAAGGTCCTCACTAAGGCGAAAACTTCAGTGGGTCAGGTCAGGAAGTAAAATTCAAGCTTGTGAGACTTTGTGTTGCTAATATTTAAATCTGTCTGCAGCTCTGTCATGTCCATCTGTGTGTCTTTGGGAGTATAACTTGATCTATTTAGGTCTTATTTTCTTTATTGCAATATACTAACTTTTAGTAATAAATTAATATCATTAAATGGGAATTAAGTATAATACATGAGTATCTAGCAGGCAGATAATTAGTAAATGAAGGTTGGAGTAGCAATAATCATAGTAGGCAAATAAATTTTAAAGCAGAAAGCACAGTTAAGATTTAAAAGTGTTGTTAAATAATGATTAGGTTAAACATATTATTTACCAGAAAAATATATCCATCCTGAACCTGTAAGTACCTAATAACATAACCTAAAATAGTATAAACATATATAAAACAAAGGGAAACTGACAAATCCACAATTATAGTGATAGATTTTACCAAAATTATCTTAGGAACTAGACAAAGATGGAAAGGGATAAACGATTAGAACAATATTATTTAAAGTGTCAATCTAATGGACTAATATGATCATTGCAACCAACAAAATTCCTTTTAAGGATATATAAACATTCTCTTTATGCATAAAAATTGACAAACACAAAATACAAAGCAAGGGATACCAAATGACAAAAATCAGTGCTATATGGTTCATATTATTTCATCAGAAATGTATGTAGTTCAAATTAGCCATATGCAATATCAAAGGTAATATAATCTAGACTTGAAAATTTAGAAAATAGTCTTAAAAATAGTTATTAAATCTCATTTGAGCCCATTAAAAACCTTCAGTTTTATTGATGAATCTCATGGGATTGCTTCTAACCAGGCACATGTTCACCTTTTACCCCATGGTTTTGTGAAAGGGTTTAGATAAAAATAACCAGATTTCTGAACTGAACACCCTTAAAATTTTCTCATTCGATCACATTCACATGATAACCAAATAAATAAATTATTGGTTTATAATAAATCTGATTCTGATTCTGAGGTCAAGTTTCTACTGAGCCTCCTTTGGTAACTACAATGACTTGTGGGTAAATCTTATTTTCAAGATCTGAATGAACTCATAACTGGATTTCAGATGGTTGACATTGTAATATTTTATGTTTTCTCAATACAGAAAATATTTCAATTACTGTATAAAACAAATAGCAACCAACTTTATTATTGATGGAATCACAAAATATTCATACATCAGAAATATTTTAGGTGTTATATTTTTACCTATGTTGTTTTAATTATCATGCCTTTCACTTCATTTATGAATTGTTTTTTTAACCTTGGAATGAAGACTCTTTGTGACTCTTAACAGACCATTTCAATGGCCTTCTTTGTAAAATTTTTAGTTATTTACAATTTTCCCTTTGTCTAAACATAAACTAGGTCAAAATTCCATTTCCAATCTATAGCAACTTTGCCTTCAGCTTAAAAAGGGAGGGGATACTTGCTATCTAAGCATTGTATATGTTCTCTGATAAAGAATGACCCCATTTTATGCCCTGACAGGAACAAAACTGTAGGAAAGATAGAAATCTTGTATCCTTCTATATGTATGTCAGAAATTATTTCCTGAAGAACAAATGGCTCAATTAAGGAGCCTTTGCTCCTGGTGAAGTGATCATGTAAATGCTGCTTTTTCATTTGGATCCCTTTAGCTGTCACAGCAATAAAAAAAGGGCAGTATGTTGCAAGTTGGAGTTCTTTTCGGAATGTTCAAGTTTCTTTTACTAAATTCTATTTCAAATTTTTCAGAGTTAGAATGTTTAAAGTGCATTTGGAAGGAACTTTTGAAATCTTCGTCCAGTTTAGAGATGAAAATCCTAAAGTCCCAAGAGGTTGGGTCATAGCATGCATGTGTAGAAGAAGAAACCATGGTTTAGAATTTTCAACTTGGCCATGTTGAATCAGCCTATAGTGTGCTCAAGTATCAGTTCAAAAGGTGAAATCACAACTCTCAGGAAAACATAAAATGGAGATTTTCTTTCATTCCTTAATTCATGAAAGACCTCAGTCCAATGTAATGACTTGTTTGAAAAGCATTTAAAAAACTACTGGCAATTTTAAAAACTGTTAAAATAAGGCTAGAGAGTTTTAAAAAAAGTGTTAAGGATCATCTGTTCCATCAGACAAAAATTATTTGCATTTATACAGGACAAAAGTCTACAAGTTAACAAGTAACTTCACTCAATCTGGGGCTTTTAATACATGGTAAAGAGTAAGGTGAATTAAGTTCCTTTCCTCAGACAATTAACCACAATGAAATCTTCCTTGTGAGCTCATTTAGGCCTGGTAAATACTCCTCATTGTCTTGAAGCTATAGGGCTAGCAGTTGGCTCATGGGTAGTTTGGTTTCAGACTAAAGGGGTCAGGGAACTCCTGACTCCTTCCACTAGTACAGCCTGAAAGTTGTCTTAGCCATGGGAGTGAGAGGTCTATTCTTTGAAGAGTGCTTGGTATTCTTCTCTTTATGAGGTTCTGGGACTCTTCTTCGTTGAATTCACCAAGTCTAGCTTATAGTTCATAGCAGAGCCTGCAGGCTGGCATCAAGAAACAGAGTTGTTTGATGGCAGTGATTGGCTGTGATTAATTTTTGACAATAAGCAGGGATGTCAGAATAAAGGAGAGTAAAATTCTCTCATACTTATTATAATATATATATAATATATAATTATTTGACCAGTGCGTTTTGGCTGAGGGTAAGAACATATAATGGAAGGCACTGAGAAATCTCCAGGGCCTCCTGAAAAAAGCATCTAAGCATCTAATTGGTAACTGTGAAGCTGCCAAACAAGCCCCATTATTTCTAGCATCTTCTTTCTTTTTTCACTTTTAAAACAAGATAAGAATATGCTCTGTGAAATCTCAAAATACTTTTCCTGAGTGAATTTTAGGGCCTTTGTGGCGGTAACCTCCCAAGCTGTTAAAGTCTAGCTTTAAAATCATGACTCTTTGGCAGATGTAAAATGATCAGATGTAAACAATTTCAGGTAATTTACTAATTAATAAGGGAACCCAATGTAATGATTACTTCAGGGAAAATATAAGAAGTTATATGTACATGAGTAACTTGATATGTTAGAGTAAAATTACTGAGTTAAATTTTAAAACTTGCTTATATCAAAAAATCTTTAGAGTTCCTTGTTCACTGAGCAGAAACTATTTGCTTATCTAATGCACAAGATGCTACAGATTAACAAGAAATTTTAAAGAAACATCATGCAGAAGGTGCTTTGTCAAGGAGTTGCTGTGAGCACTTCAGTTCTTGATTGGATGATGCTTTAATGACTTCGAAGAACTGTTTGTAATTGTTATTTCTTTTGTGTGTGTGGAAAAAAAGGGGCAGATTGGCACAGAATACTTTCTTATATCAAATTGCAATCAAGGAAATACATAAGTAGACAAAATCCTGGTGACCAACTTCTCATTCAAAGTTGCCAAAAGTGTCTCCCTTCTGTGGAAGAGAGCTGCCCTGTTGTAGTCACCTTGACCTTCCCGTGAGGTCAGGTCTGAATTGGAAAAGGTCAAGAGGTAGGCTCCTAGTCTTATCATAATTTACTGGTTCATTGTTAACTCTCTGGGCTGTCTTATGCAAAGTTTTTTTCTTGTAACCTTGGCTGGAGACCTAGCTGCAGGTGCCTAAGTAATCAGAGAAAGAGAGTTTCTACTCTCCTTGCCTGAAAAAAATAACCACAATTTTAGTGCTTGAATAATTCAACCTTTATTTATAGTATCAATTATAGATAATCTACATTCAGATATCTAAATGATAGTAAATTTGATTGCAGGTTTTTAGATTAGCTAATGAATAGATGGATCAAAATTTTTATTTGAACCTTATCTGGAACAGTATCTTGGTGTTATCTTACTTCCTTTCCACACATACCTTTCATGATATATTTATTCCACTGTTATAAATTTGTTGCCGTATTTGATGTGCTTTCGAGAATGTGAGCACATAATCATCTCTGTATTTCCAGCATTGAACATAATGCTTGGCAAAAAGAGATGTTCCATATATGTTTTTTTGAGAGACTAAACAAGTAAATAAATGCAGGACCCTAGATTTATAAGTATTTAAGACAAACAAAAAAGACTTAAGTTACCTAGCTAAATCTGTTAATTTTCATTTTATATGAAAGTAATAATAATATGTTATTTGACTAAATACTATCAATGAGACAAAAGATTTTTTAAAATGGGAATATAATTATCATTAATAACATGTTCAATTTTATTGAATGCCTACAAGAGAGGTACTGAACATGGTTCTTGCCTTCTAGAAATTTATGACAAGGTTGAAAAACAAACATGTGCTTACAAATGTGATGACTAATATAGGAAATGTATACTAATGTGAAATGAGTACAATAAAAAGAGAGATAACCAGAGTCAGGAAGGTTAGCAACAAGGACATTCTAAAGCTCAGGTCATTTTATAAATCACAAAAGAGGAAAGAACTTTCATATAATCCAGACTGTTTTATTTATTCTTCAATGACTAACTATTGATGCATAGTCTTGTCCTTTTGCGTGCATTTTCCATTATTTTATAGCTGACTACCTTTGAAGGTATTAACTAATATTTTCCATATAATAACAACAGGAAAAAAAAAAGAAATTAAAATTTGTTTCTCCTATTAAATCCTAGACATTGTAAGCAAATTTTTAGGTAACATATCTCTATCTTAAATGATCTTTTAGAACATAAACACATTTGTAGGCTTTTTAGAATATGGTGTATGTCTTTTGCCAACTGTAGGACAGAACTTGACTTGGACAAGAACATTTTTTTTTTTCATAAAATAACTTTGTTGTGTTGTACTTTACATCAAATAAACTGCACCTATTTGAAGAGTCCAACTGAATGCATCTTGAAAAATGTATGCTTCCCTATAATGAGCACAATCAAGATAGAGAACGTTATCATCACCCCCCAAAAGTTCCCTGATGTCCCTTTGCAGTCAACCTTGGATATAGGATGCCTCCTGATATGCAATTGTCACTATAAATTCATTTTCCTTATCTGGAATTATATATAAATGGAATCATGCAGTATGATCTCTTTTATGTATGGTTTCTTTCACATGGTGCAATGTTTCTGAAACTCACTGAAAAATTCTGAATGGTATTTCATCTTGTGGTTACGCTACAGTTTGTTTATCCATTCTCCTATAAAATGGACATTTAGGTAGTTGCCATTTTTTTGGTTACTATGAATAAAGTTATAAACCTTGATTTCCAAGTCTTTGTGGAGAAAAGTTTTTATTTGTACTGGTGAGTACCTAAGAGCTGAATTGCTGAGCCATATGATAAGTATACATGTACCTTTATAAGAAGCTGCCAAATTCTTTCCAAAGTATGTTGCATTTTACTTTTCCAGCAGGAATGTATGAAATTCTATTTTCTCTACATCCTCACCAGCATTTGATGTTAATGTTTTTTATGTTTAGGCTTTTAGTAGGTGTGTACTACTTAAGTCATAAGATATGACTTTACGCTTTTCTGGTTAACTAATGATAATTATCTTTAGTTAGCCTTATTATACATTTGTCTGTGTCCTTTTGTTCAGATCTTTTGACCACTTTGTATTGAGTTGGTTATCAGAGAGTTGTAAGGTTGTATATTCTGGATATAAATTTTTAGTAAGATATTATGTATTGCAACTGTATTCTCTCATTCTGTGGCTTGTCTTCTTAAAAAGATTGTGTTTATTTTTAGAACAGTTTTAAATTTACAGTAAAATTGAGAGGAAAGTACACAGATTTTTCCATATAACCCTTACCCACTCAACCCCATGCATAGACTCGTCAATTATCAACAGTCCTGACCAAAGGAGTATATATGTTACAATTGATGAACCTACATGTACACATCATAATCACTCAAAGTCCACAGTTGATTTTAGGGTTCATTCTTGGTGTTGTATGTTCTATGGATTTATTTCACCATTAAAGTATAATGCAGAGTATTTTCACTGCCTTAAAAATCCTCTTTGCTCTGTCTATTCAGCCCTCCCCTAGCAACTGCTGACAACCATTGGTCTTTTTAGTGTTTCCATAGTTTTGTCTATTCCAGAATGTCGTTTAATTGGAAACAGACAGCATATAGGCTTTTCTGATTAGCTTCTTTCATTTAGTAATTTTAAGATTCCTTTGTGTTTTTAATGGGTTGATAGCTCATTTTTTTTTAGCACTGAATAATATACCATTGTTTCAATGTGCTACTGTTTATTTATTCATTTACCTATAAAAGGACAAAGGACATCTTGGTTGCTGCCAGGTTTTGGCAATTATGAATATAGCTGCTATAAACATGCTGGTACAGGTTTTCATGTGAACATAAGGTTTTCAATTCACTTGGGTAAATCCTGAAAAGCATGATAGCTGGATCGTATGGTAATAGCATGACTAGTTTTGTTTGCATTTTCACTTTTATTACAGTTTCTTTACTAAGAACAATAAGTTTTAAATTTGATATAACCCATTTACTTTTTTTTTTTTTTTGTCTTTCATGATTGATGCATGGCCTGGTGACAAGTTCACATGGGTAGAGAAAGAATTCATCCAATGGCTACCATAAAGCTTAGTTAATTGATTGCCTCTATGTAAGGCAGTGATATTGAGAATCTTTGTATAAGAGTGATTTTATCTTGCACTTTTTATTAACTAGTCCCCTGGAAAATTAAATGATTCATAAATGTTGTCTTCCTAACTCCTTTGATGTCTAAATAGAAAGAATTATAGAGCTTCAGGGTCTGGAAGGAAATGATAAGTCATTTTCTCCATTCATTGGATAAACATTTTAGCTGTCAGGTCATTTTTCTAAGGCACATTTCCAAAACCTATTTCCATTATAGGCAGCAATGTAGCATAACTCACTTGGATGTTAAGACAGGAAAGGAAATAAGGAGCATCTCTCCAATTCTTTATTTATGGGATGCCTGTTTGGGTTGCACAACTTACAAGTGCAGCATCTCCAATCAATGTATCACTTTCAAATAATATAATGCCCTGGGAGTTGCTATACTTCCTTGGTCCTATGAGCAGAATGAGAGCTTTCTAACCAGGCAGAACTAGGCCTATATGCTGGGTTAGCTACATGAGCAGGTTACTTAAATATCCTGAGTCAGTTTCTGTCATCTGGATAATGTAAAGAATAGAGTTACATGGGTGGACACCAGAATAAAGCAGGCTCTCACCAAATGGTCATTTTTTATTGATATAATTCATGCAATGGAGATGGAGAAATTTTACTTCTCATGCATTTTTATTGATAGAAGATAAAGAGCTGAGAAATTCATTAGGGAAAAAGATGACAAGATTAAAACCTTAGTCTATATTTTCAATAAATCTCACCTAGTTTTTTGGTCATGATAACAATCTAAGTATGGTCTGAATTTGCAAGAAGCTAATCTTGGAAGTGATGGATATTGAATAATATGCTTAGCATACAACAACAAATAGCCAAGAGATATCACAATTACTTTAGAAAATAAGAGCAAATTCAATGTTATAATTAAGGGAGGCCATAGCTCTCTATGGGACTCCTTAAATTTTTTGACTTCAAACTTGTTGAAGTCAACTTGTTGGCTACACCAACAAGACACACCTTCATGGCTCTCCCCACCTACCGAGTCCTTACCTCTAAAGTGTGTCATTTTACTACAAACTTGGTCTTCTTTATGCCAATACAGACACATATGAATATATAGTTTACTTGACTTTTTGTTGCACAGAAGTTAGTATACTACTTACACCTATTACATGATCGTACATCTAGCTTATTAAAAATGAATACCTGTAAAGAAAGTCTTAGGAATTAGCATATCACCTCTACAGAGTGACCAAGCTAAAGCTTCTTTGTGGCAACCAATGTTACTGAATTTGCTGCAGAAACGGAAATCCTGCAAGTCCCTTTGCTAAATAAAGAGGATGTCTCAGTCTTGACACCTTGGCTCTCCCCTTGCCTAGAGGCAGAAAGTGGCAGTAGGTAAGAACACAAGGTCCCTGTAATTTTTTTGAAGACCTATTCTAGACCTTAACTACTCACAGGGACAGGCTCTGGGAATTCTGACATTCTTCCTTCTGACAAATTAAGTCCTAGGGGGTTGGTTTTAGCTGGAAGGCTTGTGCTACAAATAAAAGTATGTCACAGCATAAAAGTTAATGCAGCTTTTCATTGAAGAGTGAATGTTTTTCCATGTAAAACTGGAAAAGGAATCTAAAGTTGTTTTACTTTCTGATTAGGGCAGATAAGTGGGAGGAAATCTTTTAAGGCAATTGCTTATAAAGGTGACTTTATTCTAGCCCTGGAGGAAGTCGTAAGCTTCTTGGAGCACTGTCTCCCAAGAATGTATATGAGAGGCTGTCCTCTGAGTCATAATGGTAGGTGGAGCACAGTGCTGAAGTCAGTGTCATTAATGCAGTTTATTTTGTAGCTAACATTTCTGGATGCAGTTTCGTCTTTCTGAGTTTATAAGCCTCCTAGCTTGTTTGCAAAGCACATGTATACAGGTACCTGAATTTATATATAATAATGAAAGGCAGGAAGAAGTTAGGATCAGATAAGTATTTTTTAAAAAAATTGCTTCAGTCATTCATAGTTTATTTACTAAGAATTCATTTGCTATTTCTGCAATAGATTTACATCCATTTCCATATTTTGCTTCTGCTAATAATTAAGCTTATTTGCATTTCCTGAGTACAAAGCAAGGAATGATAAGAGCAGGTGTCCTGAAGATATCTGAGTGGTAGGTGTAAGCTGATGTGGGTCCCACATGTTCTGTGTTTCTATATTGTAAGAGAACACAGCCAATCTTCAGAGTCAAGTCATAGGCAGGAGACTGCCAATTTGAATGTCAAGGCCAAAGGCTCACAGTTGTATAACAAACCAGCTTCCCCTGGTGGCCATATCCCAGGGCAGCATTGCTAGATCTCATCTCCTCAAGACTGTAAGACAACCTTGAAAATTCTGCATCCCTGCCAACTCATAAAGCTCTGACTGAGTGCTCAGACCTGGTACTACTTTTGGAAGCCTGACTATCCTCAAAAGTGTGTCTTCCAATTCAGGATGGAATTTTTAGTAACCTAAACAGAAACAGAGTAATTTTCTTTCCTAGACCCGTACAGTATAATCTCAGACATGCAAGGAAATCAAATTTATTGTCCATGCCAATTCTGGCACATCTGGCCATTTCATTCAAGTATCCTGCTCTTTAGCTTTCTTATGCTGTTGTTTATGGTGTTTTATAACCTCTTAACATAACTGCATTATAAGCTTTATTAGCAAAGTTATTTCATTTATTCAGTGCCTACCATGTATCAGACATTCTTCTAGGGGCTGGTGATAACAACCCTGTTTTCCTGGCACTTATGAATGCATCTCTAACATCTTAGATGGGGATAATTCAAGAGGACAGGGGCCCAGAGAGAATGGGCTGATTATACTGAATGGTGAGGGAAGGAAACTCTGACCCTGTGGTCCTTAGGCAGAGACCTGAGCTCAGTGAATGAATGAGCCACACAGATAACAGATGTAGGAAAAAACACCTCTGGCAGGGAGAACGGTGAGCAATAAATACCTGGCTTTGCATGGGCATCAGGTTGCTGTGTTCAAGGCAGAGCAAGGAGTTCACCATGGCTTTAACAAATGAGAGAGATGAAAATAATAGGAAGTGAGACCAGACACCCATCAGAGAGCCAGAGTGGACAGAGTGGGTGGCCTAGTGGAATTGTGGTCTTTATTCTGAATGAGGTGGGAAGCTTGGAAGGATGTGGAGCCAAGGAGAGACTTGAGCTGTCACGTGATGTATTTCCTTTCAGGGCAAGAGAGCAAGGGGAGAAGCAGGGACACTGGCCCCAGGGCTGTCAAAATGGCACAGATGGAAGATAACAGTGGCTGAAAGCAATGACTAGAGAAGTCATTCTGACATCATTGATATCTAGTAAACACCCCTTGAGAGAATTTGTGCCAAGCAGTGCACCTGAGTCTGTCCTCTTAACCACTGTACTGCCTCTTTTAAAATACAATGGTGAATAAATGATACATTAATAAAATAAATTGATTTTATTCCTTTGAAGGTTTTGAGCCATGGCTACATGTACTTCTCTTAGGCAGCTCATATTGGACCCAGAGAAGAAGATTAGCAGGTAGAGATCTTTAATATTCCTTTTACCTGTCCTACTTTACTTAAGGACTAAGCATTTAGGTATTTTATTTCATAAGCATGATAAAAACACCTTCAAAGAGAAGATCAAAACTTCTTTTCCTTGCCGATTTGGACTATTGACAACACTAGAATTGTGAGACCAGCATCATAGGCGACCCTGTATCCCGTCACCCACCATCTAGACCTGTTAGATTTTTTTTTTTTTTTTTTAATAGGAGGATATAAGGAATGTCAGGACCCATGTTATCCTAGGAAGAAGACTTCAAAGGGAGTCATTGGAAGCATTCACTCAGTCAATTTACAAAGGTTTATTGAGGTATAGCACTGAGTTGGCCACCATGCCAACAGATACAAAGGTGGATGTTGTAGTCTGGTTGGTAAAGCGGAGCACAGCTGAATAGAACAGTGATGTACTAGCCACAAGAAGTGTGTGCAGAGAACTGCAGAAATGGACGGAGGGAGGCCTCTCATTGTGTGTGGGAGAGGAGTGTCACAAGATGCCAATGTATGAGATGAAGCTCAAAAAAGGCTGCTAGGTGGACAAGGAAGTCCCATGGCTAACTTGTCCTTGTCTGAGAAGAGTGAGATTTGTAGGCATTCATTATAAGAAAAGAAATAGTCCCCAACTAGGAAAAAAGACAGAGATCTGCAGGCATGGGCTACAGAGTAAGTTAGAGGAGGGCTGCAAACCATTATATCCTGAGAACTGAGTCCTAGATGGAGATTGACAGCACTTGTGAGGAGCACGGGAGGTAAGTGCCAGTCCCCAGGGATCTCTGGCCCACTGAAGAGACAAGACTTTATCTGTCCTGGAGAGACACAAAGTTAGGCAAGTGATGATTAAGTTCAATGAGTCAGGTTTCATCTGTTCTACACACTGGCAGCTGCATAGCCAATGGGTTTGAGAAAGTCTGTTCTAGAAGCCTGGGGTGTTGGGGTCCATCACCTGTGAGGAACGAGAGCCTGAACTGGGGCAGGGCCAGGAGTGTGGAAGACAAGTCAGTAACACGTAGTGATGGATTGACATGGGAATCGATGATGAAGGGGATGATTAAGAATGACAGCCAGAGATCTAGCAGGGCTGACTGGGTGGGCGGGGACACCACTGCTGGTGAATTTGGGAGAGAAATGGGTGTGAAGAGGTAGATAATCAATTGGGCTTTGGAAACATGAAGTTGGAGGTGTCTAGTCCCTCTTGGGGGAGCCATCACAGGTCATTAGATATTTGAATGTGAAAGTCAAACTAACCAAGCCCTGACCAGGTAGCTCAGTTGGTTAGAGCATCATCTTGATACACTAAGGTTACAGGTTTGATCTCTCTCTCTCTCTCTCTCTCTCTCTCTCTCTCTCTCTCTGTAAAAAATCAGTAAATAAAAAGAAAGTCTACCTAAGTAGATATGTAGATTTGGGCTCACAATGGGGATAGTTGAAAAAAGTGTAAGTTCAACTTTGGGTATGATGAATTCAAGGACCCTTTGGAATGTGGCAATGCAAGTCTAAAAACTCAGGAGGTTGAGTGAGACATATATTTTGAAACCAGCAGCATATGTGTGGGTTTTATTTGTTTTGGATTACACAAAATACAATCAATGTGGTGGTTAAATATACCCAGGTGCTGGGTGGGGAGGGATGTAAAAGATAAAGGAAAATTAATGAAACAGAACTTAAAAGATTCGTAAAAAACCTAGTATTACATCTAATTTACGTTATAAGAATGCAACTAGGGAAGTGAAACCATAATGAGGTAAAAGGCTGAGCTAGGAAAATAGTTCCTAAAATTAAAATTTCTCTGATTCTCACTTTTCCAGAGCTAGTTGGGGGTCTTTGTTCCCATTGGCCTCCTCTGGCTTATATGCTAGGACCCAAATTGTGAGGTTAGGATGAGAACATGATTCTTTTTTTTTTTTTTTAAGATTTTATTTATTTTTTAGAGAGAGGGGAAGGGAGAGAGGCAGAGAGGGAGAGAAACATCAATGTATGGTTGCCTTTCACCTGCCTCCAGCTATGGACCTGGCTGGAGACTTGGCTTGCAACCTGGTTATGTGCCCTGGCTGGGAATCGAACCAGTGACCTTTGGGTTCACAAGCTGGTGCTTTATCCACTGTGCCATGAAACTATTCAATTTAATACTTCATAACACACCCCTATATCTTTTGCTGTGCTTTATTCATGTGTAAATTGAGTCAGGGAAACACTATGGGTGGTTGGCCCACTGCTGATACTGCCAATTTAAGCCACTGACCTCTATTCATTCAAAGCTTAAGGACAACTCAGCCCCGGCTGCCCCCTGGAATCACTGGGGAGCGTTTATAAAGCACTAGCATTGACCCACTCACCCAGAGATGATGATTTAATTGCTGCCTGGGATTCTAATGTGCAGACAGGACTGAGAATCACAGGCAGCAAACACTATTAGAGCACATCAAATCATAAGCGCTATAGAAGTGTTTCTTTTCTGAATCCAGGTAACTGAGTGAAATGGCTTCTCAAATTTCCTGTGCATTCTTAAGATCCTATATTGGGAGACCACCCACAAAGGTCAGCACTGAAAGTCAATTTAGAGATATTCCAGTAGAGCCATTTCATCTTAATAGACAAGGGAATTGAGACTCAGAGAGGCTGAGTAACTTTCTAAAAGTCACACAGGGAGCAGAAAGAAACACTGAGGTTCCCAGCACCCAAAACACTTTTTCTTTCCCACATAAGCCATCTTAGGAAAAAAAATACTATGGAAGAGATCAACAAGGAAAGAAAAAAGATGTATAAACAGCTAATGTCTTTTAATCTGTCCTAATCTCTGGCTAGGAATAATCATACTAACCATAAATTAAAGAAAATAAACCCTGGTGACATTTATTGATAATCCTGCTCTTATGTGATTAGGAGTCCATTTTGAGGAAAGTTGTCAGTAGAAAAAATGTTGAATAGGGTGTTATTGTCATGTGTCATTTGCAAAACTGGTGATTATTAGGAAGAGCTGTAAATGTTACCAATTACTGAAATGCCTAATTAAGGGTGGTTATGTTGACTATTAACATGAGTGCATCATCATAAAAAAGTAAAAGATTGAGAATCACTGCTGTCAAGTAACAAAACACCTGCTTTGCCAAATCAGAATTACAGGAAAGGAATCAAGTAAGATAAATAGTGTATGTGCAAGTATAATCAAATTGTAAGAGGATTGTGTAACAGGAATGAAGTAGGAAGTTTCTAAGAAAGCAGAATGAAGGAGGTCTTTGTTTTGTTTGTCTGTTTGCTGGTTTTAACCCCAAAATGTACTTGTGCCGGGGCTGAGAGTAGACTCAGGCTGGAGGCAACCTTGATGTCACTACCCTTTTCCTAGTGGCCAGATCTCAAGCCCTCCTGCGACTCTCACCAGTGGAACAGCTGTGCCAGCTGTAGATTTATAATTGTTTACCGTGGGATTTCTGCACCTTTTTGCTGTTTCCTAAGTTATCCACTTCTTGCCTCTCTACTCCCTCTGCAGATCTACAGGCAGCACATTCCAAGACTTGTATTCTAACCTGTGGGCTTCGACTACTTAGTAACTGTTTGACCTTGAAGGAGCTATTTGAATTCCTCTAGCATCCATCTCTCAGTACCCACGTTGGTTGTGAAAATTAAACCCGGTAATACTTCTAAGGAGCTTAGCACAGTGCTAGATGGATTGAAAGCCACATGGCATTCTAGCGCCATCCATTACTTGTCATTTATTTTGCTGTTTGCTTATCATTTCTTCCATTTAGATGCATCTCGAAACCAAAAACACTTTATAAGCTTTCATAGGTATTTTCGATGTGAAGAGGAACAAAAGAATAAGGCAGGTGATATACCTGAGTAACTTAATTGTTTGGCAGTTTGTACATAAGTTATTTCACTGCATCATTTATTTCACTTATTCACTTCCAAAGATTGGCTATTTTATAAAGAAATAAGTTAATTCCCAAACTCCCAACCTCACCCAGGCTCACACACTTGGCATTCAGAGGCCATGTTTATAGAAGCAGGTCTACTGATTTTGGAGATTCTCTACTGCTACTTAGAGAGGTTAGAGAAGAAAATAGTGCATATTTACAGGCTGATGACTGGATGAGACATTTTGTTACCAGAGATTTTGGATTCTTTTTATTCTGTTATAAAAGAACTTAGGGATGCTGAGGAAAGCAAAGGCACATTTATTGAGGCTCCACAGAGGGCAAGAATGGAGTAGAGCCTCAGGTTCCGCACCCAGAATGCAGGGATTAGGGGTACTTATTCATTGGGAACATGGAAGTTGCTAACCAATCAAGGTGTAGGCTTTTTCCTTTTTAGGAATGCTAGGTTCCCACTGCAGTCTGGGTATGCATCATAAAGTGAGGCATTCTGGGATGGTGCAAGACTTATTATGGGATGAGGGAAGGAACTTTCCTAACCAGATGTTGAGTTGATCTCTGTGGTTGGTAGCTTGGCTTAAGCCTGAAAAACAAACTTGAAAGAAGTCAGGGTAGTTCCTGGACCATTGTTTTATAAGCATCCACTGATAACTTTGATAGTTCTAGCAAGGATTAACTCTTTTATTCAGTGGAGCAATCTTCTCTGGAAGGGCTTGACTCAGTGGAGCAGTTTTAGGGAACCTTTTCTTCTGCCTGTTTCAATTTCTCTTTGGATCTGCACCCTTGTTACAAAACTGCTGTGCAAACTGCACTTGGTACTTGAATATAGGTTACTGTTATTGCTATGTTATGAAATATTGACTCTGCTGTGAAAAAGAAATGTTGGAAATGGAATTTTTTCTGTACAGGGCTGATTGCTCTGTTGACACTTTGGAAATGCTTATTTCCTTGCCTTGAAACCAATCACTTGAAAGCTTTCACCAAAAAGAAGGTTTGTAGGCCCAGTAATAGTTTCTCTATGGCCTCATGCTATGGTTGGTTTATGAAAGTCTCTAGGATGCTTCCCCATATGACAATGTGATCCCTATAACTGCAGACCCCATTCAATGACAAGTGGGTGGCTTCTCCTTTCAGACACTTGGGCATTTAACCCTCTTTCGATGTAAAGAGAGCCCAAGTAAAACAGGCAGACAGTATGGACTGCCTGGGATCCTCACTCAGCAGCGGTTTTATCATGCAAATGTATGATCTGACCTCAGAACCCCATCTTTATTAACATAAAAATTCTTGGGAGGAAAAGTGGGTAATGGCAAAATGACCCTGCTCTAGCCCTAGCCATCAGGCTTCCATCAGCCAGATTGATCTGGGAGAAGGGAGCCATCTCCATGTCCGTGGGCAACAGTCACGTGAAAATATTTCACATGCTGAACGTTACACACAAAGCAGACAACAGTGTCACCACAGCCTGTTCTCTGCCAAAGCCCTGCATGAAATAAAAAGTAATTAACCCGGGGAAACCTCAGTCAGCTCTGTTTTCATAGGTCATTTCATGAAGGACTGGAGTGGTATGTTCCCGCTGCAGTTTGTGTCTCTATAACGAAACGGAAAACATCTATCACCGAGTAATAAAAAATGATAACTGAGTAGGTCATCAGTCTATTGAAAAAAGCATGAGATGGTAATGGACCTGTCAGCCAGGTAATTCTATTAAACATGACCTACACGCAACAAAAATCAATAGGAATGACCGAGGAGTTACCAAAAACCTTGCCTATTTTCTCTCACTGGTATTTGCCTTATGTAACAGAATGACAGCATGAAAATAGCCTTTCACATTTTTCTTGGAATAATTACCACCATTTCTGCCTTTCTTTGATGTCTACAATCTGCTTCTCTTTCACCGGGAAGCCTTTCCTTTCAATTTTGCATTGCACCTAACAAAAACACTCATGCAGAACCCTAAATGTTGGTTAAATTTTTCCAGATCCTAAAATGCTGCTTTTCTAGCATGTGCTTCATCTCAGCTTCTTCCTCCTCCTCCTCCTCCTCCTCTTCCGGCCCCTGGGAGCCAAGTACACTTTTGAAAATTAAGGAGGTGGGGGGTGGAGAGAGAATTTGTTGTTTCATTTATTGATGCATTCATTGATTGCTTCTTATATGTGCCCTGACTGGAGACCAAACCCACAAGTTTAGCATATTGGAGTAACACTCTAACCCACTGAGCTACCTGGCCAGGGCATCAATCACACTTTTATTGGGAAACTTCCTGTTAAATGGGGTGAATAAGGAAATACTAAAACTAAGGCTGTTCACTCCAAAGCTAATGTTGAACAGGAACATACTCTGTTCCACTGTGGGCTGAATGTCTCTATGTCTGTACAAGGCTAGCCACAGGCCAGACTGTAATATATGTTTTCTAGCTTGCCTTAACAGCCAGAAATCCATGTTAAATCAATGGGCGATTGGACAAAGAATGAAGGTGATAGATACAGGAATAAATTGCTAAGGTCAGTTGAAAAACCTAGTTTCGCTTAAAACAGGATCTTTCCTGTACCTATCACCTTAATTTTCAGCAAGGTCTTTATTTCTAACTAGAGTTCCATGCTTAACGGAAGCAGACAATTTCTAGGGTAATCATTAAGGTTCAACCCATAGGGCACGCCGGATGACTTCAGATACCGTGATTCCTGCAGTGGTCGCTAGAGGTCAGGATGAGCCAAGAATCAGTTGGGCAGGAGCCATTAGGCTCAAAGCAGTGGGAGATGAAGATACCCGAGAGGTCTTTTTTAAGGGCAGAAAAGACAAAATCTCAATTAGGAGCCACACAGAAACATCAATCCATGAAGCATGCACAGAATAGTAATGCGGCGAGGTCACAAGTGGTAAAGGGACACCAGAGTCAGAATAGAACAGGGACCCTGGAGACCCTTGGATGCAGAAGCCACTATCAGGGCAAGTCAGAACCAGCACTTGAAGATAGAACTAGAACTTTCCCTGGGGCAGGAATGGAGCTATAGCTCCAGCAACATCTGAGGTGGTTCTAAACACCACTGCTTATTTATTGGATATCAATTTAAACACTATTTCCTTGCAATGAATCGTACTTTTGACCATAAACTTTTTCATCTTAATCTGAGAGACAATGATGGATGGTATAGTTATCAAAAAGGTGGTTATGAAATTCAATATACTCTTGCCTGAGAAAGATGCCGACTATCTGATTTTATTATTTACAATATCTTATGTTGTGATTACAACAAATCCTTACGAGTCCACTAAAAACCAAAATATGAACAAACCATATAAATTCTAGCAAGGACAATGTAATTTATCTGTAAGCAACAGTGTTTTGATGGAAAAACAGTTACTTACTTTTCTTTGTAAATATTGAAGAACAAAATAGTTCATGTTGAAATTATGCTAGTAAAAGAGGAAAATAATAGATTTTTATGGGCCTCCTAGCTTATAATACTTGGAGGAGCCTCTTTGATTTGATTATACGTAAGCAAATTATAAATACAAATGAGATATAGAAGTAAATAATTGTTTGAAATAAACAAAGTAATCACAAGAAATTAATTCTGCTTAAAATCGGAAAATATAAGACATATCTAAAAATATTTTTATTAATGAATAGTCTGACACACTTACCTTGTTTTTTTGTGTTTTTTGTGTACATATTACTTGTATAATAACTACTTGTAAAATCATATTCTGGAGCTAGAACAGAAGGATAATTCAATCTCTCAGCATAACTGATCAGTATCTGTGTGTGCATGTGCAGGTTCATGTGTTTTTACATGTTTACCTTGTTGATTGTGGAGAAAGGATTATTTAATTTTATACCTTTCTTTAATAGCATCATATACATTTACAGAATTGTGGACAAATTTGGGGCACCTTATCGATTTCTCCCCTGTATGATTCTAGGTTCTAAAGACATTTCAGGATTTCTTGTGCAGTGTTTAATTGTAAGTGCTGTTTAAGTTGATAGTACTCAACTGTCAGTTTGCCATCAGTGTCCTGTGGTAATGGCACATTTTGAATTGTGTGTATACTTGCTGGAATTCATATTTTGTGGGAAATCAGCAAGAAATTTAAATCTTTTTCCTCTGGTTATGGATTTACTCCCCTTCATCAATTCAACTTTCAAACTATAAAAGAGGGTCAATTCATGACTTCTTTTTAAAATGTACATATTTCCTTCTGCTAATAAGTTATTGCTTTTGGCAGGTAATTTTTTAACTCATGCTTTTGTTACAATCCTCTTCATAACATTAGGCTGGTTTCATCACTGATCATTATTACCAGTCTTCTTTACTTTTCAGTTAATTTTTAAAACACCAATAGGAGAGAGGAATATGGATTGGCTGTCTCTTGTACCCAACCCCTTATGTGGGGACTGGACCCACAACCCAAACACGTCACCGGGAATCAAACCAGTGACCTTTCACTTTGTGGAATGACACCCAACCAACTAAGCCCCATCCATCAGGGCTCAGTTTATATTTTTAATTTGAATTTTCTCTCAATCTTTAATGAATGCTATTAAAGAGATAAAAGAAGCTACTTTTCATGCATAGTCCATTAGGAGCTTCTAAATTCTCAGTTTAATTTGCAGTTAAAATGGGTGATTTTCAACTCAACATTTCCTCAGCCACATGCTCAAAATACTAGTGGAGATATAAGAGATCTGTCCCAAAAGCATGAGCCGCGCAAACTCTTTGAATTCTATTGGCATTGGCTCAATACTTTTGGGACAGACCTTCATGGTTATATGTTCACACATACCCCCGTCCCCCAAGAAATGCAACGACTGAATTTCTCCATGTGGTTTAGTTGTTTGAGTAATTTGATCCAAACTAAAAGTTAGTTTCCAAAAGCTCCAGTTATTATTTTAATTTATCTTTTCCTAATACCTTCAGTAGGCTTTATTGAATTCTCTTCTCAAAGTGTTCATTTGAACTATTTACTTCGTTCTCTCATTCCCCCAACCCCAGCCACAAGGAAATAGTGCACCCTTCTTCAGAAAAGACAGCATGCTGGAGGAAAGCAGATACAAACCAAGATCTGCACTTTATGGCACTAATCTTGTCATTTGTTTGGAATTGGGAGACATTCTTTTGTGAAACCAGTTGGGACTCTTTGAAAGTGGTTGGTTATCTTTTCTTTCTCTGGGGAATGAGAGAGTTTTGGTTAGAACTAAAGAACTGTTTTTAAAGAATCTGACAAATATTAAGTATAAGATCAATGCTGTAATTTTGTAACTTAGCTTTTGTTCCTGTATATTCCAGGAAACTCTTTGTCCTCATTTAAAATAATAACCAAGTTGTCTTAAGACAATTTGTGGTCTAAAGCTTGACAATTAAGATGGGTATCAATTCCCAGTCATTTGATTCAGAAACTGCCTTCACTGTAATTTGTAAAATAAATACAGTATGTAGTAATTTCTCATTAATTGCGTTCAATTTACCAAATACTTGTAAAAGCCATTATCTATACAATATTGTGATATGAAAATAGAACATACAAGTTTTACCCTCATAAAATTGACAACTCAATGAAAGAATTTAAGCAAATATCTAAGTAAATATAGTATAAACACTAATAAGCTAAATACTGAAAATGTATTATAAACAAAGTGTTAAGAGTCAACACTAACTGAGATGGGTCTCCAATACCAGGGACTCAGTAGACAGAGGTGCTTCACTCTGGTTTCCAAGTAATCAAAATCAAACAAAAATGGAGGAATGGAGATGAAGACAAGGGACCCTGCTGGATTCCAATACTAATGTTTGCCATGTTGTTCACACTACGTCACTCTGGATAAGCCAATTACTTTAATTAATTTTTTCCCTAAAAGGAAGGTCTGGGACTGGGGATTCTAATGTGCACTGTAGTGAGCAGAAGTAGCATCAAATAGCAGAGTAGCAGACAGGAAATTGGATGGCTTGTTTCTGAGTGGTCACTAAATTAGCTTTGTGTTAATTAACCTGCTTAGGCCTTGATGTCTCATTTTAAAAGGAGCTTATAGGTTCAGAAGACTTTAATACTTGCATAATTAAACACAAACCAAGTACCAAGTAGCAATTTCTATTGCACATTCTTACCAGAAGTAAAGAAATATTTTCTTTTCATTTTTTAAGTTGTGTATTCTGTCAGTGAGTAGCACTGATTTTTACATGCAGTAATTAGCCAGTAAATCACCAGTAGTGTCAAAAAATATGGCAAATCACTAACTGGTACTGAGAAGGTTGGACACAGTGCTTTGCAAGATGCCATATATTCTAAAGGATGTAAATGCAAAGATAACTAGGAATGTTGGGTAAAATATAGTTCATATCAAACAAGTGGTAGAGGAAATAATGTATTCATGAATTAAACAAGCATTTAATTAATCACTTCTCTGTTCAAGTTGACCAGCAAGTCATGGGAGACAATCTTGACAAGTCAGCTGTGAACCCTTATCTGCACAGAATTAAATTGCAAAATCACTCAAGCCTATGTTGTAGCTGTAGTAAGTATTATGAAAAAATATAATATGGTGCAAAGTACACCAAAGAGCAGGGTATCTGACCTCATGGAATGGAGAAACATCTCTGAGAATGTGATGGCAGAGCTAAGATCTGAAGGGTGAAGAGAGTGAAACTGGGAAAGAGAATTATTGTTTCAGGTCAAATGAGGTTGGTGGGAACGGACACACCGAAGACCAGGCCAAGAGTGAATGTCTCATGTTGCAGGGGGAAATGGAAATGGGCTATAGCTTAGAGAGAGAACTTGGCGTTTTTCTGTATGTGAGATGGGAAACACTCAAAGGAATCTGAGGAAGGAATAACATGAGTTAACTTATGTTTTGTAAACATCATTTGCCTACTATGTGAGAATAGACTGTAGGAGTCAAGGGTGGAGGCAAGGGGGCCAGTTAGGAGGCGATTGCCTTGACCTTGGACATGGCAGGACTATGAACATTTTAGTAAAAGGAGATATTTTGGAGGTGTGAACTGAGGCCCAAGGGTAAGGATCATGAAAACCACAACTTTGAGTGAGAGGGATGGTGCCCTCTTCAGGCAGAGCAGGAGGAGCCTGGGGACAATCATGAAACCACCATGTTTAGAGGGACATTGAGTGGCAATAACTGGAACCCTGAGTTCTCTTGTGGAAGGAGAAGGAAGCACGAGAGTTAGTAGAGAGGGCTTTGAATGCCTGTCTTGGACAACGGGAGAGCGTTCCTTAGATACTATTGATAAATAATGAAATAATTATTGAATCAATGGGAAAGGTGCCTGGAGAGGCAGTTGTTAAAGGAAGGGTGTTCTTGGTCTTTATTTTGAACAGAATGCCAAGAAATTTGTTTGAGGATCTGACATCCCAATGAGGATAATTTATAGTTTCTCATTTCCTTTGCTCTCCCTGCATGTCCTGTCTCCCTGAGGTTATAAGTTGGGAAGTAAATCAAGATTTCAGCTGAAACTGTTACCAAAGCACTCGAAAGTTCATATTAATTCTCATTATTATTTTTCCAGCTGAGCTCAACTCCTAAGGTTCCTTAAGATGCAAGTCTTTGCTTTCTTCTGAGATGAGTGAGATCAGTTTCCTTCCCTAAAGAGAAATATTTCCAGTCAAACAGATGCAGTAAGGCCCTGGTTGGGTAGCTCATTTGGTTGGAGCATCATCTGATATGCTAGGTTGTGGGTTTGATACCCAGTCAGAGTATATACAAGAATCAACCAATGAATGCATTAATAAGTGGAACAAGTTGATTTCTCTGTGTGTGTGTGTCTTCCTTCCTCTCTCTCTACAACTGATCAGTCAATCAAATAAATAGATAGTCTATCAGAACATAGAGTTGTCTTGGTTGTATGGTTTGCATAAAATATGTAAGACACTCATTCATCCCTCCCTTGTGAGCGTATTTCCTGGCCTCAGAACACCTTATTTATCTTTAAATTTTTGCTCTATTGCAATTGCAAAATAATATATTGCCATAGACATACTTAATAAGAAACACCAAGTATTAAAACTGAAAAACAGCTTCTACTTCCCCCATTTAAATTATTTGTAAACCATCATTCATGTCCTCTATTCACAGTTGACTCAGGCAGGCAGTAATGACTACTGAGCTTCCCTATAACCCTTTCTAGTCTGAACACCAATGTGTTCTCTTATTTATAAGGCAGTGAAGAAGAAAAATCCAGTAAGTCAAAAATCCTATGTGTCAATAAATCCCAGTGACTCTGTAAAAATAGATCTAATAGGGCTTCTTTTCACAACCAACTCAAACCATAGGTGGATTATTGACATCTGAATGACCTCTTTGCTGCTCTTAAATCTTCGCCCTTACTTTCTGTAATGGGTGGTACAGCATCTTCCCACCATTCATGGCCACCCAGAATCTCAGAATATGCCCACATTGGGCCTCAGCTCTTTGCAGGTATAATTGAGGCAAGAATAGAGATGTGACCCTACTGGATTAGGATGGGTCCTAAATCCCATGAGCATGTCCTTCTAGAAAATAGAAAAGGAAAAGCCACAGAAATGCAGCAAAGGAGGTACGACAACAGAGGTAAATATTGGGACAACACACCTACAAGCCAAAGAGCACCCAGGACGGCAGGCAACCCCCAGAAGCCGGGAGAGGCCTAGAGGACAGTGTCCCCTGCACAGTCCCCAGAAGGAGCCAACCCTGTCAGCATCTAGCCTGGGAACTTCTGGTAAATTTTTGTCTTTCTGAGCCACCCAGCTTGTCATCACTATTTATGATTGCCCTGAGAAACTACTACACTCCCTTACAGGCTCTCTTTCCCTTCGACTTTCCCCTTAGCGTCAGCCACATTGACCTCTTTGGGGTTCCTTCCACACCCCAGCTCACTCCTGCCTCACGCCTTCCCCAGGTTGTGGGCCCCCAGGGAGCCTCCCTGGGTGCTCCGCTAGCCTGGTGCCACCCTCAGGCACCCACTTCCTCCTCTCTGCTCCTCTGCATAACACATCCCCATCCCACTCCTTATTCTTCCTCTCTGCCTCATTATCATTCCTAGTGCTTACAACTCTTTGGAAAATATTTTACTCCTTTATTTGCATATTATACGGCTCCTTTGTCTAGTCTGTGAGCTGTGTGGGTGGGGATTTTCACTCTCCTGCTCCCACCCACTTGTACTCCCAGCCTCTCTAACAATGTGTCCCAGCATATAGGAATAAAAGTTCAAACTAAAGAAAGCTATTTTATTTCACACGTATGTGTCTAATTCATTCATTCATTCATCCATTCAATATTTATTGCATTTCTAAGCTCAAGGCTTTGAAGACTATAATGATGTAGAAAACTTGGTCCTTGCCATCAGGGAGCTTAAAAACTTAAAAAAGTCAATAATCTGCACACAAAAAAAAAAGAGTGAGGGTACCATGGTTCACATACTGTGCCATTATTCCTGGTGTTTAAAAACCTTTTAATTAATTCATATTTTTATAAATGATAGTGTTTGAAAAGTCACAGTACAGACCATGAGTGACAGGCTCCCCCCGAAAGCACAGAGTGCTCTAGAGCCCAGGAAGGGAAAGGTCATTTTAGGCCAGCTTGGTCAGGGAAGGCTTCCTGGCAGAGGTAATTTTTGAGCAAAACTCTGAAAGGATGCATGAGTTTAGTAGGTAGAGGGTTTCAGAACGCGCCCCAAGGGTAGCAAATAACCTACTACTCTCTGCCCAAAGTGCAGTGTTCAGTTTTCAAGGGAGAGAAGCCTGGGAAGGTGGGTGATGGACTGAAATATCCTGCATTTAGTACTTTTTTTATTGGATTTCTCTGGTTTGAGGGAGAGAGAGTCAGGTAGAAAGGATCTGTCATTCGAAAAGATTTGAAAAACTTTACGGCTCAGGAGTTTTCCCTTAAATCCTTAGGCATCATTTGTTTTTGTTTCAGTTTCTTTCCTTTGACCTCAACTATTTTAAGTACTAAAGCTCCGTACACAACCCAGGACTAGGATTAGAGCAAGAGTCTAATCCTAGTAGAAACTGGCAAATTGGATGAATGAGAGGTATTCATTGAGCCTGTTTTTCACTCTCAGTTTGCCCAAAGGAAAGAGAAGTATTGAAAAGAGACATTTGTCTAAGTTCTTATTCCCTAGTTGTGGCATTTCTCAGGTCTAATCAAGCCATCCTTCTTTGCCACCCCTGCGTCTGAAACACTGTACTTTCTCATTTACCCATTCCTTTCAGTCACCCTGCTGTCTTAATCATAGTAGGGAAGTAGGTACCTAGAAAACAGTGGTTAACTTGATTTTTGTTTAACTTGGCTTGTTTACTGAGCCCTCTCTCTCCCTCTCAGCTTTCCCTAGACATCAGCTCTTGACCCTGTGCTTACATCTTCCCATTGCCCCATCAGGACCACAGAGCTGAGCACACACCAGGTACCCACTGAAGCTCACCAAACTGAACTCAGTTCTCATGGAATAAATATTAGGTCGCTATTTCAACTCTCATAGCTGTGGGAGTAGCATTCAAATCTCTATCTCTGACCAGCCACTGTCTTTCAGTCCTCTATCTCCTGAAATGTAATATTAAAAAAAACAAACAAAACAAAAAAAACAACCAACAAAAAAAAAACATTGAACATAAAATTAGGAGATAGGAATTAAAATGTTGGCTATGTTCTCTGCTGACTGTGTGCATTTAGTGCAAAGCCTGATATTTCTGCTACTCATTTTTCTCATCCGCAAGGTGGGGGTGATAAGAATCCTAGCTACCTGTCGTTTGGAAAACAAGCTAAGCTGGGTGAACATGCTCTGGCAAGCAGCTGTGCTGTCCTGGGTCATGGTTATGGTGACGGGACATCTTTCATTGAATTTGTCATCATGCGCCACACTCAATCTTTCCAAAAATCGTATCCCTGTTTTGGACGTTTTCCTTTGCCTGTTACCGACACTACCACTTTTCTTCTGTTGAAAATTAGTGGCTATTTTTTTACTGGCTCCTTTTTATTTTCTTTCCTTAGCTGATTTTTGAGCTTACTGACTCTTCTTTCAAAATTCATTTCAAATTTGGCCACCCCAGAGAAGTGTGTCCTACCTTTGTCTTCTGACAGCTACTGTCCTGGTGTTTTACATCCCCAGACCACTTCAAAGACTGTTTGTGGCATCTTGCTTTCCAAACAAATACCCTTCGTTTTTTCTCCACAGCACTTCTATTCATGCTCATCCAACTGTTCTTTGAATGAACTAACGGCCTTTAAATGCCTATTTAATGCCCAGGCGATGTGTAAATTGCTGAGGATGAATAAGAAAAGACCCACAACTTCAGGAAGACTCTTGCATCCCCATCAGAATAAATATTTTAAAATTCTGCACCTATCCTTCCCCTCTGATCTTAATTTCCCTTTCCTGCAGCACAATGCCACTCCAGGCAGCCTAGATTCCTCACTCTTGCATGACTAACATGTTACATTCAATTTGACTGCAGATACTGTTCATGCTGCTCCCCAGCCCAGAACGTCCTTCATTTGTTAAGCAAAAGATTGATTACTTTTGTGCAAAGCACTATCCTTTCTACATATCCTTCAGGGTCTAATGTAAATGTACTTTGTCCCATTTGAGCTCAAGCCTAAAATTCTAATGCTTTTATCTGTGTCTTAATGGGATACTGAATGCTGAATTACTCAGTCTTATGACTTTACTTGCTTGTGTTTATCTTGCTTATACACAATGAAATTATAAACTCAAGAGTAAAGAGTCATTGTTGACTTCCTGTATCTCCTTTCCCCTCTCCTCTGCCTGCTCATCCCCACTCTACAGTGAGCTGCCTGAAATGAATTTTTTGTAGATAACTTTACAATAAAATGAAGTATAGAAAGGTGGGATACTGGCCCACACCCTCATTACTCACTGTGATAAGGCAACTTACTAATGTTTATTCTATGAAAGATTAGTTCTATCAGAAATTAGTGTTGGAAAGAGCTTCCATATTCAAATATGATTGAGAAATAATGGGTTAAGTAATGTTCAACCAGTTTGTTTACAGCTGGACCTCTCAGATCTTTTTTTTTTTTTTCCCTAAGATTTTATTTCATTATTTTTAGAAAGAGGGAAAGGGAGAGAGGCAGAGAGGGAGAGAGACATCAATGTATGGTTGCTTTTCACCTGCCTCCAGCCACAGACCTGGCTGGAGACCTGTCCTGCAACCTGGTTATGTGCCCTGGCTGAGGAATCGAACCTGCGACGTTTGGGTTCACAGGTTCGTTTGGTGCCTTAACCACTGTGCTACCAGCCAGGGCCTTCAGATCTTTTAAAATGCTGATAAGCCCTGGCTGGTAGCTCAGCGGAAAGATGCAGGCCTGTGAACCCAAAGATCGCTGGTTCGATTCCCAGCCAGGCACATAACCAGGTTGCAAGCCAGGTCTCCAGCCAGGTCCATGGCTGGAGGCAGGTGAAAGGTAACCATATATTGATGTTTCTCCCCCTCTCTGCCTCCCTCCTTTCCCCTCTCTCTAAAAATAATAAATAAAATTCTAAAGTAAAATAAAATGCTGATAAACATCGAGTTCTATCAGGAACTGTAGTTTCACAAACTTGTTGAACCACAAAGCACAGATGTTTTAGTTGGGGCAAAGAATAAGTGCTCAGCAGTCACACCTCCAGAGTTGCCCTGTCAGACCTCAGTGAAGCTTAGACTCCCTGGAGTTCAGCTCCTGGTTGAGGACAGCTGCATTAACACATCTTAACACATTGCTCCATCGCATCTCACCATTTTATTATCATCTTCAAGGTAGACCCTCTTGGGATTATCAAAAGCAGTAAAAAAAATACAAAACAAATATGAAACAATATAAGCAAACTTGGAACATTAGAAAGTGGGTCATTGATGCGTTAAAGGTCCATGATGACCCTGTAAATCTAGTTTATAGAAATTGCTTAGCAGGTTGGGCAGAAGCAGGCAGATGTGTGCTAAGAGCACCAGGTCAGGATTGAGAAGACACAGGTTCCATTCCTGGCTTTTCTCTCAACTGTCCTATTATTTCAATAGGTCCTGGATTTTTTGTTTGTTTTGTTTTGTTTTGTTTTTCTGTTTGTAAAATGAAGGGGTTAAACTCATAAGTGCTAAAATCCCATCCAGGTTCATCTGTCTATATGTTTCTGTGATGTAAGTTCTTCACATTTGAGGGTTTTTTTTTTTGTTTTTGTTTTTGTTTTTTAACCTCTGCATGCAGATCTCTGAAACATGTCTAAAGATACAGACATAGTGCTTAAAACAGTAGAACTTTATCTATAACAGGGTAGGTGGAGGTCACCGGCTTCTGTTTCTCTCCTGGTAGTTTGTGTGCTGGTTCCCCAGAGATAATAAATCAAGTTTGTTAGTTTTGAATGTCATTTCACTTATTCATTCTGAAGTGCAAAAGCCACCACTGCCCAGGGAATTTTTAATGGGAATCAGGGCGGTAAATCATCACTAATGTATTGTAGCAGGACTTTCCTAATGGCATCTTTAGATGGTTGTTACTGGTTTATTTTTGGCTCTTCCTTTAATTGTGCCAAATGACAAGAATGTAGGCATTTGGCCACAACTGTCAAGGAATTTTTGAAGACTCTCCAGTTGGCTTAACTTGTGAATAAATACAAATTTGGGCTCTAGGCTCAAACAGAGGAAAGTGGGAAAACTTTAGTCAATTACAAAGGGTTTCTCCCATCCTGGAGACAAATATTTTCTTTTCCTTTATCTTGCACTTTTTAACATATTGCCTAAAGGAAATGAAACACTGAGCTAGCTACTTTCACCATTTTCTCTCTGAAATGTTTGCTCTTATACTTCCCAAGCAGGTTTTTCTGGCGGGTAAATAACCTGGGAGAGTAAATAATTCCACACACAACCAAGGCTTATCTGGTGGCTCGCACTGAAGTGTGGTGGGGGTGTTGATTTTTCATGAGTCACCCAGCTGTTCTAGTTCAATGGTTAGAGGTCATAGGGTCGTTCTCTGGTAAGATAACGATGGTGAGAGTATTTAATTGCTACAGTTATTTAGCTCTTTGCATTTTTGAGAGAACCATCAATCCTATGATATATATATATATATATATATATATATATATATATATATACACAAACTGGTGTCAATATTTCTAGGTAAAGGCCTAATTTTAATAAATTGCCAGATTATGTTCCTAATAGGTTGGACCAACACATATTTCTGCCAGCAGCACGTGAGAATCTTCCCTATTCCACAACTAACACTGGGTGATCGAGTTCTTTTGTGTTTTGGTCAGGCCACTGAGTATCAAATGCCATCTTACTGTTTCATTAGAGCATCTTTTCTTCGATGTCTTCACCATTTGGACAGGGTCTTTTGGAAATGAGCGCTCTTTTTTGCCATAATTTGTTGTTTTTACTTTTCCTTGTTAATTTTTGAGAGTTCTTTGTCTATTTTCTGCAATAGTAATATTTATTCAAAATACATTTTGTGTAATGACTTTGTTAATAGTGTATTTTGCCATACAAAAAATTAACATTTTCATGGTTTTTAAAAATGTATAGATTGAGGTCTCTGGTTGAAGGTCTTCCTTTCTCCTACATGGACATACTGAGATATTCTTTCAAGATTTTTTGATTTTATACATTATAGTTAAGTCTCTAATACATGTGGCACTTGTTTTAGTATACAATGTATGTCAGGGGTCCAATTTAATATTCTTCAGGTTAAATAGCTCACTATTTAACTAGTCATTAAATAAACTAGTCATTAAATAAACTAACTTTCCTTCCACCACACTGAAAATACCACCTTTATTATATACTAATCTCTTATTTTCTAGGATCTACTTTTGTTTTCTCAGTTCTATTTTATTAATTTATTTCTCCATTCTTATCCTGATAATATGTTTTGTAATAGCAGCTTTATAGTACTTCCTACTATCTAGTAGGAATTTATCCCTAAATAATATTTTGAAAATTTCTTCAGAATTTAATATTTCACATCCATGTTGCATCATCTTATCCAATCAAATAATTGTATTGGAATTCTAATTGTACTAAATTTATGTATTACTTTTCAGAGCAAAGACACCATAGTTTTCCTTATTTAGGTTTCATTCCTTTCTTGATAAACTAAAAGACTTTCAGCAGTGGCAAGACATAATCAGATGTCTATTTTGAAGGTTAGAGCAGCATTAGAATGGGGAGCATGGATTACACCACAATGAGACCAGACAAGGAAGACCATTGTGCGGTTATTGCCACTCTCTAGAAAATGCAGAGTCCAGCCAGGCTAAGACAGAGACAGGTTGCTGAAGAGGGAACTGAAAAGAAGGGTCATTTTTGCAGCTACAATCAACATTAGTTCTTAATGTAAATTGACTCCGAAGTTGAAGGAGGCATAGGAGTAACTAATGACTCAGGAACTGGTCCAGGTTGTGACTGGATTCATGTATATGCCATTCATAAAGAGAATGAGGGTGAAGTAGACATTTCCAAGATTAGAAAGACAGTGAGCTCAATACTGAACACATTTCATTTTTAAGTGCCTAATAATAGATATGAATTTTGAGCTGAGGTGAGAGATCTGGTTAGAAGTACAAAAGGAATAGCATAGTGGGGTCAAGGAGTGTGTATATGCAGGGATATGTGTGTGCACATTCAGGGGGTGAGGTTGCCTAAACTATGCAGAGAAAGAAGATAAAAATGTATTAAAAGAATTCTTCCACTCTCTCTTTAAAACATCACATCTGACTTCATGCTTGACAAAGTGACAAAGGGTATTTCTACTTGTAAAGAAGGCAGGGTGAGGAGAAATCTTTGCTCAGTTTTTCTCAAAATACTTAGAAGAAAGAGTTCAAACCGAAGCAGCCTTGGGTGTGTGACCGGAAGACTGATGACAAGAGTATTTGTTTCGTTTTACGAAGTTTGGAAAGGCTCGTCACTAGTTAGGCAAGTAAGAGAAAATGTCACCTGAGGGAATAAAGACAGTTGCACACATTCATTAACACACATGCAAACCCACAAACATGGTTTATTCAAAAGCTCCTCTTCAGTTTCTTGGTGCCGCTTTTGCTTTCTGATGAACTGCCATGTTTCTTCATAATCATGAGTTCCTTCAGGGAATGTGTCGCTTCACCTCTAGGGATGACATTACCAGTATAGTCACATAGAGGTCCTGGATGAGCACTGCTTTGTTAAATGACATTTGGCAACTGGCTGACGAGGTAGAGCCAATTACCATGCCAGATATTTAGTAACATAATGTTTCATGGGTTGGATGCCAATGGTTGGAGCATGTCCTGTCTGTGCTTACGTGCTACAGACCCAGGGGGTGACTGACAAGGTGGCATGCTCTATTCATCTGTGAATAGCACCATGTGCAAAGGAAGCCTGGGAATGAGATCCCTCCTTCCTCTGCTGGGGAAAAGAACACTGTTTCGGTGGCTCATCCTGAATTCTTTGTTGGCCTCTGGGCTTATCTGTATCGATTGGGCCTACATTTCCAGGCAGCAATTTGAATACTAAAAAACATGTGAGAACTTTCAATTTTTAAAAAAAAGATTTTATTTATTATTTCTAGAGAGAAGTGAAGGGAGAGAGGCAGAGAGGGAGAGAGACATCAATGTATGGTTGCCTTTCACCTGCCTCCAGCCACGGATCTGGCTGGAGACCTGGCTTGCAACCTGGTTATGTGCCCTGGCTGGGGATCGAACCTGCGACCTTTGGGTTTACAGGCTGGTGCCTTATCCTCATGCCACTGCACCAGCCAGGGCAGGACTTTCATTTTAATGGTTGTATGTATCCAAACTTCAAATAGGCATCCAGTTGAGAATAACAGATGTTCTGCATTGAACTAATTATGTTGAATTAGGACAGTTAAAATCCTTATAATAACCCTAATCTTCTTTATGATTTATTACCAAATAATTATATCATAATTGACACTTAATTTGTTGCACATTTAGTTTCATAAGCTGTTCCTCTTATTCATTCTCTTATTTAGCAAGCTTTTATTAAGGATATACTATGTACTATCATCAGGGTAGGTGCTGTCCGATTCTATATGCTTTATTGCTTTGGCTTTTCATGCCTTTCATTTGTTTCCTCATTTTTTCAGAAAGCTCTCCCTTTGCTGACTGGAAGAATAATACCACTTTCATTCATAATTTAATTTCATGTTCTTTTCATGCATTTTGTACCTGATGACTTGATTTGCATGCAATTTCAGATCCAGTGTATTTTCAGATTTTTTTTTTTTAAGCTGTAGACTAATTGTCATGCCTGTCTTCTCTTTACCTTCGCCAATTATATTTGGTTCATTTGGCTGAGATCCTCTCATATTTTGTTGTGAATTTAATTAAATTGAACAAACATTGGCTTGAAATTTCATTTTCTAAAACACAAAAGAAGATGGATGTTTTTGTTATTCCAGCAAACAGAGGGATCAATATTTTCCTGTTCCTATGGCCATGATTCGATGTAGCAACATTCAACCTCATCAGGAAAGCTCCTGAATGGACCTTCTAAATGGAGGCTCATGACCTGCCCATGACCCAGTTCACTGGGGAAGGGGTTGCAGAGACAGAGGAGGTGATGGCACTGGTGGTGGAGGTGACTGTGCCCTGATTCTTCCAAAAGGAGTGGCTCGTGGTGGCTCCACAGGGGGAAGGGAAGGGTGTTGCCCTTCCATTCCATTCTGTACCACCGTGGCTTAGTTTGCTGGCCATTGTTAATGTATTCCTTTCTATTCAGGCGCCTCGGGTCAATCCAACCTTATCTTTTAAGCACTTAACGCTCCGGGCACTGTCTCAAGTGTTGCAAATACTCACCAATAAGGAAGATTTCCTAACATGAGAGTGCACCCTTTCGCAGAGGATACAAGACACATAGAGCAGGATAAACAAGTTCTGCCCCCAAAGTGTCAAGCCAATGGCAATATAATTAAAACAGTTTGCATGGCTAATACTTTTCGGGACAGACCTCGTATACTACTTCCTAAGGTCAGAATGTGTCAATGCATTTAATTCGTGAATAGTAGGATATATACCTTCTATTTTTTCTAGCATATTATTGCCTTCAAATTGTAGCCAAAGGTGTCTTTAAGAAATTGTAAGTGAATGAATAGGTAGGATACACACCGATTTGTTTTAAACTCTATTTTCCCCTCCTCAAAAAGAAGTGGGTGCTCTAAGAGAAACATCATGACTATTCAAAAACAACATAATTCGGGAAGGCTGATTTTCATGCTGGGGAAGTCTCTCTTGAGGAGGTTACCATATTCATAGATAACTCACATTGAGTACCTATTGTATGTGACAGGCACAGAACCAAGCACTTTGCCTGTATTATCTCAATGATTCTTTCAACAACTTAACAAGAAAGGTACTATTCTGACTCCATTTACAGGCAGGAACACAGAGCCAGAAAGATAAAGTAACTGACTAAGGCCATGTGGATTTTAAGGAGTGGAACCACGCTTGAGCACAGGAAGTTTGAGAGACTTCTAGGTTCTAAGAGAACTTAGCTACTGTAATGGTGTCACCCTTAGTGAGAGTGAAAGCTACCAGCTATTGACTACTTGCTCTAACCAGAGAGGTTGCTAAGTCTTTCCTAAGTACGCTGCACTGAGCTTTTTTTACAGCCTGGAGAATTTGAAATGATTCATTGCTCTTTTCATTTCCATTTCACAACAAAAAACACGGTTCAATAATTGGTCAAAACCTCAAAATAGCATCTTTTTCCTATCATTCTTTATGTCTTTACCCTGCCTCTTTTTTCAAAGCGCTTACTTCCATCTGACAGTTTCATATTCATCTGGTGCATGGTCAGCCTCCCCTCCCCTGATCAGAGGCTCCTGGGTTTTGTTCAGAGCCTAGAACAGGGCCTTAGAAATGCTATGCGCATAACTGATATCTGCTCTGTAGTTGAATGGATAAATACAAGAGAGGCCTACCTGTTCGGGGACAGTCAGCCCCAAGTATCCTGGGAGGAACTTGGCTTCAATCCTTTTCCCTTTTTCTTGCAAAGGCCCAACCCAGGCAAGTCAACTTCTAACCAGACTCAAATAGAGAGCTTGTTCACCATTCTCCTTTTGCTTGACTCCTTCCCAGAGGAGGCTGTCCTCACAGTGTCTGCAGAAAGCAGCTCTGAAACCACACAAAGCCCAGAAGTGACGTCTGGCAAATCCTCAAGCTCCCATTAGCTAAGTGATGGAATGTCGCAGTTGCACTATAGACCTTTGCCTTGCGTCAGGAGTGGATGCCAAATCAACAATATTCCATCTCTTACTCTTCCTGAGAACAAGCTGCCTTTCTTGGCTTAGCATCATATTGCTAAGGAAAATGTCTCTAGGGATTTATCTCCCAAAACCTGCTGCCTCAGGCAAAAATGTGGTCCTTTCAGCATCCTGATCCTCTACCCAACTCTCTCAACTGCCAGGCTGTAATTCCTGGCCTTTGGGATGCTAATGTGCATGGACCACACAGAATATGACCTCAGAATATTTGTGCCAAATCTGACCCACAGCCTACCCTGCAATCTAGCCCTTGTCTAGTTCTTCATCTTCATCTCTCATGCCAGCCATTCTGCCTCCTCTCACAGCTTTCGCTCCTGCTGTTCCTTCTACATGAATGGCAGTGTCACCCCTCCTGGTTGTCACCTAGCCAATGTCTCCTCTTCCCCAACCTCCTACCTGCTGCCTTCACCACCCACCACTCATCATCATTTGCTTGTTGAGCATCTTGCAGTGGGTCTGACCGCCGAGAGGCACCTTGATGCTGTAAGGTAACAATAGGAAAAGGCTGAGACCCCCTGTCACATCCACACAGGATTTCTTGTGGGAAAGATACAGAGCTGTGATCACAGCTCTTAAGCAAGTTACTCCAAGGGTTACGTGCTGCTTACTCAGAAAATAGGTCACATGTGACTGAAAGGGGAGACCTCTCCTCTTTGCAAATTCCTTGGTGTAAATCTTATTTCTTTGCAAATTGAACTTGTTTGACTGCAGCTTTCTAAGAGAACAAAGAGAAACTGGTGTTTCCAGTGAGGAAAGTCGCCCACCATCTCAGCTCGAGAAAAGGAAGGCCTCCCCTCCTCAGAATGGTTTTGGGCTCAGACTGGCCAGGCCTGACCCCCTGAGTCCCCATACACCTTTGTGCCTCACCCCAAAGCCAGGGGAGCTGTTCCCAGGCCTCAGTCATTCTTAGGGTCAGGGTCCTCACTTTCAGAAAGAGCTGGAGGGGCCAGCCTGAGTGTGTGCCACTAAGGTGGGCCTGTGTTTTGTAGCCAATGTGACAGGGCTCTGTGAGTCCCCTGATTTTCTGAAACCTCCACCCCCTTGTAGTTGAATGAATCATAGCAAGCACAACCCAAGAGAGAGGTGTCATACTCCTTTTGGGAGAAGGCAATGCCAGCAGTGAACAAGACAGACTTCCCGGAGGATCAGTTTTAGCAGGTGTGGCCATGACAACCTATGCAGATTCCCTGGAAGGCCCTCACTGCTGTTCCCCCGATGTCAGCTTCTGTGCGGTCTCCCAGGCTGGGAAAATCCCTGGAGCCTCATATTTGTGTCCACCAGGCCTAGAATAACTCCAGCGCCCAACCACTCATGTGGGACATGTTTGGTGAATGAGTGACTCCGATCACAATAATGTAAACCATGTATAAAAATAGAGTGCCTGGAAGCACACTTTATTCATATACAATTTGGAAGAAGTGAGACACTTTCTCAAATTTTTAGCTTGTGCAAATTCAATGAAGGGCCACAGCCTTGAAGAATTTGAACCTGGGCCTGTTCAATTAGAGGAGTCAAGAATGAATGATAAATGGTGAGCGGGGGAGAGGAGGAGAGAGGACCTGCCATACTCACAGGTCAGCTGGAAGTGGGGATGGCTTGGGGCAAGGGCTGAACAGGAAAATGTTACCAGAAAGACATTGGCTCAGTGGACAGGTGCCAGCCTGCTAACCCAAGGGTTGCTGGTTCGATTCCCAGCCAGGGCACATACCAGGTTGCAAGCCAGGTCTCCAGCCAGGTCTGTGGCTGGAGGCAGGTGAAAGGCAACCATACATTGATGTTTCTCTCCGCCTCTGCTTCATTCTCTTCCTCTTTCTTTGAAAATGGTGAATAAAATCTTTTTTTAAAAAATGTGATTTCTATTAAAAAAAAAAAAAAGCATTGACATGCAAACTGAGTTTTACGGACATAGAAATGAGGGCAGTGTGTCTGCAGCCCCCCACGTCTTCATGGACTATGTTTCACTGCATTTCAATTCAGTGAAAAATCCTCAAATAAAAACTGGAAAGATTTCAGGGAAATTTAGAAAGCAACACAGAGATAACTTATGTTTTTTTTTTCTCTTTTTTTTCAGTAATTAGAGAAAAGAATGCAGCTGTAGTTTGTTGGACCCAAGAAGTATATTATGTGCGCTTGGCTCAAGTTCTTCAGGGTGACCACATTTCACATTAGCTATTAACTTTAGTTTGTTTGCTATTTGTCTTAATGTTCCCCCTTTACTTACTTAAAGATAGATTTAAATGGCAAACTATGTTTCCTTATTTCCTCCATGATGTAATCAAAAACAAGGTTGCTCATCAATTTAATTAAAAACGGACTATTAAGGACTTCTTTGGATATAGCAGGCTACCCTCTCTCCCTCTTCCTCTCCCTTTTCTTCTTTTCTTTTCTTTCTTTAAAAGATTTATTTATTTATTTTTCGAGAGTTGGGAAGAGGGGGTGGGAAGAAAACCATTGATGAGACAGAAACATCGATCGGTTGCCTCTCGCACTCCTTCAACTAGGGAGCTGGCCCACAACCCAGACATGTGCCCTGACTGGGATTCGAACCAGAAACTTTGAAGGTTGATGCCCTACTCACTGAGCCACTGGCCAGTAAGCCCTGGACTCTTTCTCTGAAAGCCTCACAAATCCCATAATTGCCGTTCCTTTTTCTCAGCTGCTTCCCGAGTTTACGTGTAAGCATTCTGCTCTCACTTCCCACTCAGTATCCTAAAAGCCTTACTTTCTCCAAAATGGCTACTTTGCCTGATCCCCAATTTCCCCTGCTCAAAATTTGCCACTGTTTCCCCATTTTCTGCAGCTCAGAAATGAACTCCTTAACTCAGAAAGCACAGCGTAGGTCCACCTGTGACATCTGGGCGAGTCAGTTAACCTCTGAGAAGCTGTAAGGGAGATAATGGCACCTGTATATAAACCAACTAAGTAGCATAAGACTCCATTCCTTCATCAACCTGCTTTTATTGGGCACCTGCTTTGTACCAATGTGCTTAGTTCTGGGGATAAAAGACTGTTCTCCTGTAGTTTAGCAAATGCTCAACAAATGGAAGTTAGCAACCACAAATGATCTAATTATCTAGTATCCAAGGATATCTCATTCTTGGGTAACTTGGCTTCATACCCATATTTCTCTCCTCTCTGTTCTTCTGAAGAGGATGATCCATGGGCACACCTTGTGCTTTCTTGTCTCTCTGCTTTGTTCAGCTCAGCTTTCACGAACTGGGAAGGTCTTTCTTATTTACCTTCTACACGTGTAAACACTTTCAACCCTTTAAGAATTATCTCTTCCCTTGCAGTTATTCTGGATTAGTTTAGGCAGCATTTCTTTCTCCCTCCTCCAAAGCTTTGTAGCGATGGTCCTCACCATTGAGCCATAGAAAAATCACCTTGCTGTCGGTGCAATCCCCACACACTAAGTTGTGTTCCGGGCTTCATCAAATTGAGATAAAAGTGTGGCTTTGGAAACATGCAGAGAAACACCCATAGAGGAACATGACCTCTCTTCTCCCACAGAAAATTCCAGGTCCAGGGACGAAAGGGGAGCTGGTCATATCCCCCAGGACTGCTCAGTGGGTCACCACACAGACAGAATCCCCAAAGGAAGGCCGCATATTGTGAGGAGATAGTCAAAACCAAGTTCAGCTAAGCCCAGGAAGGATCTACACAGAAAAGCACTAGGGCTCAGAGCTGAGAGGCCATCCTAGCAGCTGGGAAGACTGGATCAGTGGCCCCTGAAGTGTGGTTCTTAAAGCAAGCAGGTCATTATCCCTGGGAGTTGGTTAATGTACACATGAAACCTATATAACCATATTAACCAATGTCACCGCAATAAATGTATCCCACTCAGATCTACTGCGTTAGTTTGCTAGAGCTGACGTAACAAATGCCACGGGCTAAGTGGCTTGAATTCCAGGCATCTATTTACCATCGGTGCTGGAAACTAGATGCGCAGTGTTAGCAAGGCCAGTTTCTTCTGAGGGCCTCTCTGTAGATTGCAGACGGGCCTGTCCCTGCTGTTTTTAGTTTTGTTTTGTTTTTTTAAGAGTCTTTGGCAGTTCATTAGAAAGACATTAGACATTTTTTAAAATCTCCACTGTCACAAACTTAAATTGAGGCTTGCATTAGTGGTATAAGCTAAATCTAAATAAATAAACAAACAAATAAATAAATAACCAATTGTGCATATTAATATTTTTTCACTCATGAGCTGTACTGACATTGCAAATACATGTTTGGTCTCAATGTACAGACTCTCAAGCAACAATGTACCATCTTCCTTCGTCCACCATTAGAATTCTGCATGAAAACCAGAACCATCTAAATGTGCCAGGGACATGCTATGACAAGGTCATTATATGGATTTGTAGGATACCATTGACAAGATGCTTAGATAACATTTTAAACAGGTTTTGGGAACCCACCAGGCTGATGATGATCACTGCTGCAATTCTTCCAGAGTGGGAAGGATGTGTTTTATCACCTCCCCTGCTGTGATTTTTGCTTCTCTGATATCCATTTCTAAAAAAGCATTTTGAATGTAGTGGCTGGATGAGTAAATATTTTGCTTTCAGCTTTAAAATGTTAACCACGGAGCCTGCGGAAATGAGTGCGGGTACACATTTATATGCATGTGCATACATTTATATACATTTACATCTTCACATATATGTTTATATGTGTACACGTATACACAGTAATTATTGTACTTTTAGATCTCGTTGGTATGCCAGGTGTAACTAACTCCAGCTCACAGTAAGCAGGGAAAAACCAATTTATTGTGGGGATTCCAGGGTATCTAATAGAAGCCAAGGAAGACGAACCACGGAAATGGCCTAGAAGTGCATGTCTGACCTCTCCCAGGTCTCATCCCCTTGCTTCACTCAGGACATGAACTTTACTCTTCCCTTCCTCTCAAAACCACATTTTCCCACTTCAGTCTCCATGGTGGAAAACGGATGCCAATAGCATGTTCCAACCATCCACCTCCACTCCCCAAGAGAACATCAGACTTTATATAGACTCGGAGTCAAAACACCTGTGGGAAGCAGCCCATTACTAAAGCTTTGGTCATATGCCTAGTCCTGAAACAACCAGCTGTGATAAAGGCAGGGTTATCTAAACATGTTTGCCTACATGAAAATATGAGGAAACAAAAAAAGAGGAAAACAGTGAGGGTGAACAGTTCCCAGAAACAAGGGTACTGGAGAGTTATATCTATAAGGAGTGTGCCATGTTATGCTAATTTTGTTTGGTTACTTCCAGAGAATAATTTCTAAGCTATGGCTTAAGTGTAAATGGGAGGAACACAGGAAAGATACATCAAAAATATGGATGAATGTAACTGCCATAGCCACACACCCAAAGTTGGTCTCTTCATGGGCCCCAGAATCCTGGCTTCCAGGTGACAGCTAGGGGCCATGTAGATTCAGTTATTCTTTTGTTTAATATTGTTTGAATGAAATCTTACACTGGAACTTGAGGCCACAGCTTTTTGAAAATGCAAAAACATTGATACATTGCTTCTTTATTCGAGCATAAGTTAAAGCCTTTTTCATTTATGGTGACCGATTAAATAAACTGCTCTCTGTCTCTATATTCCAATGACCTAAGTTTGGAATCTAATAAGGATTAACTATTAAAATATTACCAGTGCACTATGCTCTAGTGATTCTCAATCTTGGCTGCCCCATTAACTCATTAAAACAGTGATTTGTGATTTCTTTACAAATCAAGAAAAGTTAACATTTTTAGGTTTTTAGGTATTTTTAAACCTCCTTTTATATAAGGAGTTCATATTTCTGAATTAACTTCTCTTTCTTAAATGGTATTTTCTCTATCATCTTGTCTTGTGATTCCCAATACTGGCTGTGTAAGAGAAGTACCTGGGAGTCTTACTATTTTTTTTTTTTAAAGATTTTATTTCATTATTTTTACAAAGAGGGGAAGGGAGAGAGGCAGAGAGGGAGAGAGACATCAATGTATGGTTGTATTTCACCTGCCTCCAGCCACAGACCTGACTGGAGACCTGGTTTGCAACCTCGTTATGTGCCCTGGCTGGGGGAGACTTACTATTTTTATTATTGTTTAAATATCAGTGTCAGCCCTACCCTGAAAGATTCTGATTTAATCTATTGGGATAAAGTTCAGTATTTTGTTCAAAATTCCCTATGTGTCTTTAATATAAAAGTCATTGATCTACTTTGTACTCAACAATGGACTTCTCATTTCTCTCTTCTTTCAGCTTCTCTTTCCTATTAATGTTTCATACTGAGGGCTCATTTTCCTTCCCTATTGTTTAGCAGTTTATTTCCTGTTTCCTGAGAACATTAAAAGCCCAGGAGACAACTATTTCCCTCAGAGCAAGCTAAATATGTGGACAATCCTCCTCAAAGGATGAGAGTTGCCAAAATCCCAAGGGATCCAGGATTAAAGTTTAATCATAAAGGGTTAATGCTTAAACGGGCCTTAGCTACCTTTGCTTTATATGTCCAGGTACCTCATTCTCTTTGGCTGCTGTAGAAGACCCCTTTGTGTGGTTATTTATTTAATCTAATCTTTAGGAATGAACATTTGAGTTATTTCCAATTATTGGCTATTATAAACTATATTAGAACAAACACAATTGTATGTGTATCTGGATCCACCTATTCAATTGTTTCCTTGAAGACAATTCCTTAGATGTGGATTTGAGCATGAAAATATGAGAACATTTTCAATTTGATACAATTGTAGATTTCAGGGAAAGTTTCTATTAGCCAAGAGTACATTAGTGTACTCCTCTTTCTCTTCCCATTGCTTAGCAACAGTGGGCACTATTTCCTTTTTAATCTCATCGATGAAAAACATCCCATTTTAATTTGCACACATTTGACTTTCATCGCAACTGGGCGTCTTTTGCAACTCTTGCAAATTTTTCTTTAAGATTTACCTGTTTGTAATTTTTTTTATTTTTTAGAGACTCTGCTACTGCATATTCTTTGTATCATCTATTTTAAACAGTGTTATAGATTACAGATATTACAATTTTGGACCCTGCTTACCTCCTCAGTGTCATCTGTAGTTGTCTTAAGTATTTGATATTATTTAAATTTAGCACTTGTTCATACTAACATCTTTTAGTAGTAGACATTTTCTCTGGTTATTGCTCGTATTAATGTCCACTTGACAATTTTTTTTTAAAAGATTTTATTTTTTTCAGAGAGAAGGGCAGGGAGGAAGGAAGGAAGGGAGAGAAACATCAATGTATGGTTGCCTTTCACCTGACTCCAGCTATGGTCCTGGCTGGAGACCTGGCTTGCAACCTGGTTATGTGCCCTGGCTGGGGATCAAACCAGTGACCTTTGGGTTCGCAGGCCAATGCCTTATCCTCTGTGCCACCATCCAGGGCTTAATGTCTGCTTTTAAACTGCTGTCTGTCCTCCTAGGTGATTACCCTTAATTGTTATTACAGTCAGATCATGTATAATAAATAAAGTACTAAACAAATGTCATTACTAAAGTAATGACAAACCAGCAATCCATGTAGGGCCAGGCCACTGACATATTATTTTTGGCTCATGGGGTGCCTTTGCTTTTTAATTTGTTTTGTTTCTGAATTTTAATTTGAATTGGTTTTCAACATTATAAAATTTTATTTCTGGCATGTATAAAAACCATGGTGAAACTGGCCTGCAAAAATATAGATTACCCATTAAAGACCCAAACTCTTTCCTTCTCAAAAATAAGAAAATCTGTCATCCTGGGCCCACATTGCTGTATCTCAGCTCAGCATGGGGACACGCCTGTCCCCATGATGCCCTGTCATTTCACGGCCCATCTGGACTCACTGACCTACCTTTCAGCAGGATTTCTAAACCTCAGAACGATGACTATCGATGTGAGGCAGATATTTTTTATTGGGAATTGGGGGACTAGCCAGTGATTTTAGGATGACTGGCAACATCTTTGACTTTTATTTGCTGGACAACAATAGCACCCCTTCTACCAACAGTGTGATGACGAAAATAGCTGTAGCCCCTGCTAGAGCTGAGCTCCTCTCTGAGGACCACTGCATTAGGACCCCTGTATAGAATAAGGGCTCAGTCAGCAATGGTGAAGGTCACTTTGTGAACTATCCCTCCTGTGTGTGTGTGTGTGTGTGTGTAGGAAGGATGCAGAGAACTGGGTGTGAACTTGATTCTGGGACCTGTGAGCAGAAGGAGATGGACCAGCACATGGGCTTTCCTTCAGAATACATAGCCCAGGAACAATCTCCAGTTAGGCGTCTGGCCCCTTTCCTGGTTCCATTGAGAAGGATGCTAACTGGGATTCTCTCAACAGCAGAGCCTCCATTTCTGTCCTCAGGATGACCACAAGGACTAAAGCCAGGAGTCAAAGTTATTGAAGGTGCATAAAGCCCAGCCAAGGCAGGGTTCACAGAATTCTTTTCTTAGTCCCAGCTGCTTCTAACAGTGCCACTGGAGGAAGTGTCTTCCATTAGGAAGAGCTAGTGGGAGGTAGAGTAGAAGCTCCCAGGTAGGGAGAACACGGAAGTAACTCCTGGGCAGGCTGAGCTTTGCCTTTTGTTTCTGCTTTGAGACTGAAGTTAGCTGTTGTCATGGGCTCTGTCATTGTTCCCTGAGCCTTTGTACTGGCTTTCGCCCAGGGGCTCAGTGCCTGTCTTGGGAATACACAGTGCTCTGGGAGCAGCAGAGACAAATAGAAGTGAATAGATTTGGGGTGTTTAGGAATGAGATCATGCTGCCAAGTTGTGGGAGCTGCATGAGAGACGAATCAAGAATGACTTCGTGATTTTGGATTTCAACAACTGGGGGACAGTACAACTAGTCATTGAGATGCTGGTCAGGATAGGTTTCGGGGTTCATTTAAGGAGGCGGAAAATCAATGGTTCTGGAAGGTTAGGATTTTTGGTGATAAAATCAATCATTTGGGAAGCTTTGGGCTTCAGGATGTTACTGAATTAAATAGGCTTGTTGGATAGAGCTCTGATGAAGGGACAGGTGGGTACGGAGTCCTAATTATACGTATCTTCCTCTTCTTCACCGATATCTCACGGGTCTTCCTAATCAATGTGCAGGCGGACCATGGATGGCCTTGGGGCTTGTTAGAAATGCAGAACCATGGCTCTCACCATTACTCAGAATCTGCATTCGATCAAGATATGCTTGAGATTCCCATGCACGTTCAAGTAGGAAAGAGTAACTGAATCTAATTGTAAGGACACATCAAGCAAATCCACACTGAGAGATGTTCTACAGAATAACTCGTCTATAATTTTCAAAAACGTCAAGGTCACAAAGGTCCAAGGAGAACTATGGAGCTGTTCTAGGTTAAAGGAAAATAAAGGGAGGTGATAGCTGAGTGCAGCATGTGATCCTGACTTGGAGCTGGATTCTTTTGCTTTAAATGATATTCGTGAGACAGCTGGTCATGCTTAAATAGGGCCTCTGGTTGAAAGGCATATGGAGGTTTCTTGGTATGCAGTCCCCTTTTTTATACATGTTTGAAGGTTTTGTTGTTTGCTTTTGTTTTATTTTGTAATTTTGACTGCTGTGGGCCCTTGGCCTGAAATGTTGATACAGATATGACAGGGCTGAGGAATCCCTGGAGGCCTCACTTCAACCCAAGGGTGGTGCCCTCCTTAAAATTTCAGTTGGTAGATGGCCAAGCCTTGTTAGACCCATGAGGGGCTCTGCAGGCCTCTTTTATTCTGAGTGGCTGGTAGGCAGGGAAGGGCAAGTCTTCTTGAGTACCAGAGGGGTCACCAGAGAAAAGCCTGGGTAGACTGGGGGTCACTGTAGCACGCATTCTCAGAAAAGGCTGTATGAGGAAACACCATAGAAACACCTGTTGCTCTAGGTCCTTTTCCCTTCTGGTTCACTTTTCCATCAATGATTAGATAATGTTACAAGCTTTATATTCACCTTTTCTTTACTTGTAGAAATGTACGTCTTTCTATTTATAATCGTCAGGATGTTATCCCAGATGTATATCCAGGACACGAAATAATATTTACAACCATAAATGATGACGACTTGCTCTATACACTTAGAGAATCTAAGAGCAGGTCAATCTTTATCTTAACATGGTTGAACAACTCCCTCTCTGAAAAGACTTGAACATCCCAGGCAATTAGTGAGTTTAGGGATCAGATCATATGCTATTAGCCTTGAAAACTAAGGGTGGATAATCTTAGAAAATACTAAGAGTTGAATGTAATCTTGAAGTTAACTCATCATTCACCAAGCAGGTACCTTTAAGTGTTGTTTGAAACTTATGTAGTACATTGTGGGTAGTGTTGGCTCTTAGCCAAAATATAAGCTGAAATGGCAATGATTTTGACAGGAACAAATAGGAGTAACAACTTAAAATTTAGTGCCTCGATATGTTAATCAAAACCTTTTAGATTTTCCAACCTATCAAAGAAGATAGATTATGTACATGCAATATAACGACACACCTGAGGATTAGATATATGTAGTGTTTTTTTTTTTTTTGCTTGTTTGTTTTAAGATTTTATTTATTGTAGAGAGAGGGGAAAAGAGAGAGGCAGAGAGGGAGAGAAACATCAGGGTATGGTTGCCTTGCCTCCAGCTACAGACCTGGCTGGAGACCTGGCTGGAGACCTGGTTATGTGCCCTAGCTGGGAATCGAACCAGCGACTTTTGGGCTTGCAGGTCAGCACTTTATCCACTGTGCCACCAGCCAGGGCTATATGTAGGTTTATACCATCTTTTAGATATAAATGGCATAGTTAGATTAGCTTTCAGGATGTTTTGTTAGTTACTATCAAGCTGGGTTGGGTAAGTGGTTAAGTAACATGAATCATGAACACCGTGTTTAAATTAGCCAAAATAACATTTAAAATATAAAGAATCACATCAATAGCAACCTGCTCAACATCAGATGCAAACATTCTACATCTCTTAAAAAAAAAGCATGAGTAGGCTCTGGCTGGTGACACAGTGGATAAGGTGCTGGCCTGAGAACCCAAAGGTCACTGGTTCAATTCCCCACCCAGGGCACATGACCAGGTTGCAAACTAGGTCTCCAGCCAGGTCCATGGCTGGAGGTAGGTGAAAGGCAACCATACATTAATGTCTCTCTCCCTCTCTGCCTCTCTCCTTACTCCTCTCTAAAAACAATAAATAAAATCTTTTAAAAATATCTTAAATAAAAGAGAAAGAAAGCAAGCATGAGTAGATTTAAACAAAGTGAATTTCTCATTCTGAAATGCTGGACCTTTCTTGGAGGTTGAGTTAAATGAACTTAGTTTTCATGTAACTTTCTTGCTCTGAGGAAGCACCCGTTATGTTCATTGTCTCTGAAAATAAAAAGCTTATGAAAGTTTTAGAAAAAACCAATGTCTCTGAATGGTTTTTATGGGCACTGGCTTTGAGGTTAGGTTTTCTTCCAGGAGTTGTGCCCATCCACCCATTTTTGCTCTAAGAGCTCATCCTCTGCAGGCACCTGGAGCTTTCTGGGACCAGAACATCCTTTCCCCACCCCTCTGAGTCCCCAGCCTTTGACAAAACCAGCTAATTGCTTTATAAATATGCATCTCTTTAGTCTGCTAGCTGTGGAAATGAGCCCATTATTATATTACCATTATTATATTAAAGGTGAATGTATACTAAAATAGCAACACTTTTGTGGGCTTTAAGTACCACCTATAATATCTTATTAGTGCTGTTTTAATAGTTTTGTTCTTTGATTTGTTCCATGAGGAAAAGACCAAGTTTACCCAGCCCTTCGTCTAAACTTGCACTCACAGGTGAGTTCTGAAAATGGGGGCGGGGGGAAACATTGTCAAAACCATTCACATCCGAGCTAGAGGGAAGAAGAGTTCAGGAAAAAAATACCTTCACATTTGCCTTATTACTTCGTCACCAGAGGGATATCATCTGTCTCTGATCACAGGGGTGCGTGATGGTTGGTCTTGGTCTTTTCTAGCTTGTTCTTGGCTCTAGCCTATTTGTATCTTTGAAAATAAGAGTTCATTTCACACTGATTACATTCTTAGTACTGATTTAAAAAATAACCAAAAGCCAGAAAAGTTGCCAGCATAATAAAAGTAAGACATCTTGTAAGAGAAGACCAAAGAGGTTAAATGTGATGCAATTATAAGTACTTAAATGCTGTTCATTGTTTACTAAGATACAGCTAAGTACTCATTTGAGTAAGCTCAGAAATGCTGTGGTAACAACAGTACCCCTATCTGAGCAGTTTTTTTCTTATTTGCAAATAATCTAGGCAATGCTTCAGAGCAGCTGCCTCTACATGTTGGCCCAGTATACCAAGGCCACATGTCTGTCTGTTCAAACAAAGCCAATAAATTGTTACTTTATAATACTTTTTAGTACTTTAAAATATAGTAATTTATAATTGATCATGCAGTTCTTTACTGGCCAAACTAAATCATTGCATTCTTTCCAACCTATAGTCAGAAATGTAAAATAATCATCATGTGTACAAACACACACACACACACACACACACACACACAAATATATATATATACCTTAAAAAGCTTCTGATTTTTCTGGATGATACACTAAATACACAATTAGATAACCCCACCTTACTAACAGAATTAATGTGAAATATTAATTAAACTAACAGAAAATATGAAAAGTAGCCAATTAATATCTAGCTGTTATAAAAAATTAGAATAGGCCTTAATAGACCAGGAACTATGAGAAATTGCTAAGAGGATGCCAGAGTGAAAAGATGCAATTCTGGGTCCACAGAAGGACTTTTCCTATGGAAAGACAATTGTTAGAAAAATCAGTACTTGATAAAATGTATTGAGTGAAATTCTCCCATTTAGAGTAAAATGAGCCACTGAAGCTTGGAGTGATTTATTGTACTACGGTGTTGCAATGAAAGCTTAACTAGCACAAAAGTCAAAAATCAAGTTGTCTAGTGACAAATAAAAACCACTTAGAAATGCATCAGTTGAGTAGATACAGTAGACTATAAAATAATTATTCACTTCAATACAATTCCACATTTATTGAGTACCAACCTGCCATATAAACCACTATTCAAAAATGAAGTACTATATAAATATTGTTAAATGGGTTCTACAGAAAGATTAATTTCTTAGAAAACCAGGCCATCTTTAAAAAATTCCTTTGGAGAGTGCATTCATCCCTGTTCTTGTACAGATAATGATATTTTGGATTATACTGAGTTTTTAAGAAACTTAAGAAGCTAGGTTTTATTATTAAAAATCTATGCCATCATTTCATTCTTCTTATTCTCCAGGTATTCAGCATGTGTGTAAGTTGAAATCTTGAGAACAGTTAATCTGAAAATACTGTTGAAAACAGACCATGTAAGAACAAGTGAAAAACTTCAAAATATAATAGAAGAGTGAGTGCCCATGTGTGCCCCGCATTGAGGAGGTGACAGCTGAAAGGGGAAGGAGTGAAATAAAATTATGATGGTGTCTCCTTTGCTGGGTGGATGTTGAAACCTAGTTTTAGGTTTCCTTTTTAAAATGATAGCTTTAATTAAAGCATAATTGATACATAATAACTGCACATAATTAATGTGTAAGTTTGATACATCAGACACATGACTATATTCACGAAACCATCATTATAGTCAAGACTGAAGTCCACCCTCTCTAACGTCTCCTTCTGCCCACTTGCAGTCCCTTCAAAATCTTTGTTCACTTGTGGTAAAATTAAATTTTCAGGTCAATTGTGGGGTCTGTCACTTAGTAGGCTCCCAATAAATTTGGCTGAACAAAACCTAATTCTAGGGAATATTGTGCATTCTTACTGACATTTTTATCAGAAATACCTATCTAAGTGTGTTTCAGGCATACAACTCTAAGAAGTGGTTATTCTTATAATACTATTATTATTATTATTATTATCTCTTTTGAGAATGGGAAAAACTTTGTGAGATCCACCACCTAACCCTCATAGTTGTAAATTCTTTCAGGCCAGGAATCATGGCTTTCGTAATTTTGTAAGTTACAAAATTTTGTAAAAAATGTAAATTTTGTTGTTGAGTAATTTTTGTATCCCTGGAATTTTGTCCATTATTTTTTTCAATGTATGTTTGCCTTTCACCTGCCTCCAGCCACGAACCTGGCTGGAGACCTGGCTTGCAACCTGGCCTTGTGCCCTGACTGGGGAATTGAACTAGTGACCCTTGGGTTCACAGGCTGGCACCTTATCCACTGTGCCACTAGCCAGGGCTAGTCCATTATTTTTATGACTGGCTCATTAAGTGTTACCTGAAACTAATGCAATTCCTTTGAAAAGAAGGAAACATCAGTAAGAATCTAGATTGTTTTAATAATTTTCAGTTTGGTTTCCTGTGCTTCATTAACCAGCTGAGTTGCTCAGACATATTTATTTCTGTTTGTTTTTATTAAATGTATTAAGGTGACATTGGTTAATAAAACCATACAGGTTTCAAGTACACTACATTATAACGCATCATCTGCACACTGCATTGTGGGCTTACCACCCAAAGTCAAGTCTCTTCTGGCCACCATTTATACCGCCTTTGCCCTCTTCCACCCTCCCCACCCCCTTTTCCTCTGGCAATCACCATACTGTTGTCAGTTTGTGACTTTTTTTTTTTTGCTTAATTCTTTCACCTTTTCACTCAACAGCCTCCGGATGCCACCTCTCCTCTGACAGCTGTCAGTCTTTTTCATGTATCTCTGGGTCTATTTCTATTCTGTTAGTTAATTTTGTTCATTGTTTCCATATATAAGTGAAATCATACACTATTTGTCTATCTTTGACTGGATTATTTCACTTATCATAATCCTCTCTAGGTTCATCCATATTGTTGCATAAGGTAAGATTTCCTTCTTTTTTATGACCAAAGAGTATTCCATTATATAAATGAACCACAGCTTTTTTTATATACTCATCTGCTGATAGGTGCTTGGACTGCTTCCAAATCTCGGTTATTGTAAATAACACTGCAATTAACATAGGGGTGCATATATGCTTTTGAACTAATGTTTTGTGTTTCTTTGGATTATATTCCCAGAAGTGGATCATTGGGTTATAAGCCAATTTCATTTTTAAGTTTTGGAGAAAACTCCATACTATTTTCCACAATGGCTGCACCGATCTTCATTCCCACCAACAGTACATGAAGGTTTTCTTTTCTCCACATCCTCACTAACACTTGTGTATTGCCATATTGACTGTAGCTATTCTGACAGGCATGAGATAATATCTCATGGTGGTTGTAATGTGCATTTCTATGATGAGTAGGGATGTTGAACATCTTTTCACATGTCTGTTAGCCATCTGTATGTCCTCTTTGGAGAAGTGTCTGTTCAGGTCCTTTGCTCATTTTTTAATTGGATTGTCTGTTCATTTGTTTTTTGATATTGAGTTGTATAAGTTCTTTATTAATTTTTGGAAATTAACCCCTTATCAGATGTATCATTGGCAAATCTATTCTCCCATTCAGTGGGTTGTCTTTCCTTTTTGTTGATCATTTCCTTTCTTAAGCTTTGCATGGGAGAGGAGGTACTTGACATAGAGATGTTCCCTCAATCCTATGTTCCAGCTTCATACCCACTCAATACTTTTCATAGTACCTCATGTCTGGAGTGACTCAGTCAGACAACCCTGTGTCCCCTTGCAGGGACTTTCCTCCACTCTGATAAGCCAGTTATCACTCTTTCTCCTTGCTAATTTCAAAGTACCTATTGTACCTTTTCCTTGTTATTGTCCTTATGGGTTAATGCCTTTCTAATTCCTTCAAGATATGCATTGGAGGAAACCCACAAATAGGGAAAGGCTTTGAATGCCTAATGCCAAGAAGATGACTAATATTTACCACATTTCAGAGGTGGGGAACTGCAAGAAAATGAGTTCTTATTAATTGTGGTTTCTTCATTCTAATCATGTGTTCTTTTACCAAATAGGTTCGATCATGTTTCATGTAATTATAATGTAACATTCTTAAAAGTACTTTAATTTGATCAAAAACATTTTGGGCAAAAACATATTTGCCTGAAATTATATCAATCAATGTTAGTTTGAGTGCTTGAAAAATGGCCTGAAAAGGCAGGCAAAGGAATGTACAAAAGCATTATTCCTCAGTTATGTGACATGACAATCTGAAGCTTTTGCAGTTAAAAGGTAACAAAAGGTATGAATAAGAACACTTTCTTACTAACATATTTTGGGAAAATGAAGGCATCACCATATATTCACTTATGTTTACATGGTAGGCACATATGACATTTTATTTTGTAGCTCATTGTAAAGCTACCATTAAACAAGTATATGTGGGTATATGTGCTTGTATATGGCTATTTTAATGTTTGCACATGCACTTATATATATTGATGTGACTATTTATGTGCATGGATTTTAATAGATTCTTTCCTCTGCTCAGTTTTTAATGAGTTTATTTCTCTTTAATCAACTTGATATGATGATTAACCAATTTTATAATTATAAGTATATCCATAATTATACCTATAGCATTTTTGTTGTTATTTATAAATGGGTCTAACACTGCTCACAGACAGAATAATGGCTTACCCTCTACTGTGGCTTCTTTGCAAGTCAGGGTTTGCATAAATGCTCTATACAAACATTACTCATGGAATGATTTGGTCCTTTCCCATAGAATACTTTTTACCATAGAAAGAAAAATTACACTTAGTTACCATAATTTCCATTCAAGGTGATTGTATGATTTCATTGCACATCCTAAGAAACCAGAAGCAAAACGAGGTTAAAATTTGGAAGTTAAGACCTCATCATAGAGTAGATGCTCTACATATACTTACGTGAACAAGTCTACTCTGATGCCTAGAATAGGTCATGGTTACCCATTTAAAGTAATTTACTGGTATAAACCCACTGAAGCCTATATATTTCTTGAAATGACATCTTCAAAAGTAGTCACTAAAACCAGCATAACTTGGAAGCCCAGTCTTGTGACTTTGAGTCATGCTGCAGGGTTTCCTCAAACTGGGGAGGGGCTGATTTGTGTTTGTGATTACGGCAACTTTCTGCAAACTGAAAATCAGCAGAGGGCGGAGACGCACCCTTGCCTGACACCTGACCAAGCCTTTGCTTCAATCCCAGGAGAAGGGTGAGTTGGGAAACCTCTGCTCTCATCAGTGCAGACTTCAAGTGGGGAGACAGGATGGCAATTTTGAAGAGTATTTTGAAGGATGAAAAGCAGTTAGGTCAGGGGCTCAAGTCACAACGGGCAGGAGAAAAGAAACCAAATCCATTTGTTGTTTAAAGCTTTACAATGATTATTTTCTCTTAAAGCACATTGTAGTTTTCCTCCGAGCTCTGTGCCTAGCACAGTATCAGGTACATGCCAGTTAATACATGCTTGTTGGGTAAATAAATGACTGAGTAAACCTCTTAAATCTGTCTTGAGTCTATACCCCAAATTCACTGCTTATAGGTTATTATGCAAAAATTATGCAACTACTTTAATAAATTGTAACATTTTTCACTATTGAGTAAATACCTTTTGTTTTTCTATGTATATTTTATAACTACTTTAATGTCAGTTTTATTTTTTAAGGTAATACATGTCACTTTTTTCTAATGGTGTTAATGTTCTAATATACTAGCACAGATCTCCTCCTATGTCCCAATCCCCACAGAAAAACATTTGACTTTTTTAGTGCTTTTTTACATATTTAGAAATGGTTTTCTTATTCTGCTATTTATTTATTTAGCAGTTTTACACATTACTTATTGATGCTATGTTATAATAGTTGAGTATTTAATTGTGTCACACACATATAGTTGTATGCAGACTGTCTTTCCTTTTTCTTTAAAGGTTATTTTTAAATTGACTGGAGAGAGTAAGAAACATCGATTTTTATTGTTCCATTTATTTATGCATTCATTGGTTAATTCTTATATGTACCTGAACCAGGGATCAAACCAGTAACTCTGGCATATGGGCACGATGCTTTAGCCAGCTAAGCTACCTGGCCAGGGCATAACTTTCCTTACCCCCATCCTTTATATATTGTTACATCATGATTTATGGTTACTCTCTTGTCAGTGTTCTCACTGTTCTGATTTTACCCACATCTTTGCAAAGTGGCATGCTATCATTATGTTTCTCTTCTCCCATAGCCTTTTGTTTTCCTTGGAGTTAGTACAGTAATAACCCCCATGAGTTCAGTATACATTGTACCCACTGTAAATTATTCCCAAAGGCCCCCAATGATATTTTAAGCTGTCCCAGTCTGAACGGTCTAACTGCTATAACAGATAACCCAGAAAATCTCAGTGTATGTAGGTGGCGTAAGTGCACTTCTTGCTCATGTCCTGTCGCACGTGTGGCAGCTGGGGTTCACAGGCCCACAATCATGTCACACATTTCTTTCATCTTGGGGCTTTAACGTCTCCTAGGGACTCAGAGTGCCCACTGAGGCGTTGTGCCTGGATATTAATAAGACAAGAGGAAAAGCATGAAGGATCTCATAGGTCACTTTACAGGAATGGCCTGGAAGGGCTGACCATCACTGTTCCTCACATACTTTTGACCAGACCCCAGTTACACGCCTTCCCACCTGCAAGGGCTAAGAAGTGAAATTTAGTGGGGTCCTTCGGGAAAGGAGAACATGAAATGCACGGGCACTTCCATTCTCCGTCGCACACACATGCATCAATTATTCAAATGGACATGTACATCAAATAATTATTTTACTTTCTTTTTTTATTTCCTGGAGACTTTCCGACTGCAATTCATCCTTCCACTTCTCTCTAGGTCTGCTTCACAGTTGTGGCTCTGGAAAATTACATGGCCTTCTGTGTTAGTTCTGCATTTTTTGAGTACCCTCCTTTCCTCTTGATTTATAACTTTGTTTTGGGAATCCTTCTTTTAAAATGGTGTGGGGAGTACATATTTGAATCCTTGCATGTCTGAACATGTCTTTTATCACACTTGGCTAACATTTTGTCTTGAGTATACAAGTCTACATACATTCAAAATAATTCTATTTTTAAAATGTGAAGACATTCAAAAAATCTTCTTGATCCATTATTGCTCTTGAGACATTTAATGCAATTTTTATTCTTTTCCTTTACATATGACCTGCTCTGTGTTTCTGGAAGATGTTTTAGATTATTCTCTTTATTCCTGGGTTTCTGATATTTCAGAGTGATGTATCTTGGTATGTTTAATTAATTAACCAATGAATTACAAAATTTATTCTCCTAGACTTTTAATGGAACTTCTGGTTTCAAAGATTCAAAGATCCCTCACATCTTGAATGGATTTTGCATTAATTCTTTAATAATTTTTTCATTTCTTTTTGGATAAAAAGAAAATATTCTTATCTGGGATTCCCTGGGATTTCCATTAGTTTGAAAAAATTTCCTTTTTCTTCAAATTTTTATGTCTGCATTTTTTTTTTGGTTCTATTTTCCTGGAGATGTTTTTAATGTAATCTTATAACCCATTTGCCAATTATTAAGTATTTAAAATTTTGAGTGTATTTTCAATTTCAAGAGGTTTTTTTCCCCCGGTTACGTATAAATCTCTTTTGAATTCATTTTCTGTAGGAGCAGAGTAAACATGCATGTGTTCTGTTCATCTTTTCAAACCACAAATTAACCTAGTTCATTTTCTCCAGAAAATGAATGACCCTCCTGGAGGCTGGGTTGAGCAGTTGTCGGAAGTTATAGTTGGTTGATTGCAAAACAGTGGGAAAGGAAACTTCGGGTCTAAGCATTCTGCATGCAGACATCTAACCAAACACCTGCGTCACCCAACCAGCTGGCCCACTTCAGGGGCAGTGTTTCTGTCTCTGAGGCCTGACCCTCTCAGGGTCATGGAGGGAGAAACATCTTCACCCTCCCTATAAGTACGCAGTGAATTAACCCATGCCCCTGCCTGACTTCCGTTCTTCCAACCATCTATTGCAGTTTATTTTGTCTTTTTATTTCTCCTGTCCCTTTGATTTGTCTTTATGATTTAATGACATTTTAAATACTCATTTATTCTCATATTAGAGGAGTTTGGGGGAGGGGACTAGAAAAACAGGTGATCAATTTGTCATTTTTCCCCGGGAGCATACCATGTACATTTTTATCTGTTTACCTCCCAGCTGTATGTATTGAATGGTAAACCTCTCAACAGGAATTATGTCTGTTTAATTTGTGACATATAAAGTCCAGGTACAGGAAGGCATTTATTTTTTATTATGTCACATGATACTGTCACCATGGTTTTCCAGGATCTTTTATGCTGCTCTAAAGTGGCCACCATGAAGTGGCTAAGAATCATTCTCTCGTGTTCTCCCACTGACCTCTCCTCCCGCCACCCTATGACCCCTCTCCCCAAAGGCAGGACAGGGCCACCACTCTGTGGCAACTCTGGACCATCGTCGTGTGACACCAATGCTTTTCAGAACCTGAAAGGCAGGACTTACATGATGAATGACAGCAGGACAGCTGTCCCTGCAAGAGTTGACCCTAGAGGCAGCTGACACACTTACCTTGGAGAGGGGGACAAGGAAAGTAGGCCCTAAATTTGTTCCACTTACTCCCAGGAGGAACTTTTCCTAGGAATAGTAGGGGGGCAGCACTGTGGAGAGACCACCACAAGCCCCGGCTTCAGGATCAACAGACCTGAGTTCTACCATTTAGTACCTTCCTGATTCCGAGCACTTTGTTGGGGGCTGTCTCAACCTCAGTTTCTTCATTCTTGAAATGGGGACAGTAAATATAATAGATGCCTTGTGTAATGTTGTGAAAGTCAAATGAGATGCTGTATGCATACAGGAAATACTAGCTAATCGGCTTAATGTGAGTAAACACAGGAGCTAGGCGAAGAATACAGGTTATTATTGTATAGCAGAGAGAACTGTTTTAAATCAATGTGCTATATGAGGTAGAATAAATTCAAGTTTGTATGTTCAGTCTTTTATCTCTTTCCAGTCCCATAGATCCATACTTGCTATATAGTAGATTCCCAGCATATATATTTTGAAAATCTACAATCTGAATGTCCTATACTTTCTCCTGGTAGATCAGAATAATTTCTATGAATTGGATCTTACTTTGGGAGAATGAAGTAGATAAGTGCTAACAAAATAATAAACTTAAGCCCTGGCTGGTGGCACAGTGAATAAGGTGCAGTCCTACAACCAAAGGTCACTGGTTTGATTCCCAGCCAGGGCACGTAACCAGGTTGCAAGCCAGGTCTCCAGCCAGGTCTGCAGCTGAAGGGAGGTGAAAGACAATCATCCATTGATGTCTCTCCCCCTCTCTGCCTCTCTCCCTTCCCCTCTCTAAAAAATAATAAATAAAATCTTAATAATAATAATAATAATAATAATAATAATAAATTTAGCCAACACACAGAATCACTCACTGTTCTATGCACTTTGTGATGTGAATTCATTTACTCACAATAACCCTATGAAGGCATTTTATTATCCTCATTTCCAAATAAGAACATTGAGGCACCAAAAATAGAGCACCTTCCATGTTTTCCCAGTAGAATAGACAGATCCCTGTGGAATCAAGTGTTTTCTCCGTCACTCCCCCTCTCCACTACTTTGCTATATTGCTTGTTTGTGTTTTGGTTTAGTTGGGGGGGGGGGTCTTCCCTTACCCCATACCCGCAGCACTTCTCAGAGAGATGCTTCCTAGCTGATTCTCCAAGGCACCTTGTTAAACAATTGAAATTTAAGTAGTCATTTCATTGTTTGCCAGCATGAGTGCAAGCAACAGGTTTGGAACTTAAATTGCTTCTCAGAGGTCTAAACCACCTGCTATTGTGTGTGTGCATAACCTTAGATTCTTAGGGCTGTCAGTCTGGCTGAAACATGACCTCGAGGGAGCAAACCAGGATCACTGTTGTGGGTGAACCTCAAGTGTCCAGAACAGCGTCTGCCACGTAGTAGGCACTTCATATTTGTTCAGGGAAGTACGTCTTCCTGGTTTTGTTTGATCCCATGCTCTCTTGACCATGCTACGGGTCTCCGAAGTGGCTAGGAGTCAAAGATTAGCTTGGCGCACCCTGATGAATGTATTCATATTTACAGATCCTAACTTTTAAAACACGAATTTGGAACTGCCTTCCATTTCCCGAGGATTTTCTGTGCTCCACGGGCGATTCCTCCCTCTATAGTTAACGAGACACCCCGGGGTGGGGGGTTGGGAGTGGGGAGAGCGCAAAGCTTTGGAAGCAGTTCTCCTGTGCCTTGGGCTCTTTCCATAAAGAGATATCAAAGAATATACGGGGAAACAGATGACTAAAAACCAGCTGCTGCTAGGGGTCGAAGCTCCGCGGAAGGGAATATATCCGGGAGCCCAGCGCGCGTGAGCCCCCGGCGAGACGGGCCCGAGGTGAGCCCGGCACGTCCACGTCCGCGTTAGGCTGGGACACGCCTTCTCGCCACACAAACCTCGCCGATCCCGGCGGCTGCGCGCGCTCAGGGGTGGTGCTCAAGTCCTGCGGCTCGCCGCCCGGACGCGCAGGGGCTGGGGACCGCGCCAGAGCCACAGGTTGGAAAAACAAGGAGCTGTCCCCATGATGGTGGCCCTGTAGGAGCAGATCCCGTGTCTCCGCGCCTGGACGCCCGGGAGTTCAGGGCTTGGGGAAGGGGCAGGAAGCCTCTGAAACCCGACACCCAGCCCTCGCGCAAAGGGAACTTCGCAGGCTGGTGAGTTGGGGAAGCCGGGTTGTTATTGCCGGAATGCGTTCCCACCCACTCAGGGTATGCTCGGCGGCTGGCCTTGGGGAAGAGGGGAGACGTGGACGAGGAGCGCGGGCCGAGGGGGCGAGCGCCGGCGAGCGCGTCCCTAGCGCGAACCTAGCCCGGGTCCCGACGTGCGCGCGCGGTGGCCGCGGAACGCTACCTGGCCGGCTTTGCGGTGTCCCCGGCGTTTCCAGCAGCTGCTTGGGATGAAACGCTGGGCCCCGCAAGCGCAGTGTCCTTCCATTGCTCTGTGGGACAACCACCGAATGATAATTAGAATACGTTTCGAGTTTCATTTAAGGAGAAGTGATTTCGCGAGGCAAGCTAGGCAGGTCAGAGGACAGGTCTTGGCACTTCCTCAGGTGGAGTAGCTGCCGAGAAATCAAAAGTGATTTCTGCCTTCTGATGTTTTTGCTCAGCTCTTTTCCTCCCAAATTCTGGTCCAAGTGTTGCAGCTATTAGAGGGTGAGCAAGTGTGTTTGTTCACGTGGGAACAAGGTATTAGTTTCCAAGAGTTTCCCACCCCATAAAGCATTATCTGAAAACCAGTGAAGCAGGTGCAATGTAATTAGCTAACTACAGCTAGAGTCTGTGTTCCTAGGAAAAAACCTATGTTTGGTTACAGTCACACACCTATAGCATATTTACTACCAGGGTTTAATTTCAAGACCTGAAGTTAAGGGTATTGAGATTCCAGTTGTTTAAATGGTTAAACTAAGCTCAAATTAATAACCTGTAACTTCAGAAGTATTGGCAACAAAATTATTAGTTAACATAACAATAGCGATGAGTTTTGATTTAGTTATGTTTAAAAGAAAAATGTGTGCAGTTTTTAATATTTGGTTACATTGGTGAATTCTCGGCAATACTACGACGTGGTTGTATGGTTCTAAATTTGAAAATTTAACAGAAAAGATAGACTTCAGCCTTATAGCCTCCGGTATTTAAGTTTATTGGCTTATCAAGTCCAAATGGTTGTATGGAGTGACAGCCATTCCCCCTAAGTATTTTTCATAGTTTCCTAGCATAATCCTCAACCCAGATAGGATCAGACTTTCTTGAAGGCAAGAGGGGGTTCATATGGATGACAAGTATTCTTGACAGATAGTTCGATATTAATCAGGCTTTTCTACTCCAGAACTAACTATGGCCTCCCGTACAATGGTACCATCATCACTGCTTTCAAAAAGAAAATAAAACATTGCAGATGAAACTGGATAAGCCTGTTCTCACAGCTGCCAAGAAGTAATAAAGGGAATCTGTCAGACGTAAGCAAACTACAAGTCTTTCACAGGCCACTGCTGGAACAGAACCATTTGACCTGATAGGGAAGGTGACCCATTAGGGAAGGTGACCCTAGGATAACTGACCCTCTCAGCTCCTAGGCACACCAGCTTATATTAAGATTACCTGCCAGCGTCTGCCTTCGTGTATTTAAGTGCTCCTCTGGAAAAGTGGAACTCAGCCAAAGCCCCAGGTGGTTTGGAGCAGAAATCTGCTCTTTTCCCACCTCTGGGAAATTTCAGATTAATTTTTTTTTTCCAGATCAGCAGAGCATGAAACATAGAGTGAATATCACATAAAACTCAGTTCATACTTCTTCCAGTTCTTTGAGTTGATTCATCAAGGTGGATTATCCACTAGTTCATCTCTTGAGCAAGTAGTTGTATGTTGAGAAATAGGACATAGAAGTTGTTTTCCATGATGAGTATGTCACTTTCTAAAGATGGCAGCTAAATGGAAATGACATTTTACTTATTATTATGTGTACATGCAGCTGGAGCTCATTACATAGTTGTAGGAAGTGGGGATATCGCTAAGGGCAATAAAACCCTATTGTGAATGCCATAAATGCATCTCAGAGTATTACTTCTCCACAAATGGAGTTGAGAGTATTACTTTGTTTCATGCCCTTGGCAATCATTATTCATGTTCCCTGAATATTAACCTTTTCTCACAGGCCCTCCTCACATGAAGAAAACTGGTCCAGAACTCTCATAATGAGAATAAAACTCTGTTCAGCACCCATAGCTAAAAGGTGCCTGCCATTAGACACCTAAATCAACCAATGAATAAGCAATTATGCATTTCAATGCAATTAAAAATATTTAAAATATAATCATGAGAGTGACCTGGGAGGGGGAGGGAGACTCTGTGGGATTCAGGGTCAGGGAGAGCCTTAGGGAAGCCGGTGGGTTTACGATCCCCATGGCCTCGCTGAAGGAAAGGCATTATAAGGTGACCAGACTAGATGAGAGACAAATCAGGACGCTGCTGCAGTAAATAAGAGATGACAGTGACATAAAAACAGGTGGAAACAGTGCTCCTAGAGAGAAGTGGAGAGTCAGGAAATATTTGAAGGCAGAGCAAACAGGATTTGCTAACTGATTGGATAGGGGGTGGGGCTGAAGGACAGAAAGAACCAAAATTGATCATTAGGTTTTCTTACCGAAGATACTGGGTAGATGGTAAAGCCATTTCCTATGGTGGCTAAAGTTAGCAGAAAAGCGGGTTTGAAAGAAAAATGAAGAATGCATATCCAGCCCTTTGAGGTATTTTTAGGTATCCAAGTGAAAATGTCAAATTGAGCTTTTGGATATAAGAATCTGGAGTACTTGGAAGAAGTCAGGCGAACAGAGGAAGGCGGGAGTCAAGTGTCCATGGATGCTATTTAGAGCCATGGTCATGAGGACACCACCTCGAGAGACAGTAGAGAGAGAGGGGTGGAAGAAAGGAGAGTCCTAAGGGCCAAGCTCTGACTTTTCTAAAATCGAGAGATCTTGCATGGGAAGAAGCAGTGAAAAATCAGCGCAGTGGTAGGTAAACTGGGAGCAAGTGTCATGGAACCCAAACCAGGAAGCATATCTATAAAAGGGGAAAGGACGGTTGTGTCAGATGTTGCTTGAATGATGAGTGAGATGAGGACTGGGAGGTGACATTGCAGGTGGCAGTTTGGAATCACTGGCAACCTTGGTAGGAGATGAAGATCTTAAAAATAAGGAGTACAGTTAAACTGACTTAAAAAATTTGTAAATAGCATTTCACATTATCCCCAAAAGAGATACCACTAGAGAAATTCATGATACTACATAAAGACTTTAATACAATCAGTTGTTAAAATGGCTTGTAGAATGAATGAACCCAGGAACACATAACTAGAAATAACCTGCAAAGGTGTTAGATGAACTGTAAGTACAGTGTGGGGAAGACTAAACCCCAGCATGGGCTGAAACTTGAAAAAATGCTAAAAAGAGCCAAAAATTCTTCTAGTGTTGCTTAGAGCAAAGCAGTGAAGAAAGAAGTTAGTGGGTGTGAGGGAAAGTGTTGTTATTACTTGGTGCCTATTGCTTCTTTCTTCTTAATTAAGAGGAATAGTGTTCAAAAACAGGAAGGTAAAGACCACACTAAACGAAAGTTAAAATCAAAGGAAAAAGAGCTGTGACTGTGACTGCAAGCAACTTCTTTGAATGGAAACCAGTGGTATTGGGGACAGTGAAGAGGACTTAAGGAAAGGGTGTTTAGTGGAGGCCAGAACTTAGCTGTTGTTGGAACAGCTTGTACTGGAAAGTTGAGCCTAATGCCCTTCAGTCTCTCGTCCAAAACTGTGATCCTGCAAATACAAGAGCACAATTTGTTTGATGTTTGATGGATATTCTAGGTCGCCCATTGAGGTAGTAGTAAAAGTGTACTTGATAGAGTTGTAAAAAAATAACAGAACTGATCCAAGTAAATTAAGTTGTAGGTGCCACATAAACCAAATGTCTCGTAGACAGAAATTCGGGAAGAAGCTACTTTTTTTTTAGTACGTAAAACTATAATTAAGGATAACAAGGCTTACCTACATAATTTTGGGAACAATTTCAGAGAAGGCGGATTAGGTGTCATAAATTAATGAGTTTTACATCAAAATGTTAAGAAGTCCATCTCTATATAAGAATCGCTGTATAATACTGTTAGTGTTGAGTAATATAGCTATCAGTATGGAATTTAGTCTTCATTGGGCTTGATTTTCTCCTGTGTGAAAGAAAAAAAGCTAATTATCTTAATATCCCTATTGTACAGGGATACAGACCTGGGTAACTTACATTCTTTTTTCATGTTTAGTTTCTTTCTTTCTTTCTTTCTTTTTTTTTTTTTTTTGGTACCTTTTTTATTTGTATCTTTCCTCTCTTTCTTCCCTTTATATACCTACTTACCCATTTAGGTTAGTAGATAGATAGGTATATAGATAGATATCTATGGATGTATAGATAAATATATATATATATATATATATATATATATATATACACACACACACACACTTACAGAGAAAAAAGAGAGAACAACACATATTATATAGACTGTAAAAGAGGAGAATTTTTATTTTAAAGAGCTTAGGGAAAAAGTACAAGATTTTAGTCCTCTTTCTGAAAACACACACTTATTTTAATAGTGATCTTGGGATCAACCCAGTTTATTTTGCTGTTGCTTCTGTCTTTAACTTGCTCATAAAAATGAAACTGTACACTAAATCTGGCCTGAGAGATACACCAGCACAAAACTAATTAGAAAAACCAAAATTGCTTTGTACTCTTATTTGTCCAATCTAACTTAGGCAAGGACCTTACAGGCTGAGAACTTTGTTAAAAAAAAAAAAAAATTACTCAGGTATTGTGGTCTATCACTCAAAATATACTCTTTAAATAAACAAAATGTACTGCTGGTAGATGTTTTCTGACATGTCAAAATATTTCAAATGTAAAACAAATTTAGATTTTTCAAAGAGGGAAAGAAGAAACTAGGAATCGCTTAGTGTTTAACAAAGAAAAGAAACCTTTTCCAAGATCAAGAGCTTCTGAATATTGATTCAGGGGCCTGCTTGGACTGACTTGAGCCTGTGACAGATAGTTTTCTCCCAAATGCTGGTAAATGTAGGAGCATTTTCTAATCTCTTACTTCCTTGAGTGAACCTGTTTGCTAATTTCTTATTTCCTTGAGTAAAATTAAGCTAGTTACCACAACTAATTATGTAGAACCTATTATTCCCAGTCTCTGTTCTTATCCTCCTCAATTCAACCTCTGACTTTTTTATTTCTAAGATCAGTAATACTTGTTATCATGCTTCCCAGGGTTTGGAAGTAAAAGCTTCTATTAGAAACAATACAGAAAAACAACACTGTCACAATATCTTAGAAAAAAATGGCTTTAATGAAAATATTCTAATTCTATGACTGAGGGTTAATCCATAATGAAACTGGTGTAAGTCAACAGAGCATCATATGGGAAAGACCTCTTCTTTCATCTTTGGCTGGAAATGGGTGCTGGTTGATGAAGACTGATTAGCAGTAATCAAATGAAATGACAACCTGGAATTTGCTTTTCTCCCTGGACTGCACTAGACCATTCCAGGGAAGGGCCTGATGGAAAATGACGGGTAAGGACCCCTGTTTTCTTCTCTAATGGCAAAAGTTTGCCAGTTGAGAGCTTGATATTGTTTGCAGACTTGGACAGAGCCTGGTACACACATATTTCCAAGGCAAACTGTAAGCATGTCTTTGAGTTCTAAATTACAGTTTTTCTCTGTAAGACAACTATAGCATAATAACTAAGTTGCTGTGAGGATAAATTTTCCTTGAGTTATAATATTTTTCTTCCTGGTTCCCCACTTCCCCATAGTTTTTCTAATGAAGAGTGGTTTTCGTGATTCTAACCACCCATGGTCTTAAAATAGAATTTGATTTTTAATCTCAACTTACGATAGGAAACAGGCATGAGTTCCCTGTCTTCTAGTTCATGGAAGGTATTGGCTTAGGGTGAAAAAAAAAATAGAGCCTTGAGGTAAGGTGCCATTAGTCTAGCATAGTAATGTTGATTTTAAAAATCAATATAGTAAATATTTACAAACCTACAGGTGTAGGCACCCAAGTAACTCAAAAGAGGAAAGGAATAATTCAAAATCATAAATGTCAACTCTATATTTAAAGAAAGATGAACTGTTTGCATCATCATATTTTATAACCAGGACTAAAGTTTTATTTGTCTGATTTTTCGGTAATCATGTTTTCTAAAATTGTGTAGAACATGGAATAGGAGGCTTAAAGAAATAGTTCAAAATGATCTTTTCTATCATAAACATGTTATTCTGCATGATCTCTTGATCCAAAAGATAAAAATAAGAAGTCCAAGAATTATTGAAATCCTTTGGGGAGCATAAATTCTACCTGAATAGCATAAGATTTAAAGAAAATGTCATTAGTTTTTAACAAAGCTAACTTTTAAAGTTGACACTGTTATTTAATTACAATGAAAGATCTGCTCATCATGTTAAAACTGATAAAGGCAGTGTGGTCTCTGGTATAATTTTTATATATCTGAATTAAAAAAAATTTTTAAGCACCTTTTATATATCAGCATCATATTTGGTACTTGGATTATTTAGATGAATAAGACATAGTTCCTGATCTTGAAGAACTTAAAATCAGGTTAGGCAGGGAGATACCTGAGCAGATAATTTTAGTGGAAGCTGGTAAAATTGGTAGTTTGAATACTGTATTGTGATAATAAAGAGGAAGATAAGGTTATCTTTAAGGAGGTTACAGTTGTAGAGAGATAACTTTGGAATGGAAAATGAAAAAGGTCTGAAACTAGGTCAGTGATTGTAAGGTTAGAGAAGAAATGGCAGATTAGAGAAATTCATGAGTGACATTGACTAGATAGTAGAAGAAAGGAGAAGTGTTTATAAAGTCTCAATTGTTAGTTTAAGGAGGCAATAAGTGGATGAATAGTGGTCCCCAAAACTGAAATGGAGTATAAAAATGGTGAAGCATGTTGAAGGGGGAAGACCCTGCATTTGGGGTACCTGTGGCTATTCAGTTGGATTCGTGCAGAAGAATGGCTTCTGAAATCTAAACCTCCTACTTGAGGTCAGGCTGGTATTAATGGTGGGCAGTCCATGCAGGTAATCACTAAAATTCCCAAGAACTAATGCCATCTCTTACAGAAAGCTGAAAAGAGGGAGGAATTTAGCTATAACATAGGCCTCATTTTTTTTCTTTTCTGTAAGCACTGAACTACTTTGGCTAACAATGACATTTAAGCTCTGGAAGGACTTAGGAGAAATGTAAGGTTATATCTAATTGTTTATATTCATCATTATAATTGTTAAATTGAGAGGGTATATTAAATATGTCTGTAGCTCCTAGTTTATGAATATGACATCATTTACCCATTTTTTATGGGACAATCATTTTAAGTAACACTTCTTTCCCTAAGATTCTGTTCACCAGGATTCTCTCCCTGCTACACTGTGAAAAATGAGAAGGCCTATCTTAGCTAGGAATGTGTTCTAATACTGGATAATGGAAAACCTAACGGATTTCTAAAGTGATTGAATCTACTGATTTGGGCTCATTAATATCATGGTTTGATAACTAACACCCAATCCATATTAATTTAAGGACAGACTAAGTTCCGTTCTCTTCATTGTATTCGGTAGCTCTGTTCCAGCTCTGCTATGTCTGAATTTATGACACTTTTAACCTCAAGAGCCACTTACCAAAGCATAACAAAATGTATCACAGTGTTCTAAAAGAATGGAGGAATTACTCCTTTGTAACAATTACTTTTGCAATTCCCTATACTGTGTAAAATAGTGTCAAATGATTGACTTGTAAGAATATGCCAAGTGACTAAGTTTATGGAAAGCTAATGTCTCTCTTCTCACCTCTTCTTACTCCACCTTTATCCCCATGATAATACACATGTTAGTCCACTGTTTGCAATATTTTATTGCCTTGACAAACATCCTTTATACAACCATCGACTGCCTCACACATCCATCTCAAGTATTTCTGATTATTAAGTAATCTGCATGAACATTCTGCATGCCCATTTGGCCATCTCTGTTGTTTCTAGTTGGTTCCAGGTGTGTAAAGCATTCTTTGTTAAAGATGGATCATTTCAGACATCTAGTTATAGAAAAAAGTGTTTTTCATAAAAGCTTCTTATAATAAGCTAATAGCCTAGTTTTTTGTATTCTCTTATAGATGGAGAAGCAAAATCCTAAAAAAAACATTTACTGACTCATTTATGAGTTAGACACATAATTCATGTCTAGAAATGGCCCAGTCAGGATTTCTAATTGGAATCATGTTGACTTTAGTGCTTTTGTACTTTTTTCCTCAAGGATTTGGTTACTTACGCTATTCACTAAGCTTTCAATATTATCTATGATTCTTCTAGATTACCCCCTTCTGTAAATTTATCAATATTTCATATTCTCTTGAAAAATATCAGTATGTTTTTTCTTGTTTGAGGGTTGAGGATAGGAAAGCTTATATTTTGAACACAAATCTCTTCTTATTTTACAGAGTATTTGGACTTGTGCAGGAGTATAATAATACAAAAAAAAAAAGAGAGCAAATATCATTATCTCACATTTTAAAAGTCCTCTTTTAACTTATGATGAGCATTTGTGGATCACTATGAATTATGGCTGTTTGACATGGTTATCAAGGGTGAAAATTGGCATTGATGATAAACCTTGATTTAAAAATGACAACAAGTGCCATTATTTTCAGCTTTAAAACACTATCACTAAAACAATGTATTTCATTGCTTGCTCTAATTTTCAGGTTTAGGCCATTGTGTAAGAAAATTGCAAGTTTGTTTGTTTTCCCTTTAATGGAACAAGTCTCACAAATTCTGCTTTTTCTTATAACTGCTTTTAGTTTGGAATATCTTTTTTGCATATAACTTATAAATATTTCAGAACACTCATACAGTATATATGCTAATGTATAAAAAAGATGAAAGGTTTGAAAGAAACAAACATTTTTCCCATTCTAGGCATAATCTTTATGAGTTCAGTTTCTTTCAACATAATTACCAAAATTGGCCCATGGAACAAGTTCAAGGTAAAATTGAACTTCATGATCTAGGTGACAATAAAATTTTCTCCAGACCACAGAATTCTAAGGAAAAGGGCAGAAATAAAAGTTTTCATCTATTTGGGGCCTTCCTTCTGGCCTAAGGTATTATCTAATCCCCCAGGATACTAAGAGCATATATCTAATCCAACACTAATAAGATAAGTCTAAGGAGTAGACCAGAGCTTGGATACTACCTTTTGTTTTTTAAGCAGCAAATACCATTTAATTCCCTTTACTTAAAAATCATCCTGTTTAACTGGATCTAAAATGAATTGATACTAGAAATAAAAAGAGAGGGAATATTTTTGATATTCACTTCGGTGGTGAGTTTCTAGAACTAAATTTATATCTTAATAATGATATCTGTAAGTAAATTCATCTAATTATTAATTGTCATGAAGCTTTATTAAGAAGAAAACAAAGATGCTATTTTGTGGACTTTTTTAAAGACATGACATATCCTCTGCTTCTCCTATGTAATTGGAAATAATGAAGCTTTTTTTTAAAAATAAGGCCAAACAGTTTTTGGAGTCCCTAAACTTCTACCTGGGCAAATAATTTTATTATATGTCTGTTTTATCATGGAGGTCAGATTGTCTCCTTTTGCTTTGACATTTATTGACCATCAAGCAAACAACTTTCTTTTTAGTATAGGTCTTGGGTAAAATTGATCTTTCTTAGGACTTTATCTCAGAACCTACTTTTCTTTTGATATTTTTCTACAGTGCTTGGTACCAATTTATTGCTCCTAAGCCAGAAAATCAATGATTCTTGACCAACCTTCCGGATGAATTAATTTCTGCTAATGAAAACAGCTAATAAATTACTCTTCCCAGTAGGCATTGTGCTTTGTACCATGTAGCAAAGATCCAAAGGCATGCCTAATGTTAATAATTCTAGACTTAAGAATAGATTTCTAGAGGGACAGTTTGGGCCAAAAGGAACATTATCAGTTAAAGCTAATGTTGCCCATGTGGCTCGCAGGGCTGTGGCCTGGAATTTCTGGAACAGCCACCATTGGAACTTTCCCATTACCAGGGCAAACTCTAGGTTAGGTAAGGATTCAAATCCTTAGTTCTGAAAATATGGTCACATTGCTTTTAAACCTTTCTGTAATTTTTAAAATATATTTTTTTATTTATTATTTTTAGAGAGAGGAAGGGAAGGAGAAAGAGAAGGACAAAAACATCAATCTCTGGTTGCTTTTCACATACCTCCAGCTGGGGACCTGGCTGGAGACCTGGCCTGCAACCCAGGCATGTGCCCTGACTGGGAATCGAACCGGTGACCCTTTAGTTCACATTGGCACTCAATCCACTGAGCCACACCATCCAGGGTTCTTTCTGTAGTTTTTTAAGGCCATTCTCAGAAAAGGCCTTCCACTGAATTTGAGGCTTGATAATTGACACTGTCCGCAACACTTGGCTGTGTATCCTGATAGCGTAAGTTTTTGGTTTCCTGTTTTGTGGGAGAACATTACAAGTATATGTAAATAGATTCCGTTAATAAACTGGCAGACACTGTGGTTAGTCCACAGACTAAAGTAACAGTACCCGACCAAAAGGCCTGAGCATTATTCCCTCAGCAATGGTGGCATTTTTCTTAGCCAACCTCAGCCAAGTGCTGGTATCAGAGATGGGCTTATAAACAACTGTAGTTTCTCCAAACAGGCTCACATTCACAATTGCAAACTTAACAGGTAACCTCCTAGATGCGTGATATCAAAAGGTCACTTGGTTATTTGCAGCTTGGTAATTTTAGAGTCATTGTTAACATTGTTACTGTCCTCTGCATTTTCACGTTTACAAATAAACACCAGTATACTTTAGTCCAATTTCCAGCCTGCCAGCCTAGAAAACCCTGCTTATTACATAGAATAAAATGGTTCCAAAGTGAGGAACCATTTAGACAATTCGCAGGAATCACCAAGAGATAATAGTTTGACTTGGAGAAAAACATCATACCTCATTGATTACAGCAAGTAAAATGGAGTTCAGCATTTGCTGTGTGGCATATTTGGATGAGTTGCCAAGTAACAAGGTAGGTCAGATGAGTAATGGCATAAGACTGCTATGTAAGTTAGAGACCTGGAGTCAGACTAGTTCATCAGGAAAAATTTATTCCTGGTTTTCTATCTGTGCTTGACTTATTTCCAAACAATACTTCAAGTCAGTGAAATTTAGAAAACTGACATGGAAAGGGTTGGCACATTTGTTTGTTCAAAAGGATATGTAAACAGTTTCTTGTTCATTCTAGCATAATGACTGAAATTTTTTGAAATATTTTTATGGTTTTCCTTGCAGAAGTACTAGGACACAGTGAAATAAACTGAAATCCTTTCCAATCTCTTTTCAAGGACCTGAGGTTTTTAAACTATCTTTCAGAAAAAGATTTCTGCAAAGCTTTATGTGTGAAAGAAAATGTGGATATATATATATTTTCAACTAATTTTTAAGCATAACATGGCTTATCAGGGCATTGTCAGAGCCATCAAAGCTTAGGTGATGATATCAAGAAAAATAAAGAACATAGTCATTTGGAAAATACTGATAGGATAGGTGGAATTACTTTTTAATCTTGGTCAAAGCAGAATTCAAATGACTGATTGCAACATATTTTAAGATGCCCATTTCATTAGGTTCTCTCTGTCTTTACTTTTAAGGACAAAATACCTATTTAAAATATTCTTAGTTCAGTGGTCTGCTGCAGCTGACAATTTCCTCTCAGATTTGCTAGTTTCAGAGAATATTTTAAATTTATGCATTTATGTTATTTTTTAATGAGAAGAAACTGTAACCTTCTATGAAGGTCAATCACTGTTCTTCACAGTGATTGTTAATGGGTATTATTGTGTGAGCAAGTAACCTAAACAGACTGAAGTTTCTGGTAAAACTTTCTAATGATTGGGGTTTACGAAGGCACTGAAATAAATTAGCATCCTGTACAGTGGGTATTTATTAAAGCTTTGTGGTAATAGCATACCTATATTCTTGCATTTTCAATAAAATGCATTCATTGTTTTAGCAGTGGTAAACTATGCTATATTAAGAAGGTGCTTCTGACTCTCTGTACTGAGAACTTGCACTTTAACTGGTTTTAAAAACTAGGTCAGGGACATATTTGAACTTATCTTTTCTGTTTTCCTTCCCGATTCCCCAAGAACCAGAGGAAGCATATTGAATATCATCACACCTGTTGATTAATGACAAAATCAGGGACATTTAAGCCACACTGGATTATACCTGCTGCATATCAGCTGGACTAGAGGACTAATGTCAAACTATTATAAAACAAAGCAGAGCAAACTGTCTTTTTGGGAAATCAGGCACATTTTAACCTTCAACTCAATCTACTTGATTCTAACACTTTAAGATATCAGATAGTAGCAGGAGGATTATTTCTATTCTTCTGAAATATAAAGTGTGAATGATTTTTCACATTCTTTAAATATTTATTCAAATTGTATAAACTTTGGCCAAACCAAGATTAAAATGATTTTTAAAAACTGTGAGTATTAGAGCAACCATTCCTCATATACTGGAATTTCTATGCCAAATGCTTATCCAAATAGGTTTTGAACCAGAGTCCACTGGAAGGACAGGAAGCATACTAAATGCCACGGAACTAGAAGAGAAGTCATTTCAGAATCCTGAGATGGCTCCTGTGAAGGGGGGGTGGAGTAGCATAGTAATTAGGGTGGAGTCTGAAATAACAAGGGTGTGACTTCAAGAACCAAGCCAAGTTCATGAATAACACAATGTACAATTATGGTTTATCTATATATCAATATCCTCTACAGGAAGTAACTTTGCGGAAAAAGACATTGAATTGGCCATCAACCATGTCAAATAGCCATGGGTTAAAATACGTTCAGAGCTGTAGGGTGTTAATAATCCTCATAATTTTCACTGAATAAAAGATCCAAGAGTGTTAATTAGTGTTGGTGGTAAGCCAAGTATAGACAGAAGACCAGGCTGAATTTTCACTTTATGAGCTAACTGGTTACAATTTAGAGCTACTTCTTACATAGTTGATCTCCAAAAGACCTACTGTGTGCAGCATCCTAATTGAATGGACCTATTTGCATTAATACTATTACTACAAAATGCACATATGTCTTTCTCAGCCTGCTTTCTACTGTTTTTTTTTTTTTTTGTCTTTATGTTGGTTTTACTGTGAATATGATGGTGTGGGAGAGAGAGGGGAGTGGCTGTTCCAGGTTTAGTAATGTTTTTCATCAACAACACTAGAAAGAAGAGTTTCCCCTAAGAGCCTGGTTTTACAACTTGTACTAACAAATTAACCAAAATTAACCTATTATGTAGTAGGCTATTTTACCCTCAGATATATTAGTATTATAATACATGGTCATATAAACTGATATATTTTTCTAAGTTTAGAGTAGAGACCTATTGGGGAAAAAAGTCCCCCAGAATTACCCTAGTTGAGCAATAATGGATGTAATAAAAGGGTTGTCACAGTAGGAAAAAAGTAACATTGTGAATTAGGTTAATGTTATCTCCCTTTTAGGCTCACCTACCTCTCCTCTCCTTTCCCAGGGACCTGAGTCCCTTGTGGGACAGCTCCTGTGGGATCCGTCCCTCTTCTCTTTGCCCCGACCTCTCCACAAGGTTATCAATGTGTATCTGTCCCTGGTCCAACGTCCTCAGGGCCCTGCTTTCTACTCCATTATCTGATATTCTAACTGTTGCTAATGTGCTAATTGGCCAAAATATACTATGATTTGGTGACTGCATATTTGTAAATTTTCCTACAGGTTAAAATTCACTTGCAACCATCAAATCAATATGATGGTGCATTTGCCATCATTCACAGACAGGCATGGAAGAGGGGAAAATTCTGAGTTTCTCAGCTGAGGTTAAATAAGTTGACACCCTACCTTCTTATTTCAGCTCATAAACATTCTTTTCATGATTTATTTAGTGCGACATTTCTCATATTTCTCTGCTTTTATGTGGAAGGTTTTTTCTATTTAAAATGGCCCCCACAGATAGCACTGAAGTGCTGTCTAGTGTCCCTAAGCACAGAAAGGCTGCAGAGTGCCAGATGGAGAAAACAGCGTATGTTCCATAAAGCTCATTCAGACTTGAGTTATAGTGCTGTTGGTCAAGGTCTCAATGTTTATAAATCAACAATATATAGTAACTATGTGTCTTTAAACAGAAAATACCTAAAACAAGGTTTGTATTGATCAGGTAGGGAAAATATTATGACCAGAAACTCACAGGAACTTCACTCTGTATTTCCCCTGGCAGCGCAGTATCCCGAGTCAGTGTTTACAGTGACTTTACAAAATAAAACTACCATCCTGACAGGAATCAACTGTATTTACTTCCTCCTGAAAGGATTTCAAAAGTTTAGAAACAAAAATGTAGTCAATTAGCTAAAAGAAGAATAAAACACAAGCAAACATGGAGCCATGTCATCCAGAAGTAGACAAGGTCAAGTTCTTGAACTGAGAACTGTGGGTGCCTGTTATATTTAAGCAAACATCTGAATTCTGACCTTCCAGGTAGCAGAGGCAATAACAAACAAACAAAAAGCAAATAATATAGCTCTTCCTGTCAGATCTAAAAAGTATATTAATTTATTGGGTATCTACTTCTGACATCGTATTCTAAGAGTAACTTCATGGCATGAAGCACATAATGCATAGTGTTTATAATTGTAGCTTTATAAATGATGCAGAAGTGGTCCTTATGTATTGCCTTTCTATTGACAATAAGGAAGCCCAGGGTACCAATAGTAGCTCTGTGTTGTTTTACAAAGGATTCCTACAGGGATCTAAACTCTGGAAGTAAACTGCAGTGCAATCATGTTATGCGCATATTTACATTTTTAAAGAGCTTCCAGTGAAATGATTATAATGGTGAAATTTTACCAGTGCAATCAATTGCATGGTCAACATGGGGCAGCCCAAAGAATGAGGAAGGCTGCCTCCTCCAGTCTTTGGCTGACTACTCTGATTAATTGGGTAGACCTGAAACTGCCCCTCCACACCTTCCTCCTGTTAAATATCCCTGCTCTTAATTCATTCTCCCACTGGTGCTAAGAATTTTCTTTTTCTTTCTTTTTTTTTAAATATAATTTTATTGTTGTTGTATTACATCCATCCCCCTTTTTCTCCCTCTGTCCCCTTCCCCACCCACCCACTCCCCCTCAAAGTCAATCCCACTTGTTGTCCATGTCCATGGTTCTTCCATGCTAGTTCCTTGACTAAACTGCTCCCCTTCTTTGCCTCTTTCTCCCTCCCCCTCCCCTCTGCCCATTGTATTCATTGTATTCATTTATCTGGTTCTGTTTTTCTTATTTATTTTGTTTTGTTCGTTATTGTCCTGTAATGGGTGAGATCATATGGTATTTGTCTTTCACTGACTGGCTTATTTCACTAAACATAATACTGATAAGATTTGGAGGAAGATCCGACATATAGGCTCAAATATTGGAGTGAGTAAAGCAATGTGAAGAAAAAAGCTACAGACCTGGCTGGAGACCAGGCTTGCAACCTGGCAACCTGGTTGTGCTGGGAATCGAACCAGTGACCTTTGGGTTCACAAGCTGGTGCCTTATCCACTGAACCATCAACCAGGGCCTGTATAGAGATTTTAATACTGAGTCTTGGGCCTTCATATTACTAAATTGTTCAATGGGAAAAATTCATGGAATTTATTAATAACTAAATGTACTTATATTTCTACAGACTCTAGATAAGGAGACAGTTAAGTAAAAGCAGGCTGCTACCCTACAGAGGAAAAAGGAGTCTTGAGAAAACTGAGGGAAAACATTTTTTAACCATCATAGTTTATAAAAGATATAAACAACTGGACTTCTGTAATTTTAAAATTAAGAAGGGAAAACAAAATACTTGATTCAGTTAGATAGAATAAGTACAGTTAAAAGGAGATGCAATTTGATTTATTGGAAATAATATGAGTTGTACTGGCAGTACCTTACCAGAGTATAATACTTCTGGAAAATATCTTTTGCATCAAATATGTATATAAAAATATAAAAACTACATTTTATGTTATGGCGTGGGGTAAAAGGGATGGGGAGGTATGGAGGAAACTAAGAGTATAAAATCCTCAATTACAGCTTTTTAGACAAGATCTTCACTGGTAAAGATGTAGCCTTTTATACATGGTCTTTAATTTTCTTCTTTCGAAGAAAGTGCTCCCTTTTATAGGGAATAAAGAGGAAAAGAGACAGAATAGTCCGATGATGGTACAAACTCTGCAATACAAACCTGCCAATGCAGATATGCAGGACCAGGCTAGCCACCAGCCTCTTTGGGCCACTGTTTTAAATGGTCACTCCTGAGTTCATTTATGAAAAGTACGAATTTGGAATTGCAGTTACTGGTGGTGCAGGGGGCTTGCTGTGTAACAGGTGAAAGCACAGATCTGAACAGGGTGAGTCGGAACCTGCCGTAAACCCAGCATGCTCTGCTCTGCTTGCCCTTTGCGGGGAGGATGAGACCTGGCTCCCCATCAGTCCCAGCCCAACATCTGACCGAAACCCTGACACCTTCACAGGGAGGATCTCCATAGCAAAATAGCTTTTGATCAACTGATTCTAAAATGATCAATTTTAAAGATTCTTGAAGTATTAGCTTTCAACAGTCCTGTCCTAACCCTTTCCTCTCCCTCCCCACCCCCTGCAATATGAAGAAGGACAACTGGGAATGTACAAAACGCACAGGCCAACGTAAGTGTTGGGGAAATCTTTTCAAAACCATTCACAATAGAAAACTAAGCAGCGCTCTGACATATTCCTGATTCTGATTAGCTATGGAAATAGTACTGGTTTGGTAGTTTAAGTGACATTCTGCTTCTTCCTGGCAGGTATTTACTCGTACCTTAAAAATAGCAAATTAGCTAAAGGTAGACTTGAGCTAGAAACTTAACTAGTTAAATTCTTTGTAATGTAGCAGAGTCCTCTTCACACAAAAACCATCACTCATATACTTTATTAAGACTCAGCTCCAAAGGGCAATTCTCAAACTCCTGGATCACCTCATTTTGTACGCTGTCCAAAAACAATGAGTAGGGATCAGTCATATTACTAAGTGTCTTCTCTTCTAAAAATGTAATGGTTTGCTTAAAAAGAAGGCTCCCAACTTACTCTAAATACGTTTACATTTGTATACGTGTCATTTATGAGCAGACCTGGAACACAAGCACTGCATAAAATGAAGTTATCTGTTCATTCACTTAAAAACAAAGTAGTTACCAGGGCATCTTGGTTCATAACTCAGTGGTAATGTTAGTATAGAAAAGTGCTTCTTCACTGTTCCTCTTTTCTTTTGCATTGATTTTGATACATGAATGTACATTTTCTGACTTTAGGAATTCATTTTCTGAAACACATGATGACAAAGGATTCTGACTGACCTGAATTCAAACTCCAAGCCTGCCACTCATTAGCTGTGTGGTTCTGAGCAAGTTAACGAACCTTTCTGTGTTTCAGCCTTTTCATTTGCAAAAGCCCCAAAGGTTTTTGTGAGAATTAAATTAACTAATGTATATAAAGTCCTTAGCAGAACAATTTTCAACCTTTTTCATCTCATGGCACACATAAACTAATTACTAAGTTTTGTACCACCTACATACACACACACACACACACACATAGCCAATCTGACAAAAAAAAAAGTGATTTTTATTCATTCACACCAGATGGCTAGTTCTGTTTGCTATTGTTATTATTTTTAAAAAATTTAACAATATAAGGGAGAACAAGTCAGTGCCCCTGATTAAATAGTCCAATATTGCAGGTTTTAAAAATTCTTGCAGCATACCAATTGAAAATTGCTGGCTTAGCATAATAGCAATGCAAAAGGGGGTTGTTAACATTAATTCCAGTTATAGTCAGTCTGGCAAGTGGTTGTTAAAGTTCTACTTACATCACTAAAAAACCAGCGTACAATAGAGTCAAGTGTTTGGGCAAATTCCTATCAGTTTTGTTTTCTAAATGAATCATATGTATCAGTTTTGTCTTCCCATTGTGATTCTTCACTCCCATTTGAAATAATTTAGTTTTAAATGTTATAATTATATGTATTTTTTAAAATACATAGTACATGAGAGAGATCATGCGGTTCAAAATTCAAGAAACACTCAAGTATACAGTGAAAATTATCCTTCCTTTCCTTGCCTCCTGTCTAGTTCCCCTCCCCAGAAGCAGATCATCAAAATCTTTTATACATATATAAATAAACAGTTAGATACACATATTCAACTTTCTCCTTTTTGCATAAAAGCTAACATACTATTTAAGGCTGTCAAATGAAAAACAAGACACCCAGTTAAGTGCACAATGTTTGGGACTCAAACTAAAAATTTAATTGATGTTGTAGCTGAAATTCAAGTTTAACTGAGTATTCTGAATTTTATTTGCTAATTCTGGCATCCCTAAATTACCCTCCCCTCAAGGAGGGGATTATGCATCTTGTTTGTCTTCTTTTGGATTTTGATTTTTTTTTTTTTCATATTAAAATTATCTGGGATGCTTTTAAAACTTCTCCGCCTAATCACACACTCTGGAGCAATTTCATCAGAATGTCTAGCGTTTGTATTTGGGCAACAGTATTTTTTCAGTGATTTCATGGAGGAATAATTTACACACTAAAAAGCTCACCTATTTTAAGTGTAGTATAGTCTGGTGCTCTTTGACAAATGCATACACCTGATTTTACTTAACCATATATTTTAGTGGTCACTCAAAAATCGTTTCTTAAAATAGAAGCCCTGTAGAGCAAGCATTCTACGAATATTCTGTTTCTTCATAGAACTTGAGCACTTTATATTTCCGATAAATATAGGTTGAGTAGGTTGAGTCACTTATTGCAGTTTATTTTGCATTTATTTTGGTTTAATGTCTGAATGGAGAAATGTTATTCATGACTGTTTGCAGTTGCAACACTAATTAAGAAGAAATTCAGAGATGGCAAAGATATTGTTGCCAACAATGTTTTATACCAAGAGATCATCTATATGTGCACACATGTTGGCTGAGTAGTAAGCCAAGATCTTTGGTCTGTCCCGAAAGTATTGAATGAAAAATGTTTGAATTATATTGACACATTGGTTCAATACTTTAGGGACAGACCTCATATATACCATATGACACATTTACACAAGAGAGACCCGGGACCTATGTTAAATGCATTTTTTTAGCCCATGCGGATAGAAATGAGGGGAGCTGGGGTTCTAACCATGGCTGACCCCAGTCTGGCTACAGTCCTATCCCACCCAATCTGGCCCTATTTTGAGATTCTACCTTTCTCAACAAGATTCGGAAACTCTATTTTTATTCTCAAAAAAGATTCAGAACAGCTGTTTCTCAGCGGACGACCTTCTCTGCCAAAATGTCTTCTACAGAGAACTGTCGAGAAAACCAAAATGGTAGAAGTCTTTGGGGCTCTAGTTTCTTTCATCTCCACAAAGCCCTTACAAGATAGCTCTGGATTTTGTATTTGCCCACCTGGCTTGGATCACTGATGCAAGAAAGGCTTATGAAAGAAGTTGAATGGACGCAATTACAAGTTGCGACTGAGGAGGAAAGGCAGCAATATCTTTTGCGAATGAATCATACCTTTCTGCTCAAATCCTGAGTCTTTCCTGGACCCAAGTCTTAACGTGTGGCTAGGTGAAGGAACCAAATTAGGCCAGGAGGGGTGGACATCTTCTTCCTGAGCAAGCCAAATATTTTCTTTCTCGTTCTCTATGGACATGTTTCATGAAATGTATGTTGTAGAGACAGGCCACAAAAACATTCTAGTTTCTGCAAGCAGAGGATACAATGGGAGTGTCTGTTTCAAGGCTGTGTCTTGGGAATGATGTCTTCCAGTAAATGTGAGGCAGATTCACTGAGTAGAAATTGAATTCTGTTCCTGGCTTAGCTCCTTTCACCTGTCTCCATATTAACAAGACTTATAAAAATTTCTTCCATAGAGTTCATCTTCAGTAAATGTTTGTTGAACTATCTGGATGTTCTCCTTTCATACCGAGGCAGTACGTACTGTATTCTGGGTAGTTTGGCAAAGTAGTGTTCTTGGTGGGGCTGAATCTGCAAAGTAGCTAATTTTGAGACTGTAGAGCTGCAGTGGGATCTTAAATTCTTTTGACTTTGATAATTTCCGTTCACCTAGAAGCATCTTTAGAGAACTGACTAACCTGAAATCCTAACATTTAGCAAAAAAGTGATGAGAAAGGGCTCTCAAAGGTCCAGTGACTTTCAGAGAGAACTTCTTGCTTGTCTGGGGAAATCACGAAAAAAAAAAATTCATGAAACCACAATTTGAGTGATTCCAGTAGTTTGGAATTGGGTTTTGACCCCAGAATCCATGGGATAATGCTGTGATAGCATAAAAAGAAACCGTGAGTCTAGTTTTCTCTAAAGACTGCGAAAGAAGAAAACAATGCAAATCAAGTCAAGTTCTTAATGCCTTAGTAATTCTCTTAATGTTTTTATTTAATTTTGTGAACTGGTCTGAAGTGTTTTTTATTCTCTCTTTTCCCAAGTATCACAATCATGCTTGTTGGGCCATAAGTGGCTTCTCTTTGTGTGTATTACTGTGAGCACCTGGGTGAAGGATTAACCTTTATAAACTCAGAATGAGACATAATTCTTGTCTGGAGTTTATGAAACTCCCCATTATCCAGCTCAGGCCTCTCAGTACCTCCCAATGTTTTCACCTCAATTCATCTTTCTTCAGACCACTTTCACTGGACTTTTTTGGCAGCTTTTGGTCTGTGGCTACTTTCACTTCTGGAATCAAGTAATGCAAATACATCTTTGTAAATCCTAGCCGAACAGTTTGTTATTTCCCCTTTGCTCCTCCCCATTTTATTGCATCTTGTTTCAACATGCAGCTTTAGGCTTACGGTATTAGCAAACATGCAGATTGTTATATATTTAATTAAGTGCCGCTGGTAAAGGGCAGAGTAGTTTTTCCAAGTTAATTATTCACGGAGCTTTTAGAATCTGAAGAACTGGACAAATGTGCACTGAGACCAGTCGTCATACAACTATTTAGAATTTGCTATGACATCTTGGGATAGGGGCTTGACTTTGGACACCCACCCTCCCCCTTTCCTCACTGCCCCTCCCTCTGCCCACTGACCTTATTTTATTAAGTTCTTTCTTTTCCCACTCAGAAATGTCATTAATACAAATATGCCTTGTTCTAATCTTTGCCTCCTTTTCATAATCCACTGAACAAAATGGTGTGTGTGTGTGTGTGTGTGTGTGTATGGGTGTATGTATTTTTTTTTTTTTTTTTTCCTTCCAAATCAGGTGCTTTGCGAATGAAAACTTGCCTTGGAAAACAGTGTTAGGTGACCGTGGGAGGTAATGAGTTTGATGAGCTAACCTGACCAACACTGAGTGAACTTCCTTGGTAACTTCTTTCCCTAATACAGTTAACGTTCTATTCACTCGACCCATAAGGAATGTCTGTTGCACAAGGACTTTGGGCATTGTGGCCAAGCAGATGCTGGGCCCCAGAAAGTCTTTCTGTATACTTCAAAACAAGCAAACGGACACAGAACTTTCTATGCCCAGAGTGGTGTGACTCAGTGGGTTGGGTGTCATCCCGTGAACCAAAGCTTACCTGTTTGATTCCCAGTCAGGGCACATGCCTGGGTTTGGGCCAGGTCCCCATTTGGGGGTGTTGCCAGAGGCAATCAGTCAACCCCTCCTTCTCTCTCCATTTTCCCCTCCCATCCCCTCTCTTTGAAGGTAAGCAAAATATTTGTTTAAAAACTGTCTATATAATACAACAACAATAAAATTAAAAAAGGAAACAAAAGAAAAAAATGAGAAGGAAGCTAAAAAGAAAGTTAACTAAAAGAAGACACTTTAAAAAAATTTATGTAACTTTTGAATTTTAAAAATAAAATAAAAAGAGAAAATAGAAAAAAAACCAAAATAATACTGTCTATAGAACCACTTTTAGGGAACAATTATGGGGAAAGGTATGAAGGAAAAATGAAGTTTTCTGGAAGTTTTTGTGTCATATAGAGGAAGATCAACTATCACTTTATTTTTAAAATGTGTAGACCCCTGGCTGGTAGCACAGTGGATAAGGCACCAGCCTGCGAACCCAAAGGTCACAGGTTCGATTCCCCAGCCAGGGTACATAACCAGGTTGCAAACCAGGTCTCCAGTCAGGTCTGTGGCTGGAGGCAGGTGAAATGCAACCATACATGGATGTCTCTCTCCCTCTCTGCCTCTCTCCCTTCCCCTCTTTCTAAAAATAATGAATTAAAATCTTTTAAAAATAAAATAAAATGTGTAGAGATTGAATAATAGAGCAGGTAAATTAAAATTATTTTCTAATCCTCCGCAAACTTTCTATAATACAGGTCTGAGAATTCGCCCCGGCTGAAATTTGTCCCCACAGAGTTCTGTGCCTTACTGAGCAATTAACTTCTGTCCAGGGATCAAGTCCAAAGTGAAATCAGGGGCTCAAGTGGCAGACTTCAGCCTTCAGTTTACATAGAATGTGAGTTTTATTTGCATTCTCTGGTGATGATGCTTCATGGAAACGCTTGCCATGTTTTATACATTTCAAAATATGATTCTTGACTTTACTAGAAGGACAGGTTATTTTTATTGTGTATTCTCTAAAGTTGATGCCCCAAATAATGGGTTGTCTCATGAAGACCCTTGCATATGGAATCATAGAAATGAGGGTCTGAGCCAGTGATTCCCTTGCATGAGGTTCGGTGATACTGTAAGTGATACTAATGAACAAGAAAACAAGCATTAGCTGGGTCAGAGGGCTGTACAAAAAAAAATTAGGCCCTTAAGTTCAAATTTAAGGAAAAATTAACAATATTTAACTCTGCTAATAAATATGCAGTATTGGCGGTAGCGAAGGAAATTGTCTGTTGTCCCAGTTTTATGTTTTCTGAAAGATGTTGTTTTAGAACTGATAAATAAAGAACATCCCAGGTACATAAAAAAGAAAACATTTCAATAGGGTGATGCCATAGGAGGTGAATAGGAGCCTTCTTTCGTTTTGGGGCCCTACGAAGGCCGGCCTGATGAAGGGACATTTAAACCCAGAGCTGAATGATAGTAAGGAGGCAGCTTGTGCAAGTCTGGGAGGAGGAAAGCTGGTAGGAAACAGCCAGTGCAAAGGCCCTAAGACAGGCTGAAAGACAGCTTCAAAGAACAGAGAGCTAGTGAAGAATTGCCAGCTGGGTCACACATTTCGCAGGGCAGCAAAGAAGGGCTTTGGGTTTTATTTTCCATTTGAGGGGGTGCCATTGGAAAATATTAAGCAGGACAGTGATGTAATCCAAGTTACATTTTTACTTATTTATTTTTTAACTTGCATTTTTGAAAGATAACAGTGCTTGTTATGTGGGGAACCGGATGCAGGAAAGGCAAACCTGGAGCCGTGAAGGCAAATTAGGAGGCTCTAATGAATTGCAGTGACTATACCGTGTTCAGTTCAGGACCCTTCTGAGAGCAGAAGGAGATGCTATTAATAGGACAAACTGGGCCTGTGGTGAGCACACCAGCATTGCTCTAGCTATTACAGCTGTCAGTGAGACAGTGAAGCCTTCTATGCTGTTTCATTTCATCCTGTAATAAACTCCATGTGCCCAATGCATAGAACGTGTCTGATAAATATTCGTTGGGAGAGTGAGTCGATGAGTGAACCTGGGAGGGATTAGTATCTTTGTTTTCTGAACGGAGCTGTGTTACAAGTATAATGTGAGGTCTCATTTTGATTATAAAACTCATACTCATCCTCAAATTTCTTACCTAATAAGACCTCATTATCTTTGCTTTTAAGTGTTTCTAAGCTGCCTCTCATGTATTTCCATTTTCTTCCATCATTTCCTCCTCTCCCCTGGGTTTGGCGTTCTACATAGGAAGATTCTGTAAACGTGTGTGCTCTACTAGTTTTTATCAAAAGCAAAAATCGGAGAGGTCATTGACCATGTAGAGTCCCCAGGCACCATTTTGATCTTTCCTTTGAAGCACCCCGTGCCAGGTTTTATGCCCAACTTCATAAGGCCTCCACCTGGGCAATCCGTTGGGGTTCATTTAACGAGGCTGATGGTACAGTATGTGGTGTGTGAATGTACCATTCACTTCTTACACCAAGAACTTTCTTCTCTGTCCTCGTCTGCCCATCCAGGAAATTAGTACCATCTGAATCCCAGGTAAAGGGAGCTGGGCAACATTTCTGAAGTCCCCCACCCCACTCTCTACAGGTTGGTGTAGCAGCGTTTGTATGTTGAACAACTTGCACCAAATTCTCAACAAAAAAAATGATGATCTCATTCTCCTACTTTGAATTATGGATTTAGAAAAAATCAAAGTGTGTATTTTATGATAGGTGTATTATAAATTATATGTATATATAATTTTTGGCTCACTCCATAAACATCCAAGTGCACTTCTTTTCTGACAAGATGAGGTTAAATAAAAGCCTGGCTTCAGTGTGCATATGTGTGTATACATGAGTGTGTGCATGTGACATGCATGACTATGCCCATGTGCTCATTGCAACTTTGTCAACCTTTTGCCATCAGTACCTGATGTCTCCCAGTCAGTGCTGTTTGCCAGAGAAAAAAACTGTTCCAGCTCACATTCCTATACTTGTTCCTCATTTTTTATCCCACTTATCTGTATTGCTTAAGAAAATGTAAACCTATCCACTATGAGATATAGTATATATCATTTGCTGACATTTGTAGACTAATTCAGTTAGTCAACAAGGGCACCTTACTGTAGCTGAATTTATAAGACTAGTTTCTGTTTTAGATCCTAGGACGAGTCAACTCTTCTAGAAGTTAGAAGGTTTTCAGGTGTATAATCTCATAGTCCCACCCTCTGCTTAATCAGGGGAAATAAAGTGGACTTAATATAGCCTGTGTTCACCATTGTATAAATATGAACTGGAAGATTAGCTGTTGATATTATCAGAGAAGGGCAGAGCCAATCTTATTCTAAAGTATAAACTCCCTAATAGTCAATGGTATATTTACCTTAATGTATTTAACAGAAATATATAGACAGAATAAATGTGCAGCTTCTCTATTTTTTATCTGTATAACTAGAAGTTATACTCCTAAAATTTAATATCCAGGCATTTAGCTTTTATAATTTTGCTTCCCATTGTAATACTAATACTTACCAAGATGGGCTCAGATTTCAACAGGAAGACTCTTAGGTTAGCCATAAGGAAACTCTAACTCATACTTAGTTAAGGTCATTGGAACCTCAGGAAACAGGACAGTGAAAGAAAGCTATTTAGATTTTTCTTTTTAAAAATTGGTGAAAATGATTTAGGAGGCACATTCTTTAATGCAGAAGAAATAGATTGATTTCCAAGAATTTCTCTGGGCCACAGACTTTAATGAAGTGGGAAGTGTCAGGTAGAGCAAAGGTGTTCTTTATGACAGGTACCTTATTGGGATTCTTTCTCCACCAAGACGTTAACATTTACCTTTCAGTATTTTGACTTAATGCAATAAGTGACAATATCTGTCCTTTCATTCCAAAATACCAGAAAGTAAAATGTAAATCTTGAATGTAAAATGTGATGTTTTCCCTTGGACAGGCAAGGACTTCAAGGAGGTGTTCTTACAGAGATGAGAGTCAATGTCACCCATCCATGTTCTAGCAGCAAGCTGCAAGCTTTCCTCTCATGTTAGATCAGCTCTGGAAAAGACAGACAAAGCTGATTTCATAAGAACTGTCTTACAATGAACTGTAGTTTATGAAGACCTCCACTCTCAGCATTTATTTCTTTGTGGAAATTATGATTGCTTTTCGGTGAGAACAGTTACTGTGGATTGGGGCAGTTGAGGGAGTGTTTCCATAGTCCCTGTTTCAATGTCAGGAAAAGTTGGACGAAAGCACAATGCATGATTCTGAGTTACAACCTTATTGAAGCATCATTTCAGTAAACCACATACACTTTTCAATATTGCATGGCTTTCCTCAGTCCAAAGTTGTTTCTAGCCAAACAATGTCTGCCAGCTCCCAAGTGAAAGAATACTTTGACTTGGAGTAGCATGGAGAACCACGCTGCTCTATGCTTGGATTCTGCCTGTTATCAGAACTTTAACAGGCTCTGTTCTGATTAGACTTTAAAATGTAACAGACAGCAGGGAAGGGTGGCTGTAGCTATAAATGTCTTTGTGCTAATGATGACTTTTCTTTTCTCACCAGTAACAGCTGGGGGTGAAAGCTGTCAATGACAAAGTTATAAATGTTTGATATTGGAAAAGGCTAGGTGAGTGGAAGACATGGTCGATTTATTAGGTCACTGGCAGGAAGTAAACAATGGACTCATTAAAGCTGTAATTAGTGACTGTTGACATATTTTATTTTTAATCAAGGCTCCAGGAAGGGATAAAAGTGACTGAAATAATCTAGTGCTTGGTTAAGTAGAAGTAAAACCAGCTTTTAAAAAATGTAGCTGTTCCTTTTCCTTGGGATTTTTAGACCACCTTTCGTATTATTTTTATTTTGTCCTGAGAAATGTGGTGAGTTCATTTTAGGCTATAAAGTACCTATGTTAATTGATTAATTATGTTTTGTTTAAAGTTGTTTTTTTTTTTTTTTTTTTTTTTAATGCTTTCCTATTTCTTGGCAATCCTAGAGTGGAGGGGGAATGAAATCCATGGTGATGGAATGCACTGGGCCAGGTATTTCCCATGCATACAACTACAGATAAAAACCCTAAGAATCAAGCTTAAGTAAGTTGCCCATGGCCACATGTTGCATAAATGACTAAGTGAATGTCTAAAGCCAGGGCTATCAACTCCCAACAGCTGCCTCTTACTATTACACCATAATCAACCCTTGTTCCTGCAGATCCAACCTCAGCAGCCAGGGTGACCCAGAATGTGTCTCTGCTTCCACCTAAGCCAAGTTTCCTACAGCCAATGACATTACTGTGTTCATCGCAGTCCCTGTTTTCCCTCTTCCCCATCAAGTTCCAGCTCTCATCTCTCCTCCTCCATGAAGCCTTCCTGATTACTTCTGCTCCCACTTGCTCATCCTGTATGAGGCTTTCCTTCTCCTCTAAAGACCTTTTAGACATAAAGCCCTAGATTTTCTGATGTAGAGCTCATTTTAAATAAGTGATCAGATGAAGGGACTTCATGTTTATTTTCTCCCCAACCACACAAGCATTTAGAGCCTTCCTCATTTTCCATTCTACCTCGTATCATGCACATTACAGAATTAAAATTTTAATTTAGAAATTTCAATTAACATAGGCATCTACATAAGGTATAAGGGGTCCTTATGAGACAAATAAGCACTTTGAACTACCTACATTTTTTTGTGGATATGATCTCTTTTCCAGCATCTGCTAAGCTCATACAATGCATCGAAGGTTAAAAATATCAGCTAAATCAAGGACTAGCTAACACTTTTCTGGAAGAGGTCTTGGATTTCTTATCTAATTCTTGGAATTACCTAGAATTATGTTTAATTGAGAAGCTTGTAATATTATGACAGTCATTTTCATAGACAGGGGCCTATGAATCAATCTATAGATGCTATCTAATGTGGCTTCCTTACATCTCAGAGAAGCAGAGGTAGTGGACAGATATTTGGATTAGTATGTCCTTTCTCAGATAATGCCAAAGAGCAGAAGTTGGCATGACTTCCTCAAAGCATCAGCCAGCTAGGACATGAACCCAAGTTTGCAAGATGATTCAGGCAATATCTGAAAACTTCGCAAAGCATCTTTTAAATAAGCATCTCTTTACCTTAAAACCTTTTTTTTTTTTTCCTATGTGGGGACCTTGTTTAAGGGTAGATGCTTCTGTTTTTATATATTCACTTAATGTCCTTGCATAGATCACATAACTCTACAGAGACAGTAGATGGGTTGACTGGAAAGGCCTTGTTCAGGACCTTGTGCTGGTTGGCCCACTGGGGCAGGTGACTGTGGTCAGAAAAAGAAAAAACACCTTCCCAGCCCACCCCTGGCTAAGAAGTATGTCTTCAGGACTGTATCTGTTCTTTACTCCCATTAGCCATTGTATGAAAATGACATTGCCTCCACTTGTTCAAATTAGGAATCCTTCACTGGAGGGAGGACTCTCTGGGCTAAGAGATAAGGTCATGGTTCTCAAACTTGGTTGCATATTGGAATCATCTGGAAGGTGTCAAATAATACTAGTGTGTTTGCCTCACCATCAGAATTCAGTTGTACTTTGTAGGTTGGGGGTGTGAGCTTGGGTATTAGGAATTTTTAAAATTATCTAAGTTTGAGAACTACTAAGCTGGAAAAACCCTTTTTCTGTTCTTACTGATTGATCTCAAGAAGGCATTAGCCTCTTTGTAGAGACTTCCTAATCTGCTCTATTCTATCACAAGATTTTCCGGCCTTGAAGAGATATGATTTGTATCAAAGATTCTTTCAATATAAGGCATTGCACAATTTAAAGGATTTTACATTTCTTTTTCTTGCTCCCTAGCAGAAGGTCAGGCTAAAAGGACCTAGGAAAACATTTTTAAAAAGTAAAAAGTAAGTCATGCAGACCCTTTGTCAGGACAATCAGGAAAGCTTTTCCAGGTCAAATACTAAATCTTTCCAAAAATTCTTGAAGCTTAATTTATTGAATACTACCATTCATGAATCATCTTTGTGCATGTTTCTCAAATTTTTTGTTCAATTACTCAGTCCTGATTTGTAAGCACATTGACTCTTAAATAGTTAAATATTAAATATTTTTACAAATACTAAATTATTTTATTTGTGGTAATTAGGTTTAGAGTATATTTTGCATGTTTTTTCCATTGATTTCAGGTGGGTATTATTGTTTGCATGCAGAGGATGCACTAGTAAATGACTTAATGTAAACAAGTAAGAATTAACACCTCTCCAAGACAAATCAATGTTTTAAAGATGTTTATTCATTATTTTCAAAGAGAAGGACAAAGAGGGAGGAAGAAAGGGAACAAAATGTCAATGTATGGTTGCCTTTCACCTACCTCCAGCTACAGACCTGGCTGGAGACCTGGCTTGCAACCTGGTTATATGCCCTGGCTGGGAATCGAACCAACGACCTTTGGGTTTGCAGGCTGGCACCTACAAATCAATTCTTTTAAAAATAAAATATGACATTCCTACATTGTTGAGCTTTAAAAAGGATAGCTTTATGGAGACTTAATTTATATACCATGAAATCTTCTGCTTTAAAGTCTATAACTCAGTGGTTTTTAGTATATTTGCAAAGGTAAGTTATTATTACTATCTCAATCCAGACATTTTCATCATCCTTCAAAACAAAAACTTCATATGCAGTAAGTCACTTCCCACTCCTCCTCTTCACATCCCCTGGGAAACAGTAATTTGCATTCTTTATGAGTTTGCCTATTCTAGACATTTCATGTAAATAGGATTATAAAATATGTAGCCTTTTGCTTCTGGCTTCCTTCACTTAGGATAATGTTTCCAAGGTTCATCCGTGTTATAACATGTATCCATGCATCACCCTATTGTATGGATATGCTACATTTTATTTATATCTTCATCCATTGATAAGCATTTGGGTGATTTCCATAATGAGGCTATTATTAAATTTGTGTTCAAGTTTTGATGGACGTATGTTTTCATTTCTTTTGAATATAGAGAAAGAAGTAGAATTGCTGGGTCTTAGGTTCTCTCTATGTTTAACTTTTTGAGAAAGTTCCAAACTACTTTCCAAAATGGCTACACCGTTTTACATTCCCATCAGTAACATAGGAGGGCTCCATTTCTTCACATCCCTGCCAGCACTTGCTTTGTTCACATTTTTATTGTAGGCATCCTAGTGGGTGTGAAGTGGTATTTCGTTGTGGTTTTGATTTGTACATTTCTAGTGACTAATAGCTGTCTTCGAATCATTTCTCATGCTTATTGACCATTTCAAGCCATAAAAGAATTATTCTCCCATTGGCTTCATACACTGTAAATTGGGCTAAAAGCCAGATTTTCCCTTTTATGTCATCATTGTGAGCTGAAGGCTGATGTGTAACTTAAAGGGAAAGTTGTTTGATTCACTTGCTCATTGGTTACAGGGACATGTCAGCATCCAATGAGCTTCTTTTGGAGATTTGGGAGCAATTTGTCAAAACGATGCCTGAGAGTTAAGTAAGGTAGTGTTAATTGCTTAAAATCACTTTGCAATAGACACCGGAGTACTTCAATGGAACATACAACAAACAGTTCAGCAATAGGCAAGGTCATTGTAAGACCCTCTTAGCTGGATATCAGGATCTCTAAGCAGTCTTCACATGCGTACTGCGTGGCTTTCTTTCAAAACTGGATTTTAGGGTTGAATCAAGTTATACAGGAAATCTGCTATGAAATAGGTATCTTTTTCTTGGCACTATCTTAGCTATCATCATGTCCATTATTTAATTTTCTAAATATTAAAAAATAAAGGCATATGCCTAAATGGGATTCCTAACATTCTAGCATTTTATTTCAATAAAGATTTTAATTTAAAAAAAAAATCACTTTGTGTGACAGAACATGAGATGTACAAGGGTAAAACAAAAGTAGGTTTTCAATTGTTTGTATGGAAAATGACACAGTCATAAATAAATAACAATGCAAGAATAAACTTTGTGTTTTAGGTACCCGCAGCCGTAAACTTACTTTTGCCCACCTCCATATTAATCAGATAGAACTTTATGCAGTTGTGGAAGCTGGCTAGGAAATCTGTGCAAGCCTGTTGTCTTTCTGTTTTATGTTGTATCTGAGTCAGCAGACCCAGGGCTGGGAAAGAAAGATGGACATGAAGTGGGAGAGAAGGTCCCATAGGAGTCCATGTGGACCGCTGAGACCCAGGAGGATGCCTGGAACTTGCTAAGGTCTCCCACTGCCTCTGACCTGGATGGTGCAGATGACCTGTCGAGGGGACTGTGACTTCACCATGGAGCTGTGCCTTCATCTAGCCTAGGACTCAGAGAAGCTAAGCAAGGAGGTTTGGTGGGAGCTAGAGAAATGGCACATTCATTGTTTTTGCCTGTGCCAACAAGGTGAGCTGATAGATCAGTGACAACATGTGAGCTCAGGCCTGTGCCCACAGTGTGACCCTCCTGGATATACTTTGGAATTGGACACATTAAAGTTCCCAAGAAGGCTGTGAAATGCATTTAAAGAGGTATTTTAGTTTATACGCATTTAGGGATATTCCTCAATTATCTTTAACCCATAAGCACAAGTCTTCAGAGAGGTTTCTATGAATCTGAAACAACTACTTTATTTTGTTCCTATTGACCATTTACTCATCTGAAGCCAAAAGCCTGCATTTTTTAACTAACCCTGAAATTTAGGGTATGTCTGCTAAACATTGTTTGTAAGCACACATCAATTAGGGCTTCACTTTCTATCCCGGGGTTCAGGTGAGCTTCAAAGATAACGCTAGGTCATGGCTCTCATGTTCTCAGCGAGATTCCATTTAGAACACCTGTCAATGTTGTTGCAGCTGGGACAAAATAGTTTTGTGCTTGCCTGGCTGCCACTCAGTTGTAATCATCCACTAGGTGGGAAGCACAGGAATGGATCAATGTTAGTAACCAGGATAATGTAAAGGTAAAAATATCTTAGATCAGGGGCCCACCCTATCCTGACCCTAATTATGAGGATTATTGGCAAACTGCAGAGATCTCAGTAAGACTCCTCCTTGGACAAATTTGTGTTTTAGCAATTTCAAGTGTAGGATTCCAAGGTCTGCTAGAACTCTACAGTACTCCACCCCTTATGGGTACATAGAAACTGGGTTAAAATTAATGAAGAATTCATGAAAAAGGAGGCCATGGATCTGATGGAATTTAGAAGATAAAGAGTAGAGGTAGAGGATATTGCAAGGGAAAAATTAATTATAATAAAAATAGTATTACTGGACTATGGGTTAGAGTATGAAAATTAAAATAAACTCTTGAAGTAATAAAACTGTTACTTTCATTGGTTTTCTTAAACCTTCTACAAATAAGTGCAAAAACACAGAATTAGAGATATCAAGTAGATAAATATGCATGAAAACAAAGGGAATCTAAACATTGATATAAAAGCAAATTATGCAACTCCCAAAAGTACATTTGAATTCCTGGATGAAAGTGACTAATGTTCTACAAAATTACAGGGTTGCAAAATTGATCCTAGTAAAAACAGGAAATAGAGAAAGTAATTTAAAAAATATCCTCACACAAAGTCATCCAGATGAAAGTTTTACGTAGAAATTCCAACCTTTAAAAATAAGTAATCTTAATAATACTTAAACTACTCTAGAGCACAGAAAAATAAGATAATCTTTTATATTCTTCCAAATGAAGTGAATATGGAATAATGCTCAAAACCAAAGATTGTTTCAACAAGGCTCAACTTATAAAAAATAATAAAATACATGAAACAGAACCCAGGAGTACATTAAAAGATAATACATCATCCACATGTAAGTCTTATTTTATGAATGTAAAGATGTTGCTATATAAGGAAATATATTAATAAAATCAAGCTAAGGAGAGAAATCAGAAGACCATCTCAATAGAAGAAAAAAGGGAAATTGAAAAATTCAGTATCCACACATGTTAAAGGCAGCCAGCACCTTGGTTCGTGGGAAAACACTAGAGAATTTACAACTAAAATCAGAAATAAGGATACTCACTATCTCTACAGTTCCTTAATTTTATAGTAGAGCATTAGAGGGTGAAAGTAGATAAGAGAAAAGGAATGGAAACATAAAAATTTGAAAGAAAGAACTAATACCATACTTATTACTAAACAATATGACTATATATTTAAAAACTTTTAAGTAATAAATTGATCAACCACTAAAATAAAACTTTACAGTGTTAGGTAATAAAATCAATGCCCAAAATTTAATAATCTTCACATAAGCAATAAAACAATGGCAAACAGAAGATGACAAATGAGTCCCAAGCAACAAAAACAAATAAATAATAATAAAAAAAAAACCCCAAAAACTTAAATGTAAACTTAATACAGGTATCTAAAACCTGTATGAGAAAAACCTTGAAGTTATTCTGAAAGTCACAAGAGATGACCACATACATGGAAGACATATGTTTTTGGAAAGCAAAATCAATATCATAAAAATGTTAAGAAAAGAATGATGAGGAGGTGATAACCCTTTCAGATATTGACTATTTTATGAATAATCATATTTAACATGGTACTGAAGAAAAAGACAGTTAGTACAGTGGAACAGAAAAAAGTCCAGAAATAGACCCAATTCTATATGGAATTTTACTGTATGGTAGAGGTGGTATCTCAAATCAGTGATTAAATGTGAATTTGTATGTAAGTTGTAGTGGGATAGATATAAAAAGGTAAGTTTGAAATAAAAATTCATAACATGAATTATGATAAATTCCAGGTGAGTTAAATGTTTTTATATAAAACTGAAACCATTTAAATACCAGAACAAATGAATGAACTCCTCTCTAACCTGGGGTAGGAAGGTCTTCCAAACTGTGATGCAGGATTTGATTTCTCCTCCTCCAGAACAACATCAAGAACAATCATGAATCTCCTGGGTGTCATGAACATGACAAGCTAAGTAAAGAGGCAAATGAGAAAATGAATTTGCAACTTACATAACTAAGTTTTATTATTTTTAATATATAAATAGCTTCTACAAATAGAACAGATAACCCATTTTTTTAATGGATAAGAGGTACGACAGACTTTCATTTGCAGAAAAAGAAATGCAAATTACCCTTAACCATAGGAAAATATGCTTGACCTTAATTGGTGTCAGAGAAATAGAGGCTAAAAACAGCATTAATATATTATTTCTGATCAAATACCCAAACAAATGTTTGACCACTTTCTCTATAAGTAGACACAGTGTTAATAGAACTAAATTGAATAATCTTTGAAGACATATATTGAATTATTTATGGAAAAATATTTGTTACAAAATGATCTGATAGAAGGAGAGTTTTGGTTACATGAAACAAGATTGGCTATATATTAGTAATTTAAAAGGTGGGTGAGCAGCATATTGGGGCATGCTACTGCTTTCTCAAGTTTTGTATACGTTTGAAATTTCTTTCAATAAAATGAAAGAAAAAAAGAAAGTTTATATAGTTCCAAAAGATAGCACATAATTAAGCCAAAAAATTGTTATTTTTGAATAAATTATTGAAAAATAAACATATTTATTTGGCTTAGAAGTGAATTTATGTGAGAATATGGTATCAGTGGAGATAAATCCATTTAAAACTGACTTGTGCCAGATTTTTTATCCTTTCTTTTTCAGGGTAAGCTGAAATTCAACTCAATAAATTCTTACATTTTTCTATTTTGTTAGAAACCTTGATCACGGAATGAAACTAAATGGACACTATTATTTTTGAAAATAGATTTGGTTGCTTCAGTAGATACATTGACCATTGTCAGAGCCTAAGTAAAAGTTGATTAACTTGATGTTGATTTATATTTGCAATTTGATTTGAAACGTCCATATAGGGTCAGATCCATTCATCATAAATAGCATTTAAGAATTAAAATAAAAATTATCCCCAATAAGCCTTCCCAACAGAACAAAGTGCTAAATACACTAAAAATTATGTTAAAAAATTGTCCACTCCCCGCAAAAATGTTTTTTGTTCTACTGATGCACAGCCCACAGGCCCCCTAGAGGACTTCAGCTGTCCATAATTTAACTCTAGCCTCCAGGAGATTAATGTGGCTTTTGGAAGCAGTGTTTGAAGGTCAGTAAGTGAGAACCACCCCCAGGCTGTCATTCAGACAATTGGAGCGATTGCTACAAGAACCCTAGACCTCAAAATGTACTTACACAAACCAACACAAACCAAAGATGAATGAGGACTTACTACACTTTTGTCCATTTTATGCCCCGCAGTTTTATTTTATTCAAGCCATTTACACTGAATACAAAAATCCTATCACCAGTATTTTGTTGACTATTTTAAACTCTCCAAAGTACCTTAAGAATATTAACTTGGCTTTTATTAAGGTAGTAAGTTCAAGTCACAAGGTCATATAACTTGTCATGGCGTTCTTGATATTGTTACTTGGAGGCTAACTGAGAGCACCAGTCATCCATACATATCTGCAGCACTTCAGCTTCCCAGTAGAGGAAGCAGGGTGCATGCTCAGAACCATGCAACATGTGCAAAATAAGAGGTGTCTGTGAGTGAGCAAATAGATACTTTCATGGAGGACTTCACTTTTCTGAGTCCTGATCTCTTCAACTGACAAGTTTATTGATTCTGCCAGCACAAATCTCACTTTCAAAAATTACAGCCCCTCTGTACTTTATCTTTTCTCTTGTTATTTGGAATGGCTTCTCTGAAGATATAAATAAATATTCTATTTGAATTTTTCTTTGTACTCTTATGACACTGAAAATTGAAAAATGAGCTCAGCAAGCCAGGCCTGGAAAGTACCAATCATTTAATCTAAATATTCACTTCGCAGATGAGGAAGGAAAGAGAATACAAATCCTGAATGTGGAAGACACTACTTCCACCCACTTCTCTGAGATGAATTGATTAATCATGACATTTGCACAGCTCTGAAAAGCTTAGATAAACTTATACAACCAAATACATATGTATTAAGTTCCAACTGTGTACCAATTGCTCTGCTAGGCTCTGTAGATTCAGCAATGGACAGAGGATATTAAATTCCTGAGGTAATGGAACTTACATGGAAGAAGAATGAAGCATGGCAGGGGGAAATAAGGATAGGGACTACGAACAACCTTAAGGTATTCTAACAATGAAAATCATGTTCCCATTAGTACCCAGAGATTTTCTTCCCCCTTAGAAAAAAATATTTTTAGTTTCTACCTAGCTAACTCACTTTTCATTTCAAATGATAATGACCAGAGCCTTCTGGATGTTTTGAATATTTTTCCTACTCTTCCCAGCCCCATACCTTCCCATGAAGGGCTCCCACCATGACACTCCAGTTTCTGTATCTAAAAGACCTCCTGGCTTATGTGGTATAGCTGGGACACTGCGATAGTAGTGGGAAGTCAGACACACTTCCTGAAGCACAGTGGTCTTCCGGCTCTTCCCTCCCTTTTAGATCCATAGAACCAAGAATTGTCAAGACCATTCATCATTGTACAGGAATAAACAACACCGCTAAGCTTGTCAGCTTCATGATCCTTCCCAGATCACTTTTTTAGCCCAGTTCTTGGAAGAGGAAACCTTAGCAAAACTTATTTTTTTCTGTGTGGTGTTGTATTTGCTGTGCTAAGAATAGAATGTTATGATCATAGGATTTTAAGACTCAGGAAACCACAAGATAATAAAAGAGGAACCAAACTAAATGCAAAAGAATTATATATAGATTGATATAGATATGAGTAGTAATATAAAATGAAAAATAAAACTTATTTTCAAAAGAAACTTAGAGGTGAATTAATCTCATGTGCCAATTTCTTTAGTCCATTGGAGACACCAAATAAAGATTTTCCACAGTGACATGCTTTGCAATTCCATTTGAGATGGAATTGGCATTAAGGGTTGTGTACACAACCCTTTACTTATTGGAGAGAGTTAATGTGGGCCACAGTGGAATTGATTCATGTGAGTTAGGATTATTCACTCTGGATTGAAGCCTGGGTGGGAGGCAACCCCAGTGTTGCCCAGGCAGGTTTATGTACAAACAGCAGAGAACAAATTGACTCAGATCAGGAATACATGTAGTTGGCAGGTCATGTAGTTGACAAATAATGATAGTTTCATTCTACAAGCGGGAGGCAATGTCCCCTGCAATGGTCCTGTGTCTCCTCCCCTTGTACCTAATGCCTCCTTGGGCTATATATAACATTCTCTTCCTCTCCAAAATCTTCTCAGGCTGCTGAAGTTCATGAAGTTCGAATTAAAAGCACATTTATAAATTAATCATGTTCCATCTTGTCAAGTTATATTGCATTTTCTTGCATCCTTATTTAAGTTTTAATTTTATGCATGCCTTGTCAAGAACTAGATTGTGAATTACATTTTTTGAATTTTCATCTTTGACCCTGCTACTATATATTGGGTATTTAAGTAGATTTGCTCAAGATTTAGCCTTCTCTGATATGGTCCCAAAAATATTGCAAACAAAAAACAAAAACCAAAAAACCTATAGTTACCTTGAAGCAAAGTCTGGCATATCTTCTCTCTTTTCTTTTTTAATGTATGGTTGCCTTTCACCTGCCTCCAGCTACGGACCTGGCTGGAGACCTGGCTTGCAACCTGGTTATGTGCCCTGGCTGGGAATCGAACCAGCAACCTTTGAGTTCACAGGCTGGTACCAATCCACTGAGCCATCAGCCAGCGCCCTGACATATCTTCTTGATGACATTATTTTAATTGTTCCAGAAAGCCACAGTGTCCTCCAACTTGAGCTTGTATGTAGGCAACCAGTGACATCCATTTCTTCCCCAGATTATCCGTGTTTGTGTCCAGGAAAAGAAATTGGCTCTTATCACCTATATCTTAGAGTAAATATGAATCTCTATTTTCCTGTGAGAATTAGCAGTTTATGCAATTCTACTAGTGAAATGACAACTTTAGCAGTCTTTGAAAAAGCTTTACATGAGCAAGTGTTGGTGGAAAAGAGCACAAAGTGGTGACAGACCCTAAATGGGGAGGGAGGGTCATGACTTTACCAACAATCTCCTCTAGCAACCCCTTTGACTCAAAGACTAACAGCAGCCACATCTTTAACTACTGTCCTGGTAAGATATCTAGAACCACCTAAATTCAGAAGTAGTTGCTGCCAGGCAGTTACCCAATGCAGGTATTTTTCAAGAAGAATTTCCTAAAAGTAGTTGAGATATGTTTTCCTTTATTAGGGAAAGCTGATTGTTGATAGTCTCTCCTCCTGAGCAATGATTATATTTTGTATTGATATTAAAAAAGAAAAAGTAAACATTCATGGTTGGTAAATATCCACCCTGACAGTCCTAACTTGGTGAAAATGCATATTATAGGAAAGGAAAGCATTAATGCAAAATTATGTATTAGCAGCTCTTAAAACACCTTTCCTCAAAAACTATTCATTGATTAAAGAAACATAAATCCATAATGAATGTGGTAATATTTAGCAGCAGTATAGTTCAAATTTTAGAGAACTCTAAGTTAAAAAATATTGCAAATCTTTCAAATGAAGTGATGATACTGATTTGCTACATACCTAGTTATCATCTTTATTATTATTTATCCAAAAAACATAAAAGCTCTTAGTTTTGACTACTAACTAAAGTGACAGTGTAAAAAAATTTCTTTTGTTTGAAATGATGAACATGTATTATTTTCTTACATGTAGAACATTTTTAGAATTACCTATTTTTAGAATGTCCATCAAATAACTTTTTACTGAAATTTAATACATTTCATTTTAATCACCTCAGAACTCCTAAAGAGTACTATGAGTTCTGGACCTATAGAGGTGGGAAAATATTCCTCCTTCTCACGCAGAAGGAAGAAACATTCCCATGCTAGGAAAACCTTTATAGGCCTTTCTCAATACAAGGCCATGACAAAACATGTCTATAATCCATCGATCAGGAAGTTGTACCAGACAGCAAAGCATTTTCCTAAACTCAAGACTGGAAACTTGACCGAGTATTCAATAAATGATGGTGTCATTCAAATGCATGTGGCAACAGTCCTGGTGTTACCAGCATAGGTGCACTTGATCCTTGGCTCAGCTTTGCTGATGGTCATTGTAACAACAAAAAATATATAAGATTGAAGCAGGAGAGGTTGGGGCTCTGAAAGGAATGGCAAGTGACACTGTTCCTTCAGTCAGGAAAAGTATTAGCAGAATTATCACAGTCATGCCTCTTAATACTTATTCCTTTTTCTTTAAATATTTAGCAGACTTGCCAAATGTAGCAATTTTGCCTTTGGAGCACAGAGACTTTGGTATTCTAAAACAGAAGTTTTTAGACAAAGCTTTAAAAAAATCACTTAAAAGCAGTGGTTCTAAAGGTTGTTATACCAATTGTTAAATTTTTTAAATGAAAAAGGAATGTTTTATCTGCACATGATGGAAAACTCATTTTGTATGGTTAGATGCAAACTAATCCTCCAGGCTTTGCCACAATGCGTAGATAATTTCAAACTCTAGTACACGGGCACTGTCTTGGTTGGGATGTTCTGTTCTGTGTGTGATGCCTTTCTTTTCCCAGCACCATACTCCAGATCCCAAGGTAAGACTTTGCTAAGTTCTACTATTGCTGTGGCCATGGACGCTGTGGATGTCATATAGCTTTTGCTCAACTTTAATGGACCACATGTAGAAAGATTTGTACTGAGTGAAATAATAGATGTGTACTTACTCCTGACACTGCTTAGAACACACCAATCGAGAATTAGAGCATTCAATTTTTTTTTTAAACCTTGAACCTAAAGGTACGTTGTGTTTTGAAAGGGGGCAAAGGAAACCCAACTGTTGTTGTAACAAACTATTATTCCTCTTCTCCGCAGGCCCAACAAGACCATCACTATGACCGATGGGGACTATGATTATCTGATCAAACTCCTGGCCCTTGGAGATTCAGGGGTGGGAAAGACGACATTTCTTTATCGATACACAGACAATAAATTCAATCCCAAATTCATCACAACAGTAGGAATAGATTTTCGGGAAAAACGTGTGGTGAGTTCTTACCCATATTGTTAAATTTATTGCTGATCCCCCAGTCAGATAAAATAAGATTTAAGAAGCTATATTTATTGCATTCAAGTCATCTGTCTTTTATCACATGAAATTTATAACCTGCCCTATTACATTTTACTTTCTCAGCTATAAATAGCACTGTGCATAGAAAAATGTTGAGTGAGGCTATTGCTTGTCTCCAAAAGTATCTAGGGCAACTAAAACAAATAACTTATGGGTTTATATAGTGTGTTTTCTATGAATCCTTAAGGAATCTTTCAAAACGTGAATTATTCAGGATTCAAACACATTAACTCTTAATCTGGGTTAAGTTCTTCAATAAAAACAAGTGTTCATTTCCTGCTCTTAGGAGAGATGTTGAAAGAGTGATTGCCAGAGCAGTGGAATATGAGCTTTGTGAGTTCTTGCTGCATTTTTATTTATGTGTAGACTCAGCCATCAGTCACTCACTGATTAGGAACAGAATGTGAGACCAGACCGATCCATGCTATTTTCCAAGGAGTTTAAGTGAGAATCACAACCACTTCCTTCTCCCATGCTAGACACTAATGACAGGAATAAAGATATTGTGACATGTGAGACACGTAACATAGGCACATAAGCTTCACCAGATTGACTGCCACCCAAGATGTTCTTGATAGTCAACATCACTGTGACTCCCAGTGGATGTCACAGGTCTGTTCATTACTCGGAAAATGAGGGAAAAACAACAAAGAGAATGATGGTTAAGAAGTTAAACCATGGTCTCTTATTACGTCCTGTACCTTACATGGAAGCTGGTCTGCTGTAGTCCAGTCTTAGCAGACTTGCTTCCAGCCCCTGCAGGACTTTTCTGTACCTTCTCCCCTGCCCAGTGCCCCTCCTGAGCGAGGTGTAAGTCCTTAGTGAAAACATTTCCACTAAGCCATACTTAAGGGAACGGAGGAAATATTAAAATCATTATGCTTTACTTAATAAGAAGTCAAAAAACCATAATTTAAAAAACTGAAACTTTTCTAAAAGAAAAAAGCTTTGAAAGGAACAACTCATAAAGAAAGACTTGAAATATCCCGTGTAAACTTACTGAACAATTCTGTGCCTATTTCATGGCTAAGTCATTTTGAAAGTTCAATGCACAGTACAAGATAGGCAGGTATTTGTAAATCATTTTACTGTTTTAAAAAGGCCTTCACATATGTTATTTTTGAAGTTTACAGCAGGTCTGTAAAAAGAGAGGGTATGGGTCTCAATTTTCAGGTAAGAAAATAAGACTCAGAGAGGTTAAGTGAAGAGTTGGTATTGGAACCTAGAACATGGGTCCTAAATCTAGTGTTTGCCGCCTCCCCAAGGAGATGACAGAAGGCGTCTAATTTAAGTTTGCAGTATGCCTAACTTGTGTTGCAAATCATACTTGTACTTGACATTTAAAAGTGAGAGTGTATGTGATACTTCTGGAAAAAAATCAGAGCAAATATTTATCCTGCACTATGAACTTTGATTATAGTAATTGAGAAAAAAAACATGTTGAGTGAACCCAGAGAATTTGAATGTTGGCAAACGCCAAAGCCATATCAACTGATGAAAACTGCATCTTTCAGGTTTACAATGCCCAGGGGACAAATGACTCATCAGGGAAAGCGTTTAAGGTGCACCTTCAGCTCTGGGACACCGCTGGACAAGAGCGGTAACAGCACATTTTGTTTGTTTGTTTGTTTGTTTGTTTCTAGCTGCCATTAGCTTAGAAAAATGTCTTTTTAAATTTATATTTAGTTAAAGTTTACTTTCAGTATTGTTTCATATTGGTTTCAGGTAATACAGGAAAAAAACTGATCAGCATGATATGCGACTCGTCCCCTGGTTTCAAAATAGACATTTGGATTGAGAAATACAAATGATTTGTTTGTAATTAATGAACCATAACTAGCTTTGTGGGTTTGCGCCAGATTTCAAAAAATTAGATTTTCGAAAACCCTATGAAAGCTCTTGTTATATGTGGTCATTGTACTTTATAATAGGAAACACACACACACACACACACACACACACACACACACACAACTTCTCCAGAATTGAATTGAATTGAACTAAGGTAAAAATGAATAAATACGGTTACAAGTGCTACCCGAAGGAGTTGACAGAGGTGGTGTTTCTCATCTCTTCCAGCCTCTCTGTCCTGTGCCATTTGACTAACTTTGTTCTCTAAGACCTTGAACACAACATGGCCCCCCCAGCAGGCATGTTTGGTCTCCATCCCAATCCCTGACCCTCTTTTTTCCCAGGCCTGGCTCATAGCCCACCTCCTCTGGCTCCTTTCTGAACCCCAAAAGAAGCAAGCTGCCCCTTCCTACCAGATTCCTACAACACCTCCTCTACCATCCCTTACGTTAATAATTATCTGCCACCTTGTAATTAAGCAAATCTTTTATTATTGTTTCAACCTGCTGTTCTTTGATTCACTCATAGCCTCGTCACCCCAACTTAATTGTCAGATTGCCACGGGCAGAGACTATGTTTTCATGTCACCTCTGGCATCGTGTACAAGATAAATGCTCAGCGGACAATAGTGTTGCTTGCTTAGGGCTGGAGGTGCTATTTTAGTTGATGAAAAGACATTTCTTTGAGATACAGGATTTCCAAGTGCTAAAGACCCCAAGCAAGTGAAGCTCTTCGATATTAGAGTAAATAAAAATTGGCAATAGATTGTCAAGCTATTTAGAAGGCGCCCGTCTCCAAATTCTGCATCACATGTTTATGCTTGTAAACACTGCAGCTTTTGAAATGCGTCCCAAATGTTCTCGCTTTCAGAGCGGGGAGACGCCAGGAGAGGTGCCGGGCCCTCTCTGTTAGCTTTTTGACTGTGAATTCCATTTACACACATCCTTCAACACTGCTTGCCGGGGCTGCTACAGTCATTCCTCACAAGAATCTCTCTGCTCATATGTCAGTTTGGTTGTCACAAAGATGTATGTTTTATAGACTGATTTGATTCCTAGTTGAAGGAGTAATATGAGAAAATGTGGTTCCCATATGTCTTCGCACATGATATGTCAGCCTGGCATGATGGCAGGCTTCTCTGGTCCGTCCCCTTCAGACAGCTGCTCTCTGAAGGAAATGGGGAAGACTAGGGACAGTCTTGGTAACCTGAAATACAGGGTGTCGCTAAGCAACAAGATAAACAATCCCTCGCACCTCCACCCTGTTCGAGGACACCTGGCAGCATAACCCATATAAGATAATGATAATTGATAAGAGTGATATCATAGAAATGAGGCAAAAATAATATGCAAGACTGAAGGATGCAGGGCCTCAGTTTCCAGTGAGGGAAAATGAAGCATGACATGCCCCTGAGATCTGTTTGTTTTTATGGAGTCCTAGCTTTCTCCGCCGTGAGGACAGGATGAGGCTGATGGGTGAAGCTGCAAATGAATCAGCTTCCCTCTGAAATAAGTCCTAGAGAGAATGGAGGAGAGCAGGGGTGTGGGCAAGAATGGTTCAGGGGATGAGCAGTGTGCAAACGAAGAGTACCCTACCCACATTGCTGTGGATACAGGGCTTGCTCCAATCAGATCTGTGCAACAAGCATGTTTTTAAGTAACTTTGTCATGCACAGTGGGCAATGAGAGGGGAATAAGACACAGTCTTATTTTCAAATAAAACACACACGCACACATACACGAGAAGAGAGGAAGCTGTTGTGGTTGAGTTGGCCACACTACTGTGGTTGAGAAGGAGACAATTTTGTGAGTACATCTAGTCCCCAAAGAGAGGGATTCATTCAATAAAAGCACTATAATCATGGCGAGCTTTCCAGTGACTGGTAGGAACAAACCCACAAGAAAAAAAAATTGAGTACAGCTTTTTGTTGTTTCATAATCATCATGATTATATGGATTATAATCATCAAAAATGTCCTAATTTGGAAATGGACAGTCATTAAAATATCTCTCCTCCTTGCTTTAGTATCAAAAGTATTGTTCTTTATTGAATTCATTGAAATCTTTACTAATTTTACATTCTTTGCTACGCTCTTTCTTTCTTTCTCTTAATTTGACATACATTTAGTAAGTGAATACTGTGTCCAGGGCCATGAAAAATGCACAGCAAGTTAGAAACGCAGCTCCTCTGCTCTTGGAGACTTAGGACAGTAACAAGAAAGCAAAGGATAATAGGCAGGTGCACCCAAAGGAGCCCATAATCCAGATGTGGCTTTTGGGAGGACTGCTTGGGGAAGTGACATTTATTTCCTCTGATGTCATGTGTATATGTATGTACATATACTTTATATATGCATTATATATCATATATAATACATCATATATGTTATATATACATTATGTGTTATGTATAATACATTATATATTACATACTATATATTTATCTATATACTCATACACAATGTATGAGTGAGTCTTTTTTAAGCTAATGGGGTAGAAGGAGAAAGGGAAGGAGTAAGGTGAGGTCACCCACAGAAAGAACAGCATGTGCAAATGCCCAGGGGAGAGAGTGAACTTTATAAGAACTGAAACAAGACCCACATGCCTGTGGGTAGCCCAGAGATGAAGAGATGAATCTGGCCAGATGAGCGTGAGTCACTTTGTGCAGAGCCTTGACAGCTTATTAAAAAGAGCTTCAGTCATTATCTTAAGAGCCATGCATCCTAGTTCAAATGTTTTTATCAGAGGATTTTTATCATCGGTGGGAAGAAACCAGGGAAGGAAAGGGTCCCAGACAAAATGAGTTAGGAAGCCTGTTGAGGAGGTTGTTGCAGTTACCCAGGTGAAAGATAGTGGGTCTGAAACTAGAGGAGTGGGAGGAAGATGGGCAGAAATGCACAGGTCGGAAGATAGTTGTTGACAGTGTACAGCCAGTGAGGGGAAAAGGGTATAACCAGGTTGGTGATACCACTGTCAGAAAAAGAAATCCAGAGCAGAGGCCAGTTTGGTTTAGACAAGTGCAGTGGAAGGTACATTAGTTTCCTCCAAGTGGAAATACCCAGCAAGTAATTGGGCACACGGGGTGTGACAGGAAAGCTTGGAAACATCTATAAATTTGGGGTTCAACATACGAGTGATCAGTTTACCAAGAAGAGGATGAGATTATCCAGTGGGTATATGTCAAGTAAGATCGGGTTGAGAATAGAACCTGGAGGAAACTGAAGAAGCTACAAATAGGCTAAAATAGGGGACCAAGAATTAGGGCATTCAGAAAAGGAAGTGATATTCTTCTTCGTTTCAAAGTTATGTGCCTTTTCTAAAATCCTGTTGCCAAATGCACCTCTGTATTGGTATAACCTGCCCTTCTCTGGCCCTTATGTGCGGTCTCTGGTTTTGCCCGTTCCTGATATTGAAGTGGGTCTCAGCACATCTTCAAAGTCACTGAGGATGCTGAGGTGGAGGGGGTAGGAGCAGGGGCGAGACTGTCTCTACACTGCCCATGATGAAGTGTGGTCTTCAAAACCCTCCAACAGAGATGAGTGGTCTTGCTTTCTGCCCCCAACAACTGAGTCTCTCTGGCCTTCTCTTGGTTCCCATAACCCTTTTCCTCTTACCCCCTTCTTCAGTGTCTTCCCTCTTCATGGGACACAGAGGCCACTCTTTAACTCCAAAGAGTGCTTATCAGAGAGTGTTCTCATCAGCACTGTTTTTCCTACAAAAGAAGCCTCGTTCCAGCTGCCCACACGTTGTGGTTTTCTGCATGTGACTGTGGGCGCTCATTTTCAGGCTAGCCTGTGCCAAACTTTCTTCTGGGCACAGACAAGAATGCTTGAAAAGTATAAGCTAAAGTTCCAATATTCTAAAGTGGCTTACATTTTAATTGCGGACCGCAGGAGGTCCATGAGCCAGCAAGCCCAAGGAGCTGTGTAAGCAAGTGTGTGATTGAACGTTACAAATTCTTGGTGCCTAAGTGCTATGGAACATGAAGTCAGGATATGGTCTTCAGATGAATCTACCCCCAGAGGTCCTCCTGTAACCCTTCAGCAGCCATTGTGAATAATGTCCCATTCTATAGGGTAATACATAGGGCATGCCAGGGAGATTTTGTATTTGAAAGGGAAACATTATAGGTTGTTTATGTTGTCACCGTAATATGTATATGGACTAACTGGGATCTATCCACTGTACTTCCTTGGCAGATTCCGGAGCCTCACGACCGCATTTTTCAGAGACGCCATGGGTTTCTTATTAATGTTCGACCTCACCAGTCAACAGAGCTTCTTAAATGTCAGAAACTGGATGAGTAAGTGGGACTATGTAATCTGTGTTGGCCGCTTTGGGACCCACTGGTTCTCTCTGCGTGGTTGTTTGTCTCACAAGAGGAAACCAGATTGGGTACCGCAGATATGTTTTGGGAAGTCAAGAGTGCAGTGTTTCTTGTGTCACTTTCAAAGTGGTGACCTTTATGTGTGCCACCCAAGCTGGCTTGGATTGTATTTTCCTTGAACACCCTCAGAAGAAGTCTGTCTGGCTTCTTATCCATTTGTGATTAGGCTCTTTATGTTTGCGATTGTACGGCTATTATTTCTACTTGCCCAGTTTGTCTTAAAGGACTTTTTAGAACAATGTGAGTTTCCACATCCATTAAGTAACCCAGAGGGGACAGAGAGGAAAAGAGCTGAATTTTCTATGAAGTTACACTGACACCTAAAATGTGTTCCCTGGAACTTGGGTCAACTAATGGGTTTGTTAGCTGACTAGAGCAGACCAGCTACCACGTGATCGGGTACAGTGTGTCAGTAATCAGCTCACATTGAAATTTTACTTTTTTTTTTTATAAAAATATATTCAAATGTAAGGAAGCTTTGTATAGAAAAATCTATATCATTTCGATATAACAGGAAGTTAAACATCATCTAATTTGGCATTGAAGCCAGAATAATATGTCAGCACAGAAGAGTAGTATCTGAGTTAAAAAATTTTTTAAATTTAACAGCACTGAAGAGTACATTACAAATGTAAATTTGTATTTCAATGGGATACATATGCAATTCTGTGGAGCTGGTGATCACCTTGTTATGTCTAGATTTGTCAGACTGTGGCCAGTGGTATTTTTTTTGTTGTTAAATTCGATCATGTTATTTCCCTTTCAGTCTTTCCTTCTGCGACTTCCCATTTCACTTGGAATAAAACCCAGGATTCTTCACCTCCCTACGAGGCTGTGGTGATGAGGTCTTAATCCCTTTCTAATTCACTCTTATTCCTTCCTCCCAACCCACAGACCTCCAGCCAAACCACTTTCCTGCGGTTTGGAGCAGAGAGACAAAAGGCACTTCCCTGCCTCAGGGTCTTTGCACTTCCAACCTTCTGGGTCTGGATTCCTTAGTTTACATCGTGTGCAGCTTCTTTCGTCTTCATCTCCTTCAAGGTTTTGTTCAAACCCTCTTCAGCTGTTGGGAGAAGCCTTTCCTGATGGCTCACCTAAAACAGTGCTTGGCATTACTTTCCACCCCGTCAATACACCATAAGTTGCCTTTGGTCACAGCCGCCATGTGACATTATATTAGATCAAGTATTTCCTCGTTTGCAGTGGTTTTGACTCTCCACTGCTAACACGTGCCCTCTAGGAAAGTGCAGGCTGTCTATTGTGTTCCACTGCGACAACCCAAAGCTTGGGGGAGAGTCTGCCACAAAGAAGGTGTTCTCTCTATGTTCGCATATATTCTTGTTACTCTATATACGTATTCTTACTGTTGCGTAGTATTTAAAGTTATTAATTTATGTAACTGCTTTAAATGTGAGCTCAGTGACATAGTTGCTACCATGGTAGAAAATATTGCTTCCCCAGATGAGTGCTTATCCTAGGATCTGTCTCTATTTCATTTTATTGTTGTAGTTCCATATAAAAATTTCAGTGTTATTAGATTCTGAAGAGATAAGTAGATACGAGTATTAGATACTTACAGAGACTTATATTCATTCTTTATAAAGGTAGAAGAGACTCTTCCTTGTTTAAATTTTTTTTTTTCCAGAAGAATACTATTGGGATTTAAGATATTTAATTATTGTATCTAATAATACTTTAATTGCTAACACCCAGATAATTGGTGTTATAGGATAACCCTTTGTCTTTTTTCTTGGTAAAATGGCATGCCGCATGTCTTGAGGTAACAGTAGAGTAATCACTTGAACCTCGAAAACACTGGCTGACAGATTTCTTATAACTTCCTCCTTCCTTCCCTCCCTCCCATTTTCCCTTTTCTCTCTTTCCAAATCTGTGAGGCATTATCTCCATTTTACAGATGAGGAAACTGCAGCTGAGAAGAATTCAGGAACTTGGCTAATATAATATAAAGGGCTGAAGTTGAACAATTAGATTAGGAATCTGGTATGAGCAGCCATTTGATATCACTTGTTTATAACTAACTCATTGGTTCCATCTGCTTTCTTTCCAAGGCCAACTGCAAGCAAATGCTTATTGTGAAAATCCAGATATAGTATTAATTGGCAACAAGGCAGACCTGCCAGACCAAAGGGAAGTCAATGAACGGCAAGCCCGGGACATGGCTGACAAATACGGGTAAGTTGTCTCCGTGGTGGTGTCACCTGACTTTCACACTGCTGTTTAGTGATGGGGGCAGGATGGGGGAAGGGACTCAAGGGTGATACTAGGAGGACTCTGCTTGAATGAACAATGGCACGTAAGTGGAAAAAAAAAAAAAGCTTCCAGAGGAATATACGTAATATTTTAAATCAATTACTCAGCAATAACAGCAGCTAACACTTACTGAATATTTATTATGTGCTTGCAACTGTTCATAGACAAACTCATTTAATACCTCATAACCATATGTGGGAGCTCTAGACTCCTTCCATTGTGTGTATGAATAATTGAGGCATAGAGAGAGTCACAGCTGACAGAAGGCCATCTAGCTGGTAAGCAGCGGAGCTTGAATTCAACCCAGGCAGTCTGGATTCAGCGCTCATGTTCTTCAGCATGACCCTCTACTGCCTCTTACTTAATGGCTGCAAACCTCTACAGGTAATATTTGCTATGGACATAATATTGCAATCTTCATCCTAGGTGAGTTTAAATGGCAGATTAAACTTTATAAACACCCCCTACAATGATAAAGTGACTTCCAAAGCACCACATGGCTATTTTTTTGGATTCTCCTTGAGAACATTGAAAATGCATGTATATTATTGGAACTTTTGATTCCAAATAAGTATAGACTATTCACAAGAATATCCCCTTCAGCACCTACCTAATTTCTAAGTCAGATTCCCAGATAATTGATTGGAAGGGGAATAATATGGATCACCAGTTTAGGCATTTGACCCTCCTAAAATTTTTAAACTATTACAGAGCCCTGAACTCAAATTACTGAGTACCTCCTGTATTGCCCATAATACTGGTTATATTCAAATTAATGAGCAACCCACTGATTTTTACTCACTGAGAGTAAAAACAAGGATGTTTTCCAATTCGGCCAGCAAAACCATGAGTATTGTACCATCTCTGTCCACCTGATTTTTGTATGTGTGACTCATTGGTACATCTCCTATCTTTTCTGATTTCCTCCTCTCAAAAATATTTGTCTTCTCTTCTATGCTAGCATACCGTATTTTGAAACAAGTGCAGCAACTGGCCAGAATGTCGAGAAAGCTGTGGAAACTCTCCTGGACTTAATCATGAAGCGGATGGAGAAGTGTGTAGAGAAGACCCAAGTCCCCGACGCGGTCAATGGTAGCAATTCTGGGAAGCTAGATGGGGAGAAACCGGTAGAGAAGAAATGTGCCTGCTAGACTTTACGCAGGAACTCCTCACCATCATCAAGACCCACCTGCCTCCTGGTACTACTTCCCCAGATAGTGACAGGCCACTAAGTTGGTGCCATGCATAATGGCATGTGTTCCTTTTTCTGCCAGAATTTTTTAAAGAAACCAAAGTGATCAACAGTGTTCAAAAGAATTGACCAGTTGTTTCTGAGGCCCCTTCACACAAGATCCAAGATTTCCCGACGCGATCGCACCATCACGGATGCCAAGTTTGTTTTTCTTTAAAAGAAGGCGAGTATATGGGAGAGTACACAATATGGAATAACCGTGAGTTTTAGATCAGAGCAAAACTTGCCCTTTCGCACTGGACAAAGAGGTTCCCAGAGAGAGAACATAAAAAGACGACTTAAAAAAATAAAAAGACCTGCTTTACTTCTTATGTAGAATATGATTGTTACTTTTAGGTTTGCATTAGGGAAATGTATTAGTTAAAAATGGGTACACAATAAAGAATTCTAAATGGATCAATAAGAATGATGTTACTCTGTATACCCAGTAAGCTATACTAGAAAGACTAGCAATGAGGTTGGGAGAGGATGAATGTCAGACTTCTGCTAAAATGTGGGACATTGTGTAATAATGCCATTTATATAGTCTTCATAAATGGCAGATAGACAAGGACAAGATTGTGAGTGACAAAGTACAAGGGAAATGCCCTGGGAGAAAAATGAAAGTAGGGGAACATGGCATTTGGACAAATGAAATTAAATGTATCTGTTACAGATGTCTGGAATGGTTAGTCACCTTTCACTCAAGTCAATTAGAAATTGACATTATCAATCATGATTAAGACAAGATCCAGAAGTTTCCATTTCAAACAACATTTTAGGAATAGATTCAGGGTTCAGCTTCACATTTCATTTTTTCTAAGTAAATGGTGATAAATAATCACAAGGACAAATTAAAGATCTCTTTTTTTTTAAGTCAGTCAAAACAAAACTATTTCAACTTAATTTCTTTTTGGTAAATATGCTGGTGATTTGAAACAAAAAGTGACTATTAATTGTGGATTTCTTTTTCATGTATAAAAGCACTGGAAACTCTAAATCACATTTCTCCCCTCTATATCTATCCTGGCTTTGAATCAACTGTAAAAACACAGGTGTTTCTCTTTGTGACTAACAATTTCAGAATAATGATGGCTGGATTTTAACTGTCACTCTGAATTTCCATGTCATCAAATCACATAAAAATTGATGGAGACTTGTGCCATATTACAATATAGATTTAGCATTTGTTTTTATTTTGCCAGAGGCAAAAGGCCCATAGTTGACCTATATTTGGGGATCGGGCGGAAATGGAACTGTATATTATCTCACCAAAAATTAGTAAATTAACTTTTTTCACATGAAACTGCCTTTTCTTTCTAAAGATGATTGCTAAAGTATTTTTCATTGGCCTATTCTTACCATTGTGTCTAAACTAACACAATCAACTTCTATTGAACCATTACTTAAATACTTCAGTGAATTTTGTCAATAACAAAGACATCACGCTTTAAATTTTCTTTTTTTATTAGGAGTATGTGATTTGTAGACAAAATGGTTCCTCTTACTATAAATTTTGCCAATTAAACTTCCTTTTTCCCCCAACTCGGTGCATATTTATTTTGTTAAGGTACAGATGCTAGAAAACCCTAAACTCAGCTCCCACCCCACCCCCACCCTTAACCTCTCTGCCTGTCAACCTCTGTCTGGTATCCAGTCATTTTTAGGAACACGGATAAAAGAGAGTGTCTATACATACTGAACTTAGGGTGGACCAGACGCAGGAATGTGCCATGTATCAAAGCAATCCGGAAGCTTTGATGAGTGAGCCCTTGTGACATTCTTGTTTACTTCCTCTGACTTCTGCAAGGCAGCTCCAGTTTCCAAGATGGATCCACTTGGGTGTGGCCTGCAGTGGCATTTTTGTCCACCACGCTCCTCATGACCTCAGTGCCTGTGTCATGAGGGTGGAAAGCTCTTAGCTAACACGAACATGTTTCTTTTGGAAAAGTGAACAGAAATCATGTAACTATTGCTGTCGCAAAATTTGGTGGAAGTTTGCAGTCATATCAATTTCTCATTTTGGTCCAAATTGTGATAATCCCCTGCATTTCCATAATGTGGAATGTTTAGCCTTTATAAAATTCTAATGGCATTCTAGTTTAGATATGTCTTTTTATTTCTTTTAATTTTCCAGTTATATGATTGATTTACTGATGCCAAGATTCTGTCTGTCGTCAGTTCTTTGACAAGCATTTGTTCAGGGTCTATTTTAAGATCATCATTTGATTGGTGCAGTGTGAAGCAGAGGGTGATGATGCCCATAATTATAGAACTATGCCTGTAAAAGGAACAATTATTGGGCAATAATCTCAAAAACAACACAACTTAGACAAGAACATTAATTTGTAACAGTATTTACTTATAAAAACCTTGATCTAAAACATATTTCTCTCTGTGAAGTTTGACGCATGGCCCCAAACTCTACGTAAACATTAACACAAATACCTTCTCTCATTATTCAATAACTAATATTCTGTATTATTTATTTTACAATATCCAATTGATTTGGGGGCCCCAAAGTATGCAGACTGTCTTAGAGACTTGCACTGTCCCTCTAACCCACAACAACATGTATTTTTTAGCCAAGATGAGTCCTGTTACTAATTATCTCCCAAATGCTCTAGTGAACCAAATCACATTTTGGTCAACTACTTCAAATGTACATGGAATGCCTTTCTGGTATAGAAACTATTTCTGGAGCATGTACTGTGCTTTGATGTTTACATTGCTCTAACGCAGTGCCTCAGATACCTCTGTGACCAAATTTGTCTCTAACCACATAGCTCGCCCTATAACATATTGTAGGAAGGCCTCACAGAGACACTAATGCAGCTAAACATCTTTGGTGTCTTCAGCGAAGGGGTCAAGGACCTTCTCAGAATCTGGAGATCATTACCCCCACGTCCTGGCCTCTTCTCATGGAGCAGCATTACTTGAGACTCTTAACTGATCAGGTATAAAGTTACCTTTCAATGTAATAAAAAATTCTTTGAAAAATGTATAAAAAATAGTTGGGACAACACCATGTTTGTCTTAGTATGATGAGCATGACAGGTCACAAATAGGCAGAGAAAACATTAAATGCTGGAGTTGACCTTGTGGGTCTCTACATAGAGTTTTAAAATTTATTCAAGTCACACTGTAGCCAGTCTGCTCCCACTTCCATATGATCAGTTATCATACTGCAAAATAATTCAAATAATTTTCTAAAGTAAATATTTTATCTTGTTTTTAATTGGATGGGACATGCTATATATTGGGGTGGGAGTGTCTTTCTTATGCTTTTAGTGCAAGTTATTCTTTGTCAATCAATACAGGTCAGATGAACTGGGCAAGAGTTTTAATCAACCTTTATTAGAGAGAGAGATACTTGACCATAGAGAAAGACATGACTATATTAAAAAATAATTTTAAAATAGCCATGCCCTGGCTGGTAGCACAGTGGATAAGGTGCTGGCCTGAGAACCCAAAGATCGCTGGTTCAATTCCACAGCCAGGCCACATAACTAGGTTGCAAGTCAGGTCTCCAGCCAGGTCCTTAGCTGGAGGCAGGTGAAAGGCAACCATACATTGATGTCTCTCTCCCTCTGCCTCTCTCCTTTCCCCTCTCTCTGGAAATAATAAATAAAAAATCTTTAAATAAAATAAAATAGCCAAATATTCTTTAAACTGTAAATTGGGTGCACTGGAAATTACCAAATTTGATGAAGCTCATTATATTTTCACCAATAAACTGAGTGCAGCAGTTAGAAAGAGAAATAATATGTGCAACAGATAAAGTATACAACTAGGTACATATAGTATATACCCTGGACACTCGTGTCTGTGAAATAGATTATTTACTGCTCTGTATCTTTGTTCACATGGATAAAAAGATGGAAGGCATCTATACTTTCCTCGTTGCACACACTAAAACATTTGAGGAAAATCCCTCATCCGTAAAGAATTTTGGAGTTTGAAATTCAAACTTTAAAGAAATAATATTGAAATAATATTGAAGTTTCTATTTCCTAAGGTACAGAATAGATCTTTAAAAGAAAGTTCTGAGAGCTGATGTTAACCAAAGTGATTTTTAAAGTTAACTTTCACCCTCTACAACCTAGCTTTAAAGAATTAAGAGAATATTTAAGTATTTTGGGGAAAGCTTTATCATTTTTTCAAGATGCTGTCTATATTTGAAAAAGCTGTTGAAAAAAATCTACCAAAAATGATATATTTTTTCTTGATTTTTGACCACAATGATATAAACTTATTTGGGGACAGAGTTGTAGTAAGCTCTTAAGGTGGAAAGTAGATGTTGAATATTATCTGAGATAAGTGTTGTCTCAATGCTTTATAAACCCATGAATATACTTGTCTCATAAAGTAAAACCGATAAAAATTTATAGACATACCGATAATTTTATAAACTTATTGCCTTAGAATTCTTAAAGCCCCAATTACAATGACATTACTGAGCAAAAGCTATAAGGAGAATTAAGAGTTCAAAGTTTCTAAATAGAGTTCTTAAATATGGCAGAGAAGTTCATACTTATAAAGTTGATTTTGGGGAAAAAAAAGAGTAACAGAGTTTATGTAGCGAGCTCCATGGCAACTATTTATCCTTCATTTTTTATCTACAAAGTAGAGAATTATATCCTTAGAACCAAGCTAATAAAAATATTTAAGCTAAGAATGTGTCACTATTAACATCAGAATTTCGGAAGCAAACATTTTCATCTGAAGCTCTTTCTCATCAATTGGAGTAGCGTCACAAAGACGCTTCTCTGTGGAGCCCATGCCAGCAGACTATGGTTGAGAGATTTTCTAACTTCATACACAGAGAGAACAAAAACCAGTGCCAAAAATGTGGTATCATTTTAAAGGGTGTCATCTTTTGAAAAAAAAAAAAAAGATATACAAATGGATCATCTGTGGAGTGAGTCAATTAAATGCTTTCTGGTTCTTTTTCTTTCTCACAGATCATGAAAGGCATGGCTGATAGCCCTCAGCTGACTTAGTCTTTAAGGATCTTTAGCAAGTTGGGTAGGAGCTGGTATGTTTGGTCTTAACCTAATAGGTCCCTTATTTAACTCATGGCTGTTGTTCATTTCTGTTGACATATCAAAGCAGTGTGGAGTAACATGTAATACTTAATCATCCATTCTCCAGGTTCTGTTTTCAAATGCTCTTCAAGAGAAAGCCTGGAAATAGTAAAGAAAGTGTCCAGACGGAACAAGCTGGGGACCATATGTATGTTAACAGTCTTAGTGGTTTCTCCTCAGTGGGACTTACAAACTCTGTGTACCTCATAGAGCTCATGTTAGGCTCAGGGGTGAACATGTGTAAGAAACTGGCTTGCAGGTTATGTTCCATTTCACAGACAGACACTGTGAACTAAAACTAACAACTAATGGAAAGTCACAGTTGTAATTTACACCACTTGTGAATAGAAGTGTTAGCAGGGACACAACTAATTTTAGTAGATGTATTGGAAGCTACCAATGGATAGTCAACTGGAGGTTATTGTATTTGATTGAAATGTTTAGTACATCTCAAGGTACTGAAAAGAAATGTGAGTTCTATTTCATTTTGTATGTCACCTTGTATTTCTTTCAAGGAGTCCAGTTATATTCTAGATTAGTGTATTACAACTTGGTCAAAATACTCCTGGTACAAATAGGGCTTCTGTGTCCATGACCTTGGAAAAGATGCTGACTGTCTCTGACATTATTTGATAAAAGTTAGTTTTATTGCTTAATGTGTCAAAAGTAGACAATGTTCTGACATATCACTGACATGCTTCCCTGTAACCCCGTGGTCTATCTTTAAGTGCTATTGTCCTTGTTTTAGGCTAAGCAGGTTTGATTGTTTTGTCTGCCATCTACGCAGATCTCTGTTTTGTCTAGTGCTATGATGATTACTTAAAACCCAAACATAGAGCTTTTTTCTCCTACACGCCCCTCATTAGACTGTGGTGCCTGACAGACACTTTTAGATCAATATTTTGTTGTACCAAAGTTCTAGTGGCTTCAGAAATCATAGCATCCACTAATTTTGTGATGTCTGGGTTCGAATATGACAGTTGAGAATTGTATTCCGTGATTGTTACTGCACACTTTTAAAAATAAAATGGAATTTTTATTAATTACTTTGCGTTGTCCAAGAAACCTTACTTCTGTGCTGAAGGTCAGCGTGTGATGGGTGGGGCACAGCACATGAGTATTAACATGAAACTTGCATTACATTAAAAATGGCATCCGCCTGACACTAACATCATGTATGTCAATTATACCTCCATTAAAATAGAAAGGTATCCGTTAGGATACAGTTAAATGATTTTAACCACCTCTCTAAACATTCTCATTATTTATTTAAAGACTGAATTTTGCAAGGGACGTTTTCTAGTAACTTTAAATGGAGCATTTATAAAATTAGCATTTAACATGTTGAAATATTCCATGGTATCCAGAACTTTCACATGCGATAACCTATTTCTTCCCCCCAACAAAATGCTGAGGTGGGTGGTGGTATCAACCTTAGTCACAGGCTAGTGAAAAGATCATTGTTTGAGGCAAATTCAAGACCTCAACCATGCTGCTTCTATTTAAATGTTCATTTATAAAGGCTGCCTTGTTCCCAGAGTTGTTCTCCCCCCATGTGTTAATTAAATAGGGGTTGTCAAGATAATGATGTGTTTTTTAATTTAGAGATAAAAACTACCCTCCCATTGTAAACAAATAAATGGCACCATTTTTTCAACTTTCCTCCCCAGTAGCCGTAGTGCTATTTCACACGGGCAGCACCTTTGTCTCTGACTGAATCTTAAATAATTCGAGATAAATCATTAGGGACTTGCTTGTCCTAATTTTTACAGGGTTTTTAAATAACGATAATGTGCCCTTCTTTGAGAAAAAATAGACCTTCTAACCATTCACTGTTTGGACTGGTAAGATTTCTTATTTTCAAACTGTTTATAAGATATATTTATTATTCACTCTTCTCTATACCAAGGAATTTTTTATTTCTAATCTCGATTGAGTGCGAGCATTGCTGCTGTTAGAAACTCATTTAGATGACTTGCATTATGGATGAGGAAACCAATGCACTGGTAATTTGACTAAGGCTATAATAATATAGGTACTAGAAACATTTTGTGACAGTAGTCAGATCTTTGAAATGATCATAGCTTTGGACCATTTCCATAGGTCTCTGAGAGAACGTCTCTTGACCAAAAGGTGAAAAAACGAAACAAAACATAGCAGCAAGGTTAACAACAGAAGATTTCAATCTGTTTGATTGCTTCCCCAAGGAGAACGACACCAGGAGCTCATTCCAGCTCTGGAAAACGTGAAACAGGAGACTGAGTCGTGCTAGTTAGTACGTTAAATTAGGAACACACAGTGGCTTGCTCCAGAATGACAAAAGCAGTTTCTTATGAGTCCTCTAAGCAAAGAGGGTAGGTCAAAACAAGACCACCCAACTAAACCTTTGAAGAGCACTTTCCTCTTCACTGGCCCTTGCAGAGAACATGGGCTTTCCTCAGTAAATTAGAAAAACACAGACAAGGAGGGGGATTGGGATACGGATTCCTGAAAGTCATTAGGCTCTCCCTGCTCAGAATTCAGAGACCTGGAGGGAAAATGCACTCGTCAAATAAAGAAAGGATTGATTTACATAGAAAAGGAAATCTCAAAGAATATGCCGCATGGAAAATTATGTAGAAAATAGTGGGACTTATTCTTCACCTGCCAGCCGAGCTTTTTATGTCCTCGCTATTCTGGGCACACCTGGCCTGTCCATCCTGCAAAGCTTGTGCACCTGTGCTTGCTTCTGCCCGCCCTCTTGTCCACCAAATGACAGCTCCTTCCACCCACTTCCCCGTTTTCCTTCCCATCTTTGCGAGTTCTTTTTTAATGCACCAGAAGCGATGCTTTGTAACTTTCTAAATTCTTTTCATTTTTACTTCTACTTTTATTTTTCAATTACAGTTTTATCTTCCATGTTATTCTCTGTTGGTTTTAGCTGGACAGCATAGTAAGTGAGTTATGTAAAATGGCCATCCTATTTATATGACACATCTATAGCTGCCCGAGTTTCAACTATTACCTGATTTAAAATTGTCCCCATAGCCTTTCACCCCTGGATCCCTTAGTCTGCTTTATGTTTCTTCACAGTCAATGGAACACCTCTATTATTTGCTCCTCATTGGATGTATTTACATGAAGGTAGAGATTGCTTTCCTTCTTTTTTCTTAAATTTCTGTCCGCGTGCACCCCCTCCCCTCTCCTCACTGCTATAGCCCTGACATCTAGACCGGTGCCTGGTCAGTAAGGGGCACTCAATAAATATTTGCTGCAAAAAACTGATGAATCCTATATGGCAAATTGATTGGGTGGACTGCAAAATAACAGTGTTAACTTAAAATTTTTACTAATTTAGTGAAGTAAATATTTAAGTATTTCAATTATATGGTTTATTGATTTTTTTTACAAAGATACATGCCTGTGAAAACATTACCATTATCGACACATTGAACATTAATAAACCTAACTTGCATGCCTAGGATCAACCCTAATTTTACATATTTCTACTATAATTTTAAACACATAAATATATACTTTAATAATAACACAATAGTTGAATATGATAATTTAATTTTTTATTGCATCCTTAATATTTCTAGTCAATAAATGAAAGGAAAGAGGGCAGGAAGAGAATTATAATGATTATGATCTTAGCTGAGGGAATTTTTTAGTTATTGGTGAATTAGATCCCTATTTTGATATTAATAAGGGTGCTGTACTAATTTGCTGTTCAGAGGAGAGTTAAGAATTTTCAAAGTGAAGAAAGATGAAAGAATTTTAGAAGTTTGTGTTCTTAATTTTATAATGCTAATTTTTTCAAATTTAGAATAAAAACATAATAGATTATTTTTGCCATTGGTTTGGATCCAGGGAAAATTAGCAGAAAATTCAGGGAGCTATCTAAATCTATTTTACTAACAAAACAATCAATTTATTATTAATTATATTATGAACAATCAAATAAAAATAAATCAATTAATTTATGTAATAATAATTTCAATGTTAAAAGATATAAAAACAAAAATTTTACAAAATATAACACCAGTTTCTCTATTGTAAGACATATTATAAGCAATTATTCAGAAGATATATCTATTAGACATTTCTTAATATGAAATTGTAACACTTTATGTAAGTTTCTTTCTATTTCCTGTGTGGTATTACGTTTAGACTAATACATTTTTCCACTGTAATCATTTATTTTATGACTCAGAAGTGTTTATTTTAAAATATTTCAAATGTTAAAAGTTGAACTAATAAGGCTACAGGAAATAATCCATATATGACAAATAAATAATCCAGCTGATGCTACTAAAATAATACTTTTGTGCTTGAAGAGTTCAGGTCTTTTTAGGCTTCTGAACTTGCTTATTCGTGACTCAGAGAATCCAAAGACCACTCATCCCAAAGTGAACCTGGATACCCCTGGAGAAGGTTCTATCTGTATTATGTCCAACTGCGCTCTGTGTTCAAAACTAAGTATTATTAAACCAAAATAAAATCTAACAGTGTCTTTCCATTTTTGACTTTGGAATACATTTTTTAATGGAAACCATCCAGGTCGTTATCTTGGTTGGGTGGGTTCATTCACAAACCTCATGTTTACTACAATCCAACATGATGATTGAGGGGGTAAGAGAAACCAACATAATTTCTAACTGAAAGGCGAATTCTTCTATTGGCTAGCTATGTACCACTTTAACAGTTAACAGTACTTTGACGAATTTATAAGTCTATTACTTTACCTCATTTGTTTATACCTTTAAATATTTCATAGATAACACTGATATTTCACACAGTACTTTGGAAGGCTTTAAGAATCTTTCCTGAGAAAGTGTTTTATATACCAGAGAGGATGATCAAAAGGCTTCAAGTAATTCAACCATTCAGGTGGCTAAGATTTCCCATTTATTTTTGTTTAGTCAAAGAGCATCCTGCTTTCCTGAATGTCATTATATTTGCACTTCTACAAGTTGGAGTTTGGTTTTGCCCATAGCAACCATAAGCTGCACCTGTAATGACTGCATGTATCAAAATTTATGTACTTTCACAAAAGCACTAATTCTTCCTGGCTGCAGGCAGCAGCTGCTGCTCCTTTGAGCTCATTATACATGTATCTTTTTAAAATAGTTTATTTATTTATTTTTAGAGAGAGGAGAAGGGAGGGAGATGGAGAGGGAGAGGCATGTGGTTGCCTCTCCCACGCCCCCAACTGGGGACCTGGCCCACCACCGAGCATGTGCCCTGACTGGGAATCAAACCAGAGACTTTTTGGTTCACAAGCCAGTACTCAATCCACTGAGCCACACCAGCCAGAGCTCATTATACATGTATATATATTTTTATGGAGGTATGAACTAACATTACTTAGATACTATAATGACTATTGAAAAAAATTAGTCATAAAGGCAAAGTCACCGAGTGCATTCTTTTGTCCTTATCTGTGTGTGTGGGTTGCCTTTAACAGTTAGCTTTCAATCCCAGCTGAAGAACAGTGGTTTCCTACGGTGTGGTGATGTCGCCATGAGTCTCAATTTGGGAGGGCTGTGTGCCCTGGAGAACTGGCTAAAAAGTATCTCCCTCCACCCATAATTCAAAGGAGTAACAGTTCCACTAACAATAGTCAGGAGATGAACTTAAATCATGGTAAGACATTTTTATTATTCAAAAGTCAACTTTAAAATGTAACATTTATTCATACACATATAAACTCTTCCTTGTACTTACACAAATAAAAACAACTATCAAAAGGTTCAAGTGGACAACCTTAAACCACTCCCCCTTCCACAAAAACCTGCAAAAAAAGATTCAGATTTTTAAAACTTGAAAACAGAATTCATCTTCATTGTGGTAAAGCACCTGGTTTGTGTACCCATTTATTAAGTTTTGCAGAAAGATTTCCTTCGCTCGATTATATGCTTGTTTGATTTCCTGGAATATCATTGTTCTGCAAAGCTGTTGATGTATCATGAAGTCCATTAAATACTGGCATTGAGCCATTTTTAGCATGCATGTTTAGATTTTGTTTCAAGGGATAAAAAGACCCACACGGTGATCTTTATCATTCGATCCTCAGCCAGCCAGCTCATTTCCGTAGCCTGACCAACATCAAGTAGGGGGTACTGCCTTCAGTCTTCAATTCGCTGTGGAAAAGACCACACAGTCATCAAGATCAAGCACATTAGCCGGTGGAATTACCATCTCCCCTACCCTAAACCACCATGTCAGAACCAACTGCTTATCTAAGAGATGGTGATTACATGATGGATTATAACTCCCCATGAAACAAAGGAGAATCGCATTGCAGAAGCATTAAATTTATGGGAAGTTTCTGAGCTGTACTAGGACAAGAGTGAGGAAGTGTTAGGGGCACGAGAGTTAGAACCTGTGTCTAACACTCCACTCAGTGAAGACACGCACCAGCGTGACTTGGACATGGGAAATGCGTCAATGTTCCCTTGGGATGTTTTAATTCTGTGGCTTTCACAAAGCCTGACCTTCTCTGCTCACTGTGTGCACGTGCTTGCACATGTATGTGTATATATACACACACGCATACATACATATATATATATGTATGTATGTATTGTTGCTGTTGATGTCATTGTCTAGCATGACCCTTAAATCCAGCAAGCCACTCCTTCTGGTATTCAATCCAAGAAACATCTGTATGTTCTAATGCTTGAGGAAAAGAAAAAAAAAAAAAAAAAACTTGTTTGTTTGGTACTCACTATGACAGGTAGCACGGAAATTTACTTTATGAGTGATTTAAGAGACTTGCCTAGATTAATTTTTAAGTGTACTGGGTTTTTGGGTTTTTTTTTTGGCCTTAATGGATACTTTTAAATTCCAATCTCTCCTTAGAGTTATAATTCCATTATATATCGGTGAATTCAGACTTACCCAACCACCCTACCACTCACATTCTGAAAGAAGCCAATTAATCATGTTTCATTTTGCAAACATGAGACCTATCATTGAGACAGGGTATGTGGTGAAATGGTTGTAACTGATAAGGACTACAAAGACTGTCACAGAGATAGCAAGACCAACCCCCAAAGGATTTATGGCTGAGAACCTGCAGAAAACTAGCTCAGTCCCACGTGGTGATGAATTTCACATTGTAATAACCCCTAGCCTCATTATACACTTGTCATAGCACATTAGCATGCTACGCTACACACCTGACTGCCATAATCAGAAAGAGAAAACCACTATAAGAACAGAACATGGCCAATGGCCAATGGCGTTCTTCCAAGAAGCCTCCACCCTGGAAAAATCCTGAATTCCTCCTCTTAATAATAGGGCATTCAATGGAATGCTCTACCCTTTGCTCAAGTGAGCCTCAATACAAGAAGTAAATCCCACAAGGCAGAAGCTGCTCTGCCCATGGAGTGGACTTGCTCTGTCTCACTCTCCACTAATAAACTCCCTCGCACTTCAAACTCAATGCTTTACTTACAAACTTTCACTTGAAATTTGATACTGGATTGAATTTGAATTCTGTCTTGCATGGAGCCAAAACCACACAGTGGGTCGTGGACCCTTGGGTCCCACCCCGGCCCTCTGGCCCCCAGAACACCTGTATTACCATCGTATCGTTAACATAGCGATTTCTATCAAAAATCATAAAACAAAGGGCATATTCAACCTAGTTTCCCTATTTCAATTAGAAAATGTTTCCATGTGATTTTTCCCAAGTCACAGGAAGAAAATAAATCATTAAAACAAAAAGACTTTAAAGCCCTGGCTGGCAGCACAGTGGATAAGGTGCCGGCCTGCGAACCCAAAGGTCACTGGTTCGATTCCCCAGCCAGGGCACATAATCAGGTTGCAAGCCAGGCTTCCAGCCAGGTCTGTGGCTGGAGGCAGGTGAAAGGCAACCATACATTGATTCTTCTCTCCCTCTCTGCCTCTTTCCCTTCCCCTCTCTCTGGAAATAATAAATTAAAAATATTAAAAAATAAAAACAAAAAAAACAAAAAGACTTTAAACCGTTAATTAACTGCAGATGCTACATAATTGACCCTAAATGTCATTCTCTCCAACGCACCCCTCTGCTCCAGCAGCACTCACTACTGCACTCTCAGCACGACCAGCTGGAGCGGTGACAATAAGGACACAGCCAACTTCTGGCTAGCTCCATTCCCTCCAGGGTCCAGACAGTGGCTGTTGGCCGCCACCCCCAAGAAAAATGGTATCCGGGATGGACAGGAAAGGGGCCACCACATGTGAACCCTGGCAAGCTTGGGAAGGCCAGTGTGGCAGCCTACGAAACTCAGACTGGAAGCAACCACATAGGACGATGTGAATGGTGCGAAGTTAAAACTTTATGATAACTAAAAGCAAGTCATGGCAGGTAGACATGTCCTAGACTGGGATCTTTCTTGACCAAGGTCCATCGTAACCTTACCTGAATCTGGCTGTTGTCTTTTTGCATCTATAGTAACATACATTTGGAATGTCAGGGTCATTTCCTCTTTCCAGACCCCTTTGGGCATAATCTCCCATCAGATCCCGGCATGGGACCCGTCATTGTCCCCTTGTTCTCCTGCATACCATCTCTTTGTGCTCTAAATGTTCATTGTTAACTATCCTGTACCCACTGACATAAAAGAAGGATTTTTCTGTCTCATTCTTCATTCAATGTCAGAGATTTCCCACTGGGTTTTTCTCCCATCTCCCTAATCTACCACCAATGAATTTCATGTAACTGCACTGCCTTACACCTCCTCCTTTGGCTCTACTGTATAAAATAAGCTATAAAACTGCCCTTCTCCAGAGCCTTTTCTCAATCCATTGTTTGCTTGCCAGCAATTGTCACTTTGACTAAAAAAAAAAAAACTCATAAAAATTCTCTACAGCTTTGGAGGTTTCTTACATTGACACAGGTAAGGGAGCCAAAAATTGACTGTCATCCTTTGCATCAGAAAGTCTTGTTTTTCTCTTCTAAACTCTTCACCTTCCCCCCATCCCCCAACCCCTTAAAGTGACTTCATTTGCTGCTTCTGATGCATTTCACTGCCTCCCTTAATACTGCTGGGCGTAGTTTCTTTTCTTTATTAGAAGTTGCAGGGCTAGTGGCCAAAAAGTTGAGAATGCAGCACCTGGGGCCCAAGGATTTCAGAAGACTTGTCCGTACTAGTTTCCTCGCCTGTCGGTAATCACAAATGCCATCAGCAAAGGGGGAGGCATGCTTGCTGCAGGGGGTTCTGAGGAGGGGCGCATCGGCCTGAAACCCACATCTGACACCAGTCACAGTGGCCCATTCTCCAGCACAGGCAGGCAGGTGCCCAGGAGAGTTCCAGAAAACCGGCTTCTGCCCAGAGGAACTGGACTGGGAAGTTCAAAAGCTGCTAGAGGAGAGGGTTTTCAGTCACTTCTTAAGTGATTCGTGTAATGGCAGGCTATGTTTGCTTTTTAAGTAACACTTTCATAGAGTATTATGGAAAGGAGATTTGAGCCTGGAAGCCCTTTTTTGTTTTTTTCCTATGACTTGTCACTTTGGATTCTGTCAACACTCGAAAGTGACTTTGATGGTTTCAGCTATCATTTTCATTGCTTTAGTGGGTTATTATCATTGTTTGATTTGCTCATTATGAGGTAGTTATTGAAGGCACTTGTCCTTAGCAATGCAGGAAATAAGGTAAAATGCAAGAAACTATCCCTGCCCTCTTGACATTTACAATCTCTTTGATTCGAGGTACAGACATAGGCATTTAAATAAACACATGCAATTCATGATTAAAATTCTCATTGATAGCACAGAACATATGAGCCATGGAAAAATAAGGACCATACAAAAGATGATCTGTTTTGTCTAGAGAAAGTGTTGAAGTCCAGGCTGGACTTATTTTACAGCAAAGAAGAAGAAAAAGATACCTAAATTGATTAATTCATTTATTTAGTATTTATGTGTTGGGCTTTGAGGATTCAGGGGTGAACAAGACAAACACAGTTCCTAATCTTGAAACACTGAGAAACAGAATGATCACATCAGCCTAAATACATTGGAATCTTTCTCCAGTGGGATTCACAAACATTCAACAGAAGTGGGAAGGTGAATGGGGAGAGAAGAAAGACTTTACCTTGTAGTGACAGCCTTAGATACCATTGTTCTAGGAGATTCAGACCGAAGTGCCACCTTGGTTTTTAGTTCTTTATTCTAAAGGTGAAAGAGAAGGTGCAGAGATCATATAGTTGGCGCATTTCTCAGCCACACACGCTTTATGCTTCAGACCAACCTTACATCACTCCTTGGCTGAGGGCTGTTTGTCACAGTCATGCTATCAGAACACAGATGTAGACAGCTGCGACTCACTCCTATCTCTGAAATTACACTCTCTCTAGCTATATGACCTCATGCAGTAACTTCACCTCTCTGTGCCTAGTTTCTTCATTGGTGTCATAGGTACAATCATAGCCTCCTCTTCACAGGTTCTGATATAAGATAAAAATTTGTACAGAACTCAGCTCAGTATCTGGTTGCTTTTTATGCAGTGGGTTATATGCTGTGCTGAGTGCCCACTGATGGTATGCTTACATAATTTTCTTATTCTATTTGCTTGTGCATATTTCCTAATTTGAATGGAATGAATGACTACATTAGTGATGCAAAAATAATACAAGGAAGATATTTCATCAATGAATACTTGCTAAAAGGGCCACTAAGAAAGCTGTGAAGAAATGCCTTTAAAGAACATTTCTTAGAAGAAAGAGGCACTAAGGCTACATGGATCACATCATCTGAGGCTTCCAGTGTACACTGCCCAGCCCTTAGAGCTCCAGAGTTGACACTAGGTTTCAGCCAACTCTTTCACAGTCACCATGTTTTTAGCTGGACAGAGCTCCGAAGGTTGCCTTTACCAGTGAACAGGCCAATAAAACCTGCTGAAGGTGAGAATCTACAGAAAACCTGAGGCTGGAAGGGCTCACCCTCCTAAATAAAGAGAAAAGTGGTCCTCCAGGAAGGTAGAAGTGGCAGAACAGGACAATGGTTACACAATTTAAGCTGTAAAAATATTTGTAGCCTCTCTCTGTTCTTATGATTTTTTTTTCTTCTGATGGGGGAAGCAGAAAGGACGTGGTGGTGGAAGGCATGGTGTGGGGCACACTGGGAGCATGCTCGTGGAGCCTCTCTCTGGTTAGTCCCAGGGAGCTGCAGTGCTCTGAAAGATGACCAGGTCTACAGTGGAAGTCAGAGCACCGCTGTACTCTAGGGGACAGGACAACGTGCAGGCGACAGCATGAAGGAAATCAAAATACTAATGCTGACACAGAAAAGTTGACCCATCTAGGCAGTCAGTGACCAGCCATTTGACAGAAAGAAGGGGTGGCCCTGAGCGGGAAGTCCAGCTGAGGTTGCTGTGGGGTCCACGGGTACCCCAGCCTCCGGAGGGGCTTCGCTGCGCTTCCTGTGAGACAGGCCCTGCCGGCCCTGGAGGGCAGCTGAATAGCTGGAAAGGGCTTCCTCCTCTAAGGGGGAATCATGGCAGAGAGAAAAACATGTCTCAACCTAGTAAATGATAAAGTCTTATGCTAAGTTTTAAAATGCTCAAAAATCAGAGAATAACGAGAGGTTTCATGAAGAGAGTGGGCCCTAGGGCAACGTTTGGAAGCCAGATGGACACGGATGAAGGAAGAGAGGGCGCCTCAGCGAGGGAAAGCAACAGCATGGGGACAGCAAACAGGCTATCTGGCTAGAGCTAAATTCACACAAGAGCAGCTTTGGCCAAGTTTCTAATTCTAGTCCATGTCATCTGTCTTCCCAAGATAGCCAATGTTCTGACAAATCTGGATGGACAATTAACAATTATTTATTCATACTTAATATTAACAACTCAATAATATTATAAAACATGTCATACTTGATACTTTAATAATGATTAGTAAAGAGCACCTCTCCCCAAATCTATAGTTTCTTATACATACAAGATGCATATATACACACACTCACAGAAAAAAACACTCACTTATAAATACAGACATGAGCATACACTCACAGGTACTCACTCAGACATGGTCACACACAATTACAGACACACTCACACACCATTCACATAAAAATACTCTCAGTATCATACAATATATCATCACACACAAATACACACACACATACATTCATAAACAGGCTCACAGATACATGAACACACATACACACAGTCACAATTACACTGAAATACACAGCAGATTCCCTCCTTACCTGGGCTTCAAGTGTGTTAACCTTTTCTTTCAAATTTTCAATTCTCTTATCTTGTTCTTTTAGATTATTTTTTAATCCTTCCATCTAAGAATTAGAAGACACCATTGGAAAAATCTTGTCAGACAAAAAGGAAGAGTTACTTAAGTCAGAAATTGTGCAGATTTCTGTGGCCAAATAATGTTCACCCAATAAAAGAAATCAAATCTGCAAACATTAGAAGACTCAGAAGGCCTAAAAGAATACAGAACTAATTGGCACCTGGGGACAGGAGCATACAGACAGGGCTGTTAAGCATTTTAATCTTTGGGAAACCTGGTTAGACCCAATTCAGCAGGAGGGCCTCTGTGGAAAGCAGCAACCTTTTATGTCTCACCCACATACCATTTTCATCCTGCAGATACAAAAGCCAATGGACAATAATGCAAGGCCACTGCCTAGTGTGGGGGAAGCAACCCGAGGCAGACATCTGGTCAACCACTGGCATGCTGCAGTGAGCCTGGGAAGAAAAGCACTAGCCAGGAGGCAACGTGGAGTCAGGGAAGTGGATGAAGTTCAGGATGGTTCAGGAAGACAGGAAACACATAGATTCTAAGGCCAACTCTGCCACTACCATCTCCATCATTTAACTCCTGCGGGTCTCTGTTTTCTCATCTGTCAAATAAGAGTGTGGGATGCTCCTACGTCCTTCCTGTCTCTGAAGTGTCAGGAGTCAATTCTCTTGGTGAGGTCCTAGACAAGCAAGTGCAAATGCTACAATTATGTCGGGAAGGTACTGGAGTTATTTAGGAAGACTCCTTTTGGAAAGCAATATTAGGCAGTAAGAAAAAAAATGAGTCTAATTTTAAGTCTAAAGCAGACCCCCTAAACCAGACAGACATGTGTTCTTACAGTAATCAGTTTGAATATACAATCCACCATCTATCTATCGGCTCTTACGACAATGAATGACCTCTTCCCGTTCACCTGCCAAGGTGCTCTCAGGGAAGAAGGGCCAGAGGACATCCCTGTCCTAACATTGCTCCTCAGTAAATTTACATGAAACTGGTCAAGAAACTTAAATATGGGTTGAGTCTCCAAATCTGTAAAGTCTTCTAAACATCAGTGTATATTATCTGGTTCAGAACACTATTTAACAGTCACTGAGACATGTGAAGAGCAGGTAAACCCCATTTTCCCAATGTCAGCACTGGGAATACTCCAGGTATTGGCATCCAGACAGAAGGTGGTGTTGGAAACAGAGCCCTGATGGGTGGGAATAAAAGGGAGCCATCTCTGTGGGGAGAGCCTGGCTGTTTGTAAAGCCCGAGTGGATACGTAGCTGGTCTCCTCACTGTACACACATCTACTAGAGAAACGTGCTCGAGTGACCTGACCTCCTGGATGACTTGACGCAGGTTCTGGTGTTGGGAGCGAATCACAAACTGCAGGTGAGAGATCTGCTCCTGGAGAAGGGAAACCTCCTTCTGAAGATCCTGGCAACTGGAAATGCAAAGGGAAAAAAAGGGGTATGTGATTCATGAATGTATCGTACGCTGTTGTTTGTTTGTTTGTTTTGTTTTGTTTTGTTTTGACAGCTGTGCTGCCAGGTTCTCCTCACTTGTTGTCCTGCTACTGGGCATTGTGTAAGACACCTGGGGCCCCATATGCCACACAAGATACCCTGAAGATAAAAGGCCACAAGGCAGCCTCTGATCAGCTCAGATGTAAACGTGAACAAGAGTATCAGTTGCTGTCCAAAGCTCCCTGCTGGCTACTTGTGACTGTCCTCCCACCAGCAGGTAGTTGAACTAAGTTGTTCTGAGGTGGAGCACTTGCATGTCTCACCTGTCTTGCCTCTGAACACCCTCAGGCCCAGCACCCATCAGCATGCACAGACGATTAGAAGTGGGTAGCAGGGATAGAACATGGGGTCGGGGATGGAGACTTTACATACATATCAGAGACCAATTGCCAGTGATACAAACTGAGTATGTATTATGAATTGCCTGTGCTTGCGTTTTTATTTTTTTGGCTTCCTATTTTTGGTAATTCTGCTACCTGTAAGTAGGGCAAAGGAAAAACAAAAGGAGAGAATTCAATTCCGGATAGTTTGAGTCTACATCAACCACTGTGAAAAAAAGATAGCTGAAATTTGAATTTAGATTACTCATACTTCCCTAAATCTCTGTTTAAGTAACTAAAATAGATTACATAGCTTTTTGAATATTTCTCTTCCTGCCAATATTATTTGAGTTACTTGGCAAGACCACCAAACCTGGGACATTGAGACTTTGAAGTCACACACCTTTCTAAGCCTCAGTGTAACAGATTTAATAGTTCCTATCTCTTCCACTTTACACGATTGTACTATACAGACCTAAAAAGTAAAGTGTGTGTACTTTTGGAAGGTGAGATCTTTACAAAGTAAAATATTAATATTATTTTTCACTGATTATGGTTTCACAATTGGTCGCCAACATCCAATGCAATCACAATTCCGATTTTTACAGCCTCTCAAATATTACAAAGGTCATGGAAATTCACATGACTCTACAGAGCATGTTCTCATTAGATAAAAGGTCTCCCCTTGTCTCACATCATGTACTAAAAATTGCCTCTCAAACTTAGCATGCTTTGAAGGATCTTGTTAAATCATCAGGGATCTTGTTAAAATGCATATTCTGACCCAGGAGACAGGATAGGGCTTGAGGTACGGTAGCCAACAGGCGTCAGGTATTGCTGAAGATTTTGCTTGTCTGCAGCCCATGCATTGAGTGCTTTGATGGAGCAGCACTAAACCACAAAGGTTGCCTCAACAGCTTTTAGTAACTCACGTAGTCAAGCTGCAATTTTGAAGACAGTCTTTTAATTTTTGTCCTTGAGGTTTTGCGTGAGAAAGCTTTTAAAAGACTTTATTTTACTGTAGAAAAAAATTAATTTCTTTAAGACCATAGGAATCCTTGCATAAGTACAAATAATCTATGGTAGCCATTACTATTTATCCTATGAAGTTAAAAAATATATACTATAAAAATACTGTATAATTACATAGCATATATGTCACAAAATAGATGTATAATGTAGTTCATAAATTGATCACAGCATAAAAAGTTAAAACAGCCAATTGATCATGAGATTAAGCAAATTACACTATGTGCACACCACTTTTATTTTTCATATACCTATATAGAACAGAGATAGGTCAATAGACTTGATTCATAGCAAAGAATGGTCTTTTCAAAAATGGTACTGAGATGACTGGATATTCATATGAAAAAACAAGAAAAAGAAAATTGATCTTTTCCTCACCACATAATAAAGAAAAATTCCATGTAGATTGTGAATACAATTGGGGATGCAAAGACTTTCAGAAGATCGTGTAGAAAAACATCTTCATGAATTTGGAATAGAGAATGATTTAAAAAATGTAGAACTAAAGCAGTATTAGCCACAAAGGGAAATGCTGGTAAGTTTGACTAGACAAAATTAAAAACTTCTAGTCTTCAAGTAAGTGTGAATGGGAGAACCTCAGAATATTGGTAACACAATGACTAAGAAAGACACAATATCCAGAATACCTAAGGAACATCTACAAATCGATAGAACAGGCATCTCAGTAGAAAATTAGAAAGTGACTTGAAGAAGCACTTCACAAAAAAAGAGGAGTCAAAGACCTACAGATCAAAACAGCACAGAAAGCCAAAAGAAATCCGACCCACTGCTGGTGCTAACATTAAATACAGCTTCAAGTAAGGTGGGAAAAAAGAAAAGAAAGGCCAGATGCAGAACGTTTCTGGGAAGTAATGAGAAAGGACTTGGGATGCTTTGCTGAGGCAGGTCAGCTTTGAAAACTCACATGTTCATAAACTGATTTTTAAAAAATTAAAATTGCATACAAATGTTAAAGGCAAGTATTCAAAATGATCTCACTATGACTTGTGATGACCCAGAACTTGAACCAAAGGGAAGTACATGGCTTCAGAAGGATGGTGGGGCTGGGGGAAGGGGTAGATATGCCCCCCAAAATATAAAACTCTCATGTGTATTCCATGAGAGTATTGCCTTAAAGGTCACAGTAGATAAATAAAAACCTGAAGTACGTCCCAAGAAGGAAGAGAAGTATTTGTAGAAGCACCCTTGAAAACATGGGCTGACTTGTCTGCATTAGTATACTAGACAGTGACTTGAAGAAGTTGCAGAAAATCTCTCTTAGGATTGTTTAATAAATACAAAGCCAGGTCATCCAGGTAGGTCTCTGAACATGAGAATACACCTCAATAAACTGCCATTAGAGCTCTCTTTAATCTTTGGTTTTTGTCTTTCCGTGAAAGCACTCAGTCTTAATAAAGACATTCTAAAGCAAAACATCAGGCAGAGATTGTAACAAAGGCCAGATCTACCTTGTTAGAAGAGAACAAGCTCTTCTAACAACGGTCTTTATCTAGGATTCATGCTTTGCCTTCCAATATAAATATAAAGTGAACATTAAAATTAAAATAGAATAGAAAAAATTTCTTATTCCAGGAAGATGCAAAAGATGTATTTTTGTCTACCGTTCCCATTAACTTGGAAATTACATATAAACAAACATAAGAAGACCCTTGAAAGTGGTGAGGAGAAGAGAGACTAGTCTGGGACCTTGGGATCCAAGAACACCACAATGGTCACTTCTCCAAATCTTCTTTTTGCTTCATATTTCCCAGACTTGGAACCAAAGAAGTTCAAAGCCTGGAAATGTCCATGGGAGCTGACAAAAAATGTTCCCCCACACCCCTGAGGCAAAAGAGGAAAATCTTGGCCCTGCCAAAAAAGGATTGAGGGTCCCCTCTTAATGTACCACTCAGGGAGAGCGAGTAGAATGTCATTTCTGGTATTCTTCCCGTTAGATTCCCTACAGTTCAGGGAAGAAAGTCAACCCTATCTTCAACTTGCAGAAATGTGCAAACAAGTGGCTTCACCTTTAACTAGTAACATGGGATGATCAACGGAGTCAGTACTTGGCAAGAAGCACGCCTCCGTCTGTCTGCTGGCCAAGGTCGGCCAAAGACTTGATCAAAGGAGACAGTTCAAGTCTCCTTTGGATGGACTGTCTCTCCATCCATTCATCAGGATACTTCAAAATCTATCTTTGGGTTAACTGACACCATCAGAGGGTAGCATTTCTGAGCCTGGCCATGTTACTCTCTGTTCCTCAGTTATGATGACTTTCATTGGAATCATGCTATCCTTTTTAAAAGGATTTCCCAAGGTACAGCTTCTATGTGTATGATTCAGTTGAAGACATTCTTCTGGATTCTCTTTATGGGCCTACCCTGGAATTTATCTTTTCTGGCCTTATAGATATGTTAAAAGGAACTGGACTTGTCTCAAAGAACTGATTGGCTTTAGGGACAATGTAAACCACAAAATTAGTCATAATTTCCAATTTTGGATTGGCTGCTAGAAAATTTAAAATTGAATCTGTGGTTGACTTAGCAGACTCATGGTACAGTTTTGTGGGCCAGTCTCATTATATACCTGTTCTTATCTCATCTTGGCTTCAGCATCTAACTTATTTCCCACGTAATGAATCATGTTATAATCCATGAAGTTTTAATAAGCATTAAATCTTCTTAGCACTCAGAGTACATAAACATATAATTATAAAGGGTATGAAAGCATGAGGATGAGCATGTTTACACAATCCTGGACTACAACCATTTTAAGTCTGCATAGAATGCATTTATTATCAGGGATTAACACATTATAATATTTATAGGAATAAAACTTCCAGGAGAAATAAAAAGGACTAGGCACTGAGATATAAGAAGAATGTAAAAGAAGCAATAAACTATGTGGTTGTCCTAAGATGCTACTACTTCTGGTCATTGGACCATATGATTAACCCTATGTGGAATTTCCACTTGAGAGAAAGTGGTGAAGTTAGTCACATTCTAGAGCTTCTGTGAAGCTATAAAAGAATTGTGCTAGAATCTGCAGGGGCTCAGATTGCCTGCTATTTAGGATCTAATGTTCATTGGTGCTTCATGGCTGCTCTCCCTGAATGAGGCCACCCAGTGGAAGAGGGCGAAACTGGGGACCGCACCACAAGATTAAAGTGAAAGAAAACGCTCAGACGTAAGTGTAAGTCTGTTCATATTTCAACCAAATCAAGAATATGTATTATTATCACCTGTCAAAATCTTCCCTGGTGCTGTTTTCCATGGTGACCCTAAATGGAGGGCTGGAGAGAGCCAGCCAACCTATCACAGGTAAATGTGCAACTTAAGTAAGAATAATGTGCCTTGACACTCACCCTCAGCTTCAAGACCCTCTTTTCTCTCCTTTAAGGAGTTTGCCATTCAAAAAATATGAATGGAGAAGCCAATGCACTACTTATCTTTACAAACATCAAATATGTTTCTCCGAAGGCTAACTATAAAGTGGGCCTGTGTGCTAGTCACAGAACAGAGGTACACTGGAAGACGGCCTTCTGCTCACAGTCATACAGGGGACTGTGGAAGCCAGTCTGAGGAAGGTCTCCAGAGGTCTCCAAAAGCATGATAAAGAAGGTCACATCTTGCCCTGGCTGGTGGCATAGTGGATAAGGCACTGGCCTGCGCACCCAAAAGTCACTGGCTCAATTCCCAGCCAGGGCACACAACCAAGTTACAAGCCAGGTCTCCAGCCAGGTCTGTAGCTAGAGGCAGGTGGAAGGCAACGATACATCGATGTCTCTCTCCCTCTCTGTCTCCCTCTTGTCCCTTCTCTCTAAAAATAATAAATAAAATCTTTTTTAGAAAAGAAGGTCACATCTTTTCTATAGCAGAACAAACCCAGGCTCTGCTATGACAATAATAGAGCCAAAACTCCCAGCTCTCCAACTTCTGAGAGGCTGAGTAATCTTGACAAGTCACTTAACAAATCTGAAGCTCCGTTTCCTTCCTGAAAGGTTGATGGAAGGATTCAATTAAATAAGGGACCCAGAGTTACGCTATAAACTGAAAGGCACGCTGCATGTGCCAGTTAGTAGTGGTGGTAACTGTGAGGATTAGCATAATATATTATGATATATACATATCCATATGCAAGAAAGAAACCTGTCATTTTCTTCGGAACTATAAAAGTTGAGTTATAGCATTCCCCAGAGATGTTTTTTTAACATTAGAAATGTCAAGTTAGAACCTACTGAATCTTTTAACCAAAATGGCAGAATGAAGCAAACTGTAATTCGAGAAAGTTGTGACACCTGCCAAATCCACCATCTATACCTCGGGGAGATTAAATCACCTGCAGCCCCTGCTCAGGGACGCAGTCCTAAACTAGTCCCTGAGTAAGGAAAGGACACCCACAGGACTAGTGTGGGGGCCTGCCGCAGGCTACTGGTTGTTCAACAAGATCAACCTGCCCCATACAGGAAGGAGGATGAGGCCAATCAGTCTCTTTCTCTGGAATTCCAAAGGAAAACACCAGCTGGTGAAAATGGTGGGAAGAGTTAATGACTCATGCAGGAAGAACAAGAGAAGAGTAAAGCACGCGCTCATGACTGAATGGGACCAACAAAATAATCTGGCTTCTGAAAACCACATTAGGTGCCAAAGGGTGGTCTCCCGTGGTCCCAGAAGTGCCTCCTCTTTATGGCCACCTCTCTCCCACCTTACCCTAATAGAAATCACCTTCACTTGTGGTAGCTGAAGCAAGTCTCTATTGCTTGAACCAAAAGAGTCTGATTCACACCGATTTCCTTGTCTTGTCACCTAGCAAGTGCATACCAGCTCCGAAAAAGCAGCAAGACAGATACTTGAGATGCTTACAAATTTTTGAAAGTTGCAAGTCTGGATGTTTGAATGCCATTCTGTAAACACAAAACATCCATTTCCCCCAGGCGTTTCTAAACCCGCTTTAAGAACTTTTTGAGAATTCTTTATAACCATCGCTTATATATAATAGAGCTGGCAAAATAGATCAGTGTGGTTTTCAAAATTGTTACAATTTTTTGGCTCAAAGATGGATGAAAACTCTATTATCGATAAAAAATCATTTTTTTAAAAGAAATAAAAAACCAACTCAGACTATCTGGACTTTTAAAGGAAGGCTCACTGTACCAGCGTGCAGTTCTGCAGCATGAAAGCTCTCTATTTAAGGGGAAAAAAAAAATAACATAAGCAAAAGATTTATTTAGCATTGTTACAAGTATATGTAAGTAATTCTAAAGACCCCAGCATTTCCCTCACTCCCCACAGAGATATGCATTGCTATGAAACTCTTGTAAGTTCACCTTCTGAGGCTACATGCTCACTCTGTCTTCAAAAAGATTGACCCATCCACCCATTTCCCTGGGGCCCCGTGAACTCTGCCCCTCGCCCCCTCCCCACTGGGTGGAGAAGCGGAGGCGCACAACCGTTAAATCTAGGAATTCTCCCGGTTCCTGTACTCTCAGGCCTTCTGCATCCTTACAATGTGGCAGCCTCTGTCCACTGGCCAGTGGACCAGTGGAGAGAAAAGAGGAACCGCTATTTCTTAGGAGCTTGATTCACAAACCTTTTAGCATATGTAGCGTTGGATTTGAGTTGCAGCAGCTTGTTTTCCAAAGCCAGTTTTCGTTCTAGCAGGGTTTTCTTTTCCTAGGAGAAAATGAGATACAATTTTTGCGTATTCCTCCTTCTCTCCTCTCTTCTTTCCTTTCTCTCTCTTTCTCTCTCTCTCAATGTGTGCGTGTGGGAAGGCATGCTTGCAAACCATTCACCAAAGATGCTTCTTGCAATGATGGAAATACGTCTTGAGCTGAAGAAGTAATTTTATATGGAGCTGTTCCAACCGGCCCCAGTGAAATGTCGGTCCCCTGGCAGTCTCCAAGTAGCTCAGTGGCAGCTTGGCCGTCTTCCCTCTTCTCATCTGCCTGGACAGCTCTTTCCCCAGGGCATTGCTGTCAGGTAGCCTGCTCTGGAAAAGGTCTCCTGCCTCTCTCCATCCCACTCCAAATGTGAACTCCCTGCTCACCTCTCTCTCAGCACTGGCTCTCCACCATTACAGGGGCTTCACCATTAGACTGAGCTGTTGGAGTCCACGGACCCTATTGTGCTTCCTTCACATGATACCTACCTGCTCACAAAGCAGAAAAATAGTAACCTCGTTCTTAGTGATGGACCAAGGTCACAAATGATAAAATCCCTTCCTAATTAGATGTAAGAGAAATGATGTTGAGAAAGTAAGCCTTAAGGTCACTATTAAGCCAACCTCTAGCCGTCCAAAAGGAAAATAGACAAATCCATGAAAAACCAAACTGAGATAACTGTGTCTTTTTCATATGTGATGGGCAGAGATTATTTATTTATTTATTTATTTATTTACAGTGCTGTTTAAATTCATTCCTGCTGCAGGATTTGAAATACAAGGCAAGGCTACACAGTGAAAACATTGAAACAACTTTGGACAGAGGCACTGATTTGGTTTGAAAACTTTGTGGCTGTGTAAATTCTGCCAAACCTTTCATCACTCTGGGCTTTGTGCTGTTAATAAAGAACAATCAAAACTTGAAACTCAAAGTCATACGCAACATGTGGTTTTAATGTCATATTGGGTCACCGTTCAATAATCCAACCCAGGATTATTTCATTTCTCTTGGAGAATTTCCCTGTGTTTGATTTTTCTTATTTATTATTTGATTAGAACCTTGGCTTTGAAGTTGAATGTTAATTTATAGTTTTCTGCCTGTGTGAAAAGATAATCCCAAAGGTTATGGATTAATTGCTGTAAAGTATGTTAACCAGCTTAAGTACCTAACCTAGTGATCCTATCCTCTATATTCGTTTTATCAAAATGACACGTAACCTGTTCAGTAAAAGGTCTCCTATCTCCCTCCATCCCTCTCCAAATGCAAATCTCCTGCTTATCCCTAGGTACTATTTCTCAAAATATTTTATTTGAATCAGTTTTACCATTTTACCAGCTCCCTTATTAATCAATGATTTGAATAAAACACCTGGCATGTATTTATTCTACGTTTGCATGAGTCATGCTTTTGACTCTTTGATCATCAATAAATTGGGAATACTGAAAGTTGGGATGACTGAAGATAATATATGTAAAAGGCCTACATATACAGACTTACCTGGACCATATTAGGACCTCAACATATAAAAATTTGAAGATGCCCAACACTTCGTATCTTATGTGCTGTTACTTTTAAAATTTATACTGTTTCAAAATTTTTCTGTAGCATTCTTGTGACATATAGAAATTCTTCCAGTATAGCCTAGTTGTGTGCAAATTATTTCTGAGGGATCACAGATATGCTTTGTAAGCTTATTATACTACTTGGAGCATCAAAGAAACACAGAAGTGATCGTGTATTTTGAATTTGCAAGGAGGGAATGGTGTTTAACAAATGTTCTTCTTAATGGACTTACTCTTGAATAATGGATCTTTATAACCAGGGTGCTAGCAGGTTGGACATGTCAACTTCTGCCCAGTCGAGAGGTCTTAAATGCTTCCTCTTTGGCGACACAACTCACACTAAATGTTTGTATGTCTCAGGGACGGTGCTTTGCAGGCAGGTAAAGGGGTTCACAGCGCCACCCAGTGGGCAAGCCAAACCCACACCTCTGGGGAGCTATTAAGTCCCTGGCCCTACCAATTGGGATGGAGCCCACACCAATTTAGATCATGGCCCAATGTTAACATCTCAATAATTTAGGAACCAAACAATGATGTCTTTTTTTTTTTTTTTTTTTAATCCAGCATCAGAGAACATAGGGGCATAATGGAAAGGAGTGTAAACTGGTAACTGGAAGGCTGTGGAATAGGTCCTTGTTCTCACTGTTCTCGTTTATAAAATGATGATGAGGAACTAGGCGCTCCCCAAAGCACCTTTGAGCTCTAAAATTCTAATAGAGCTAAATCAATGACACTAGAAAACAAATACGAAGCAACGGAATCGCACCGCTCGCCAAAGGAACATATGCCGTATTAAGAGGCTCTTGCTGGGCGTTTTTGCTGGCTTATCACTGTGTTTACGGAATTCATTCTCACTGCATTTCTGATGAAAGTGGGACAGATGGTGAAGGTTTAAGTAATGTGTTCATTACCAGACCTCATGCCACTAATGGCTATTTACTGGTGAGCAGAAAATAAATCCTTCTCTGCGGGGGCCCCCCACCAGGGCGGTATTTATCAACCTTTGTTGTGCATGTTCATTTTTAATGTTCATTTCCTTGTTGAATTTTTGTCTTTTTCCCATTAATTCAAAAGCCTTCGTACCCTCGTCCCTCATTCTGAGACCCACTACGTATCTGAGAAACCCTTCCTCACATACTCTGTGCCTCCTTCAACCAAGATGCTGTTGCCCAGCTTTATTTCTTTAAGTGTTGTTTATTTGCATCTTTGTTTTACAAACATAAACTACCTTGAAACTAAATATCTTTAAAAAAAAAAAACGCCTGCATCATGGCCCTTCCACTCGACCCACACTTACTCCTGCCTCCCAGACACCCCGATAGAATGTACTCTAAGATGTCACTGAACCAGTCTTCTGGAAGGTGACTGCAAGGCCTCACTGAACCAGAAGCACTTTGTCGGTTCACTCCATCACAGAGTGACCAGAGACAGCCCATCATGATGGGTCAATAGAAGACAATTGCTAGCTTGTCACTTGGTGATAGACAGATTTTTGTGATCTCTTCCATTGTTGCCATTCACAGCCTCTCCTGCTTCTTTTCTAAATCATACATTTACTAAAAGGAGAAAATGACAGAGAGTGATGACATCAGTATTTGCAGAGGTCAATTCCTAACATACAATCGTATCAAATGTGTAAGAAATGAAGGTCATTGAGTACTTCCTAAAATTTTAAGAGTTGCAAAAAGTGCTTCTACTTATTGTTGCTTTATTTATTTGTTTTGTTTTTTTTTTTATTTTAATTGCAGGAACAAATCCCTTTTATTCTCCAAGTCTTACCTTTTCCATTCTCTGTACAAGGTTCTCCAATGCTGTGATCTGATTTTGCTTTTCTTCAAGTTTTTCTGCAACTTGATTCAGATTTTCAAGCTGTTGTTTCAATTCCTGTTCTTTTTCAAGTTTGTTGACCTTGGTCAGAAAAACAGTTGTCAGTCTATGAATTTATTAAACCTATACAGAGATCATCTTCTTCTGGAATTTTATGTGAAACCAAAGATAATAATAATTCACACTTTTGTTGAATTTCTTTTTGAATTCAGTGTTTCCTTCCAAATAAACCTGATAGACTACAGATACCACCAAATCAATCAAGAATTAATAATATGACTTTTATGCCTAGAACATTTACATTTGTTACCATGAAGCACACTACCTGAACTAGTATGAGAAAGAGAGGCATGAATTTAAGGAAAACAAAAATCTGCTTTTCTTAACAAAACTTATCGAGAACAAAAATAAAATCTTACACGTTTAAGAAAAAACAAAGTTTGATTTTTAATCCAACGTGTCATAAAAGCACAATAACGATCTCCTCTGTGCCTGGGCGGGTAGCTTGCCGAAGGCCCGAGGAAGGTGGTCTTCACCCAGCAGCCGGTGGGCCACTCTGGGATGTGCTTCAGCTGACGGCTGACACAGGCCCTCACATCTGCGTGTGTAGTTCACAGAATTTGAGATGGTACAGTTTAAAAACAGTGTCTGGCTTTTCTTGAAAACAGCTGGTGGCGCTCCTGCCAGGCAACCCAGGCTAGGCTGAGTCCCCCGGGCAGGGACAAGGGCACTCTGTCCCCACGGGCTCAGCACTCACACAGCCTGCTCGCTTCCCTCAGCGTTGCCCCCGCAGGCTGAAGCAGGGAGGCCTGAAAGGCTTTCCCGCTGTGCCCCCCACTGTGTTTTCCTGGGGCCTGAGGTGGCACAGAGCTTGGTACACCACCCTGGCATGAATGAGCTTCCCATTGACACACGCAAGCACGCACGCGCGCGCACACACACACACACACACACATTATTTTTTTTCTTTGCCAGTCCTGGAATACATTATTCAGATAAACATTTATTGGCCCTAGAATATATACTTCAAATTTAAAAAGAAAAAAAAAATATGTGCATATCTACAATCTATATATGCACATGTATATACCTGCATATACATACTTATGGTTTTATATTTTCATTTACATGTTGAAATATAAAATATATCATTTTATATAGGTTAAAAATATATACATGTGTGTGTGTTTGTTTAACCTGAGAAATGTGTTCCAGCATCAAAAACATTTTGAAACCATTTATCTAGCTCAGGTCTTGTGTTTTAGACACAAGCCAAGTCCAGTAAAATGGAACCACTCAGCCTCGGTCAGCCGGTTGGTCACAGGCGGAACAAGAAGTGAAGACACTGGCCAGAGGCCCCTGGGGCAGCGCTGACTTCTCGGCAGGGTAGCCTGGGATAATGCCACCTGTGCTCTGCAGGGCTCTGGGCAAGGGTGCTAACACAGCAGCTGGGCCCCCCTTGGGTGCTGGCTAAGCAGGGATCAGGGGAGGTGTCACAGAGCAGCTTCCTGGCCTTCACAGGGCTCCCCAGGTCACATGGCCACCACTAGTTTCACATCTACCTCCTCAGAAAGAGGCATGAGCAGCTGGGGGTGAGCTCTCTGACAGACAAGTTGCTAGCTCAGTACCTGCAGTGAGTGTTTACTGCCCTCATGCTTCTTCCTAATATCTTCCGACTGGGCTTCATAGATGTCCCGTAATCTCTGGGCCACACTTCGCAGAGCCGCAGCCCCCGCTTCCCTGGAGGCGTCCAGCTGGGGAAAAAAGGTCACGGTGCATGTTTTGACATTTACAGTGAAAAGGCTGTAAAGCACAATGATTTGACGAGCATTTAAAAACACAGAGGCTGTAATTGTCTCAATGGCACCCTCATGGACCGGGACCAAGGAGAGGAGAAAAGACACTGTTCACTAGCAAAGGGAAAGTGTAAATTGAGAAACCCCTTTTTAGTGGGGCTGTCGTGCCAGGCCCAGCCAGAGCTCCATGCTTGGGGCCCTGCGTTTAGACCACAGCCTTCACAGAGATCCTTGGGGCCTGTTAGGAAGCATATATAGCAAACCAAGGCAGGGATGGGGGAGAGGCATGTCACCCCCCATTAACTCAGCAGTCCTGAGCCTGGTCAGGTAAGATTGCCAAGTGTTCTGAAAATCACAAGGAAAACCATGATAGTGCCGGAAGAGGAGGGCCCTTGAACTTCTGTGGTGTCATTTCCACTATCTGGGGAATAAAAGCCTTGGAAACTGAATGTTAACCCCAAGGTCTGGAGAAGGGAGGGGGTGGGGGAACCGAGAAGCTGGCTGCAAGCATAAACCCCTACAACCCCAAACATTGGGGCACTCAGACTAACTGGGTGCCCACTTGCAGCTCCGTGCCCAAGTGTATTTCATAGACAGACCTACTCTCGTCTCTCGCCTGAATTCATCTCTGGGGAGCGAGACAAGAACTGAAGAGGGGAGCCCCTGTCTTGGGGCTCCCAGATAACAGTGGCCATCAGCTTAAACACTTACTTGCAAGCATTTTATCATCGAAGTCCACAACAGTCCTGTAAGATGTGCTTTACTGAAATAGCAGTGCTTGAGAGAGACAAGATTGGAGTACGAAGGGCAATAAAACTAAAGCGTCCTGAATCTTACAAGAATTTTAATCTAAAGAAATAATCAAGGATGGCTGCAAAGATTTACCTACTAAAACAGCCATGCAGGAATATATATATATATATATATATATATAGAGAGAGAGAGAGAGAGAGAGAGAGAGAGAGAGAGAGAGACAGAGACAGAGAGACAGAGACAGAGAGACAGAGACAGAAAGAGAGACAGAGACAGAGAGAGACAGAGAATTGTATATATAATGTATGTTATATTACTATATAGTATATATCTATATAATGTAATGTGCATACATAATATGTAATATATATAATAAAAGGAAAATGTAAAGTATCCAACAATATATTAATAAAACAAAATAAGACATTCACTATGAATGCTCTAATTAGTAGTTATTAAATAAGTGAAGACTTTTTAAAATTTTGCTATAGTAAAAACACTTCACATGAGACCAGCTCTTTTGACAAATTTTCAAGTGTCCAACACAACATTAACCAGGGGCACTATGTTGTATAGCATATCTCTAGAAATTATTCAACTTGCACAACTTAAACTTTATCATTGTTGAACTTTGGAAAAATCTTTTGAATAAGAACAGTTGGCTCTCAAATAAAACAGCGGAAGTGCATTTATGAAATGTCAAACACTTCTCTACGTATGTGAGCGTATGTGAGGATCTATGGAAGCGTGTGGGTGTCTGCTTTCACATATCCGCGAATTTCTTCTGTTGGTTCAAAGGCTCAAAATACAAAATTAGAGATGGCGCCTTATGTCCATACCTTGATTTTCAAGACTTCATTCTCTTTGTTCATTTCTAAGAGCTGTTGGTCTTTGCCTTTCATCCTTTCCATGAGCAGATCCTGACTGCAAGGCAAAGGGTCCATGTAAGAGTCAGAGCCATTTTGAATGTTTTGGCAGAACTGAAATGAACAAACAAACATGAGCATTATGGACCCAGCCTTTCATTTTCTCTACAAGCACTGACAAAATAATGATCAGTCTGTACTGCTTACAACATGGGAGACTCCAGTCGGCACAGATAAATCTTCCGAATCTCAAATATCAATAGGGATTGCTAATGAAGCACCGGGCCTTTATATTTGCTTAAATTTGAATAGATTCTTATATTTAGAATAGGCAGAAGTACAGCTTTTATGTCTTTTATATTCCATATAGTTTAATATATTGTACCAATAAGTCCTTTCTAGGAAATAAATAATATCTACAAGGCCAGGTTTGTATAAAAAAATTTTAATTATGCACATGAATTCATTTTGGTTACAGTGCATCACCAACTAATATAATCAGATATAATAGTTAACAATATTCAATGTTTAACGATGCTTCATTGTAATCACCCTTTTAAATTCCCAGAGATGCCAAAACTGAATGTTATTGCCAGTGTAACGCTACGTAAACTTTAGCTCACAGAAAAGCCAATTAGAAAGCACAAAACAAATTTCACCTGGAATCGAGAACGTAGGGAAGTGGAAAGGAAACTTGAAGCCCTATCTCACTCAACCACATTCACTTTCCAGATGTGAAAACTGAGGGACAGAGAACCCAAGTTCACATAGCAAGCAACGGGGAGAGCTCAGGTTATCCACCCTGTGCTCTTTCAGCCCTTCCAAATCATTTCAAGACTGACTAGGGAATTATTAAGCAATTATATATCTCCTATAACAACTTTTATTTATTAAGCATCTCTTATGTGCCAGATAATCCTTTAGATGTTGTATATGCACTCCTTTGTCTGAATGCCCAGAATGCTAGAAGGTATTATGTCCGTTATACAGATGAGGAAGTTGAAGATTAGACAGTTCAACTAACAAGCCCAAGGTTATACCCAGAATAACTACCAGGCCCAGGGTTTGAACCCCAGACTGTTCAACAGTAAAGCCTCTATCTTCTCTAGCACATCAGACAGACTCATTTATAGAAATAAAAGATAAAAAGAATTTAATGCATATAAATAATAGACTTGTTTTTTCTACTTCAGACCCTTGTGCATATTCTCATTTTCCATATATAGAGTAGCCATGATTTTCTTGATACTGCTGGGATGGCAGGCCACATGTGGAGGGAACTAGTTGAAATGTTAGGCCTCTTAGACTCCATCTTGTTCAACCTGCTTTGTTCTTGTGGCCTTCAGCTTATCAGCTTCTTCATAGTGACATGCTAATCATTGGAGGGATTCTGCTTGCAGCTTGAGTTTTACAAAAACAGCCCTTTACCAGAATGTACAGGGTTTATTAGCTCCCTTATCTCCTGGAAAATAAGGGAGGTATATGCAAAACTAATGATTGTTTCTCAAAGATTTGCAGGAACTTTGTGAGCTGACTCCTATCAGCTAGAATCAACAGACCAAGAACAAAAATGTCACAATCTTCCTTGGACCCCTGCTGGCGCCCAGAGGTCTGTGGTCATCGGTCCATCACCTGGACTCTGTACATTCAGGAGAGTGGATTTGAGGCACCCTTAGGTCTTCTGTCTTCTCAGTTTGTGCCTCCTCAGTCAATGAACTTCTCCTTACTCCAAACTCTGATGTTTTGAGTTTTGGCGCTTCAAAGCTTTGGGCACACAGACTTTTGTTCTGTAACAGCAGAGCCTTAGGTCATTACGTTAAGTCTCCATGGCAACATTACCCAGATACTAAAGCAGAAGGGGCTGATATATTTTTTGTTGTTGAGATTTTTTAAATTTATTATTTTTAGAGAGAGGGGAAGGGACAGAGGCAGAGAGGGAGAGAGACATCAATGTATGGTTGCCTTTCACCTGCCTTCAGCTACAGACCTGGCTGGAGACCTGGCTTGCAACCTGGTTATGTGCCCTGGCTGGGAATCAAACCAGCAACCTTTGGGTTCACAGGCCAATGGCTTATCCACTGTGTCACCAGCCAGGGCTAGAGGCTGTTATTTTGATGCTTGGCCTGCCTGCTGACCTTCTGTGGTTTGGGATGGCCCAGCAGAGATGCTGGCAACACAATTCATCTCCATTGCTAAGAAGCTGTTTCTATCAAGGTCCCCCAAACTTCCCCATTGTGACAGGCGCTGGTCAATGTTCAGTCCTCAATTTCCTTGACCCATGGACACCATTTGACCCAGGGGTCCCATACCACTTTCTGAAAGCCTTTTTCTTGTTCTCAGTGACTCTATGCTTTCCTGTATTCCCCCTAATCCACCAGCCTCTCTTCTCAGTCTCTTGTGATGATTCTTCCTCTTTTCCCCAATATCTAAATATTGGAAATCTCAGGACTCAGAGCTTAGATTTTTCTCTAATTTCTATCCACACTCACATGCTTGGTGATCTCTGCCAATTTCGGAGTTTAAGTACCATCCTTACTCCCAAAATCTCCACCCAATAGCTCGGACTTTCTAGCCCAGACCTCTACCCGCAGCTCCAGAATCAGATGTCCAACCTAACCACTAGAAACCTCTACTAAGACGTCTAATAGAAAACTCAGTGTAACCAAAATGAAACTTTTGATCTTTCCCATCATTCACAAACATGAACATTTTTTTGTTCAGTTTCAGAACACTTAGTTTAAAGAAAATAACTGAAGCTAGTTGTGTCAGTTCGAGGGGCTGAAGATGATAAAGGAGACTATGTTTAAGCATCCTATCTTATTTTGGGTATTCTCTGTGACCACATGACACAGCGGATTACATTGATACTGACAACTTGCAGGTGCTGAAGATGAGGTTTAACTCGGCACAATCCAGACAAGGTAAGCAAGGGGTAGGGTTCCTTTAAACTTACCAATTATCTGATCACTCAGCCTAAGGGCATTAACTGTGCACCCATTGCTGTGGCTCAGGTAACCCTAAAAGCTTGTGTCTTTGTCTGTCACTGGGAAATGTTGCTGCCACTATGTTGGCTGGACAACATCTTCCCAGATACTTTAGGTAAGTAAACCCAGTTTAAAATACTGAGGGAAGGCCTGCTCAATCCAAACTAATTCTACTAATGATATCTGGGGTTAAATATTTTATACGTATGTCCATTAGCATCTGTAGATACTGATAAAATATTTAATACTCATCATTCAAAGTTTCAAAGAGAATAATTTCTATACGACTTTGTGTTTTTTACTGAAGGCATAAAAGTGGTACATTTTGATAAATTCATTACCTTTGCATCTAGTTTGTGCTTTGGACTATTGTGCCCTGCTTCGTCTTTAAACATTTGATTTCGGATCTTTTCCAGGGTAGTTCGGATCTAGAAGAGAAAAATATTTGTTTCCAAAGGCATATATAATGCCAAGTGGCTTTTATTTTCTAACCCAGCAGCAGTGTACCTGATCTATCCAGAAACTAATACAGATATACTGACCTCAGATTTAAATAATGACCATCAATCTAACTTGCATTAAGGCTAAATTGTGTAGAGTATAGCAAATGAGCATTTTCTCTTTATAACTCTCAGTCAAACTTAAAATATAATCTGGGTGAATATTATGCGATAAAATAATTACTATTTAGTAATTAGTACTTAATTCTATTTAGTTCTGTTTTTCTATATAGTAATTTAGGATTAATTGACTGCTTAGTAATTACTATAAAACAATTACTATTTAGTAATCACCACAAAATAATTATCAGCTGGTAATTACTAGAGAATAATTACTAAGTGGAGATCATACAAATTTATGCATAAAATATAAACCCCATGTCTTGGTGACCTATGGAATTGCAAGACATTCAAAGATGAATTAATAGATTTTAATGTTACAAACGACCTATATCAAATTTTTCCATCTATTCTAAGAAACAGCTCATAAGAATATATGTTTTTTTACCCATTATCATCAGATTCTTATACAATTTCACATCTTTATTGAAGGAACATGCCAACATGTGGTCACTAGCAGATAGCAACCAGAACTGAGGGAAGGAACCAGGCAAGGAGAGACAGAAACTCCACAGAAAATGTAAAGTCCTACTAGGGAACATGGTACCAACCCTCATGAAACAACTGAAAAACAATATAAAACCCAGGAGGTGCAGTGGTGAATAATGTGGGACTAATTAAGTCTGCTGGGTGTTCCAAGCCCTCCTGGCTCATTCTACAATTTTAATCCAAGTGTAAGACAGAGGTTCATATCCTACAGAGAGCACCAAACATGTGTTTAAACTTCAGTTATCAAGATTGTCCTTTGCCAGGCTAGGTTGGTTCTTCCTCACACATTCTCTGGAGGGAGGAACAAAGCACTAGATTTTATTTTAAACAATAACATGCTAATGTGATGTCTGGTGTCCACATACCATTTTCACATATTCGGTTTCTTCAATAATGTGAGCTGCTGTGCACCCATATGAGGAAGAATTATCTTCTGTCTTATTCCGGGAGGGGACCTCTGTGGTTACTGTCATGGTTGTCATTGTGAATTCTGGCTTTAGCAAAACATAAATCAGTTAAACAAACTTCTTTGATAATGTGATCAGGAGGTTTGTAAACCATACTAGCATGGTAATCAAATACTGTACGTAGAGTAGAAAATATTATAAATTATGAATATCTGTACAGATCAACAAATCCAGGCATTAATATGAAAACAACACCAGCTGAAAGAAAACCCATTGGTTACAAACTTAAAGATTATCTGGGAAGGAAATATGTAAAATTTTATGCTGTATTATATTAGACTTTAAAACCTTGCATAGAGACTGTTTCTTCTTCATCTTTATATTCTAGCACACAGTAAATGCTTAATAAATATCTGTGGGACTAAAATAATATAATCATAATAAAAGAAGATATATATACATATATCACTTACATGCATGTACATACATATATATCACTTTATACTTAATACAGACCTTTTATACAGTATACTGCATTTTATTTAACTTTCAATAGCCTATAGAAGCCATTTACTGAAAATTATTTGTAATAGTAAAATATTAAGAAAACTTCAAATGCCCACAAAAAGAGGGCTAGTTGAATGAACTAACTACTGCTATGAACTTTTCTCTAGGGTGTATTATTCGATGAAATATCACAATGCAGAAAAGGATATAGAGTATCATAATTTCTATAAGAAGGAATGAATAGCTAGAAGGAGATAATCTGTGATTTATAGTTTTGACTTTGCAAATGCAATTATTTTACCTAATTATAAAACAAAATGTAATTAAAAAGAAAAAGTCTTTCAGAATAGGAAATACCTATCTATCTAATTGGTAGCATATCTACGTATATTATTTGAAGTAATTTTAAAACATACACCAGGGACTATTTATCCTAGGTGTGCAATGTCCTAAGAACAAAAAGAAGAGCAAAATAACCTTAAACTACACTTACTAATAATACTGTTAGTAGAAACACTGGTATTGTTATTTTGAAACTATTACACGTGTGTGCACATATGTACCTACACTCACATGAATGCAAACTAAAGCCAAGAAGTCCTTGCCTTAACATCACTAAGAAACAAGCGCTTTAGCCCCGGCTGGTGGCATAGTGGATAAGGCACCGGCCTGCGAACCCAAAGGTCACTGGTCCAATTTCCAACCAGGGCACATAACCAGGTTGCAAGCCAGGTCTCCAGCCAGGTCTGTAGCTGGAGGCAGGTGAAAGGCAACCATACACTGATGTCTCTCACTCTCCCTGCCTCTCCATTCCCCTCTCTCTAAAAATAATGAATAACATTTTTTAAAAATTAAAAAAGATACAAGAGTTTTAGAGTTAGAGAAAAATAAACATATTAGAATTTAAGATGTTATATAAAAGCCTTAAAATCTGACCTGAACTTATAACTATAAAATAATGATTTCTTTTCCTTTAAGAAATGTATGTTCTAGATCTAACCACTGAAAAATAAGAATTAACACTCCCAGTGCCCAGACTGTGGCCTCAGTATACCATTTTCTACTAAAATAAAGCCAGGCCTCCTTGACTGGGTCAAGTTTGGGGCAAGAAATATATAAGATGAACCTGAGATATTTTGTTGTATCAGAAAGCAAAAAAGTAATCAAATCTACCTAAATAACACACACACACACACACCAGCCTAGAAAAAAACGACTGCGAGGAACTAAAACATTAAAAAAAGCAAAAAATTTTTTTATTTCCTGAAATTTCTTTGACAGGAGAAAAATCACCCCCAACACCAGCACCCGCAATCCTCTTTGTCCAACTCAATGGAGATGGGCCACCATTACATTAACAATGAGCCCCACCCCTTTGGGGAGTCACCTACAAATATGTGTCTTGCCTTTACTCTGTGAATTGTAATTCTTGCTAACATATATGAGGGGTTGATAGAATAGAAATAGATAGAATAGAAAACCCCCATGAAATAATGACCTAAGCAATAGTTATCAAGCAGCTCTAAACACACCAGGTGAGAGGTTGATGAAGAATGCATTAACCTGAGGGACCCCATTAATTAATGTCAACATAAGGTAAAAAGACACAGGCATTTTGTCCTGTAGATGTGGTACATTCCCCAGTAGAAATGATCACCCATGAAATATGATCTTTTTTAAAAATGTGAGTTGGAATCTAATCAAGCCTCTGTATCTAACAGCAATAAATATCTGAACAAGAAGCAAATGCTTAAGGACTCTGCAAGGGTAAAGCTTGCAATCAGCCAAATCCAGATTTTATGAAATATTGTGAGACAAATAACTAGTTCCTGGCACAAATTAATTATACGAAGAAGAATGAGGTGAAGAGAGATTGCTATAAATCAAGAGTCCTGAGAGACACGTGACCAAATGTAATGTATAAATCTTCCTTGGCTCCTGATTCAAAAGAACCAACTATGTAAAGACATTTTTGAGGAAACTGTGGACATTTTAATACTGGCTGGGTAACAGAAGATGTTAAAGAATGACTATCCATTTTTTCAATTTTATTTTATTTCATTGTTGTTTTATTACCTCCATCCCTTTTCCCCCCCACTGCTCATCCCTCCCAACCCTTCCCATTCCCCCTCCCACAGTCACTCCCACAAGTTGTCCATGCCCATGGGCCATCCATGCTAGTTCCTTGACTAAACTGTTCCCCTTCTTGGGAATGACTATAATTTTACTAGAAGTGATAGTGAATTTATGACATTCTTTAGCTAAAGATCTTTTCTGTTAATAATACATTCATACATTCAAGTATTTGCAGGTGAAATAATATTACACTGAAATTATTTTAAAATACTATAATACAGAGGAAAAGTGGATGGAGTAAAGATGAAAGAAGTAAGGAATCGTTAAAACTGGGCAGCTGGGGTTCATTACACTCTTCTACCTCTTTTGTTTCTGTGGGAAATTTCCATACTAAGTAGTAAGGAACTAAAAAAATAAAATAAAAACATAAAAAGTCTTGTGCGGTATAGGATTATTCATTTCATTTTCTGATAAGAAAGCCGAGAGTCCCATAGGCGATGTTAACTCACCAGAGAAAGCAGGAAAACTAAGAGAGCTGAAACTCAAACGTTTATCTTTTAGACACCAAGTTCAAGGGTGTTTCCATCACAATAAGGTTGGCTTCCCTGGTAAGAAAACACAGCAAACAAAACTATTTAAAATTTACCAATAGCCTGAGTTGTTAAAACACACAAAGAATTTTCATATTTACTAGCATTTTATGGCTAGATAGCTTCTGGGGATAACTTGGAGTTTTGCATTTATCCTTTAATCTTCAATGAAATTGACAGAGTATGCCAAGAATTTTCTATTTTATTCTAAATCCTCTTCTTAGACAGCCAAGATGGCTTCTATTTGTGTTGGGCCGAGGTGGCTCTGAAAGCTGCAGCTTTGCAGTGGCAGAGTGTGTGTGGAAATCCTTCCCTGGGTCCTCTTAAGTCTCTTCAGGGATTAAGTTCGTGGTGCAAAACAACATGTTAATGTTTGAAGTACAAAATAAGCTAACCAACAAAATAGAAACAGCCTCGTAGATACAGAGGACAGACTGGCAGCTGTCGGAGACGTGAGGGATCAGGAGCTGTGTGAAAAAGGTAAGGAACTAAGCAAAAAACAAAAACAAACAAGAACGCCTCATAGACGCAGACAACAGTATGGTGATTACCAGAGGGAAAGAGGGGAAAGAGGAATAAATGCTGACACAAGGAGACTTGACTTTGGGTGGTGAACACACAATACAATGTACAGATGATGTATTATGGAATTGTATGCTTGAAATCTACATTTTATTAACCAATGTGCCCCAATAAAGTCAATAAAAAATGTTTAAAAACCACAGAAATTCCCAGAGGGAAGATCAGCAAGGTGCCTGGGAACCGGCGGTGGAGTGGTCAGCACCCCAGGGCCCACAGCCTGAGCTGGCTTCCTGTCTTTTTGGGCAGCCTATGAGCTAAGGACGGTGCTTAAATTCCACCCATTACCAAAATCGAAAGAAGAATAACATTTCATGACACGTGAAAATTGTCCCAAGTTCCAAGTTAGTGTCCATAAATAGTCTAGGCACGGCCATTTATTTACACAGTGTCCAGGCTGCTTTAGCACTACCAACGGCACAGCTGAACAGCTGCAGCAGAGAAAATCTGTGAGAAGCCATGTTTCATACATGTACCATCACCTGGTCCGTCACTGAAAATCCTGGGTGAAGGTGCAACAGGGGTGGGAACAAAACTAGTGGGAAAAGAGAGGCAAGCAGAACATCAACTCGGTCCGAGTTGCTTTTTGTTGTCCAGTTCAAAACCCCTTGGTCTACAGTCCCATTGGGTGGGTTTGCCTTCTTTTTCTCTTTTTACTGTGTTGCACGTTGTGTATATAAAAAATGATAGGAGGCCTTTCATCATAGCAAGTAATCGCTCTTAGCAATAGATCCTGCTGATTCCTCTCAGTCTTTCATAACTTAAAAATCACAATGGGCTTCATGTTACATGTTCAACAATATTTTTTCTTTGGGTTCTTTATATTTAATATCAAGGAAGGCAGGTGTTTATTCATGACTCTTTCCACTCACTGTTGGGTCACTTTGAGCAAGTTCCATAAAATCCTAGCCTCAACTTACATATCTGTAAAATAGGAGTGAGAACATCTGGAGTTGTAAACATGAGAGTTTTAAAATCCTTGTTTGTATAAGGCACTCAATGGACAATCACTGTTGATATTGCCGCTTCTATTATTTTACATTATTGATTATGACAGAAGATAAGCAGCTCATAACAGAGTGGGGTATAGTTCATGCCCATCTGGTTGCAAAGTTTATAACCCACTCTATTCACACGAGGTCTGCTCCGAAAATATTGGCCACGCAAACTGTTTTAATTATATTGACATTGACTCGATACTTTCAGGACAGACCTCATATAAACTCAAATTCCATTTCTCTCTTTTGTTCAGAAAACTTGCTCAACCACAGTCCTTGATTTGTACAAAGAAATCCAAGGGGACCTTCAGCCCACAAAGTCCAAATTGCCATATGGCATTCCCATCCTGGGGAAAATCCATCTTAGCATTTTACTTCTGCCAGAAGTAGATTAGGCAGATAAAACTTTCAAAATAAAACTCAATCAGTTAATTAAAGTGAGAAATGAATTTTATTTGTTTTCCGCTAGAGTGGATTGCAGATAGCTTACCAGTGGCCTCACTCCAAGAGGCGGCATTTCCTAGATCAAGGCTTTTCTTTTCTTTTATTTTTAGATCAAGGCTTTTCAAACAGGACTCCCGGGGATGGGGGCAGGGAAGCAGGCAGGGTTTTGCTGCCTCCCCTTGAACCAGAGCAGCTCGGCTTTGTTCAGCCACACACTGAGTTTTTCCATGAGACTCTCTGTGAAGAAAGCGCGTTTTGCAGATAACAGGGTTGGAGCTTGACTCTCTGGTTTCATGGCCTGTCCCTGCCACTGAGTGTCACCTTGAGCAAGTGTCTTCATCTCTCTGTGCCTCTGTTCCCTTATCAATAAAATTCAGGTCATATTGATCACATTAATAATGAATAATGTAAATAGTAAACTGCATGGAGTTGTTTCAGTTAACAATTGTAGAGCACTAAGAAGATTGCCTAGCACATAATAGATGACCTGTACATCTTTGTCAAAGAAGTAAATAAAATATGAAACCATTAGTGGTAGAGAAGAACCAGGTAGTATTCTAACCGGTGTGCAGATCCAGCTGGACTATAAATGAAAATCTGTTTGGGGGGATTAAAAGACTAGCAAACCCATGGTATTGGTTCTTTCTTGAGAAAGCATCAATAATCTATCAATATCCCCAACTGATTATGTTACCATGTCATAAATAGTTTGCAATGTACAAAGCATAGTTTGCAATGTACAAAGCAATTCATACACATTATTGTGACTTGTGATAAAGCAACATATCCTTGGTCACCTAGAATCATGTAACTAAACCTCATCTGCTTAGACATAGAAGAATGGCTTACCCATTATGCAATCAACACATATGGGGCACTGTTATGGGTTGAAGTGTGTCCCCTCTCTCATTCATATGTTGATGCCCTAACTCTCATGCTTCAGGATGTGATTTTATTTGAAAACAGGGTCACAACGGATGTAATGAGTTAAGATGAGGCCACACTGGGGGAGTGGACCCCTCATCCTATGTGACCAGCGTATTCATAACTAGGGGAAGTGGGAACACAGACATGTGTCTGAGGGAGCACCTGAGGAAGGGCAAGGCAGCCATCACCATGATGCTTCTCCAAGTCCAAGAACGCCAGGACTGCCAGAGAACCATCAGAAGCTGGGCCTGGGGAAGCCTGTGACAGACTCACCGGCAAAGCCCTTAGAAGGAACCAACCCTCCCAACACTTGTCTTGGATTTCCATCCTCCAGGGCTGTGAGACAAGGCATGACTGTCAAGGTCACTCTGCTTGTGGTCTTGGTCATACCAGCCCTGGGACACTAATGCAGGCACTGTTTATATCCTAAAGAGTCTAACAAAAGTGTTCCTTTCCTTTATTTGACCCTTAATTCGGTCATTCATGTGTTAAGTGTTTACTGAATACAGCTGTTTTAAGAGCTGTGGTCACAGAGGTGAGCTGGAGGCCCTGCCTTCAGGGGACTTTGAATACAGGGTGGCAGACAGGAAACAAAACAAAAACACAATACACAGTGAGTACTATGAGAAGTGATAACAAGTGTCTTGAAGAACAGAGCAGGGCAAACAAATCAAAGGAGAGATTATGTAGGACGGGAAGGCTGACCTGAAGAGGTGGCATTTAAACAAAAGACTTCAATAAAGAGGGGAAGCCAAATGACCATGTGAGAGAAGAGGACTCCAGGCACAGGGAGAGGAACTAGGACAGAGGCTGACATTTGGTCCGAGTAGTGCTCTAAGAACATAGGGTGAACTACCATTTTTTAATTGTTCTTTGAACATAGCAAGAATTTTAAAAAATAGCCTGATACGTAAGACTTCCAATTTGTCTAAGGAGCAGTGTCCCCCGCCACCTAAAACAGGTGTCGCCCTGCCCAGTAAGGCTGCCTCAGGGTGGAAGGGAAGACAGGGTATGGCAAGGTCAAGGCATTTGCAACTGACTCCAAGTCAGCCCAGAAGAGGGGCCATGAAGTCCCACTGACTGCACAGCAGCCTCCTCAACTCATTTCCCTGGGTGCTGACTGAAAAGCTCCAGGGTGGGTGCTTGGCTGTTCAGCACCTAAATCTCCTTGCAGGAAAGGCCCCTTATCTGATCTTCCTCCCTCCCCTCCCTGGAAGGGCAAGTACAACAACTGTAGACTCCGTCAACTGAGCATTCTCACCTGGAAATGCCAGCGAGAGATCAGCCGTTGGGTTTGTGGAAGTGGGAGGCAGTGAGAACCCCATTGTTATCCTGGGAGGGGAAGGAGGCTGGCCTAGGGCGGTGCTATGTGCCCAGGGGCAGGAACGCCTGGTCTTGCTACAGCCTGGGCTCTGCTGAGGGACCAGCCCCCTGGACTCTCTCACTTCCAAACTGAGTTTCCCACCACTCCTGGGGGCTGCTCCATATCCTTCCAGTCGATTCCTTTTCTGCTTAAGTCGATTACTCAGGTTGGCAACCAAGAGCCCCAATTGGTTTGGACACCATTTCTGAGTTTTCAATTTCTCAGTTCTGAGCTAACAATATTGAATACTGACTGTTCCATCATTCTTGATCATTACATACACAGCTTAGATATCGGAAACTGAAAAAGTTTACCATAAAAGTGCTTTAAGGGTAATTCAGTTATAAAGGGAGACAAAGCTAATGCATCTCCAAACCTTCAAAGAGACTGTCGCCTGAACAGTAAAGAGCTTACCTGTTCTGCATTCACATTACACAGCACAATGGTGACATCCAGTGTCAGTTAGCTAAATCTCAGGTGACTGTGCAATTTACCTGAAAAATGATGCACAGTTTATCAGAAGACATACATGTTAACACTGAATCCAAGTAATCATAGTTTTCAAGTAAAAATCTAAGATCTTTAAGGTAGAATTAATTTCATTCATTTGCAAATGCTACTCATTGGTATATACACATATTTATATCATAGCCAGTGCTATCTACAGAAAGCTCTTAGATATGAAATAAAAGTGGTTTAGTGGGGAAAAAGGTATTAAAATATTGCTACAAATGCAATATACAAATATAGACTTTTGACAAAGCACTGTGTCATTTACCAAGAAATCATTTTCCACGTAATTTCAAAACTAACCATCACAATGCAATATCTATAGTTATTATCTGTATATTTCCATGTCTACCTTTATGTATGTGTATATGATACAACCAAGTTACAGACCAGAGATACCACTTTTTTAAGGTCAAAATTGACCTTATCACCTGTACTCAGATAAAGCAATCCCATATCCAGATACATTTGTAATAAAATGATCTATCTTCATAGTTCATTGGTATAATTTGAAATTTTGAAAAACAGCTAACGGTTTCACTCAGTGCCCCTAAAGCAACTAAACTGCAAAAGGGGGGTGCAAATCACATGGACCCCCTTCCCATTCGGGAAGGTGGGGAAGAGCGCCAAGGGTCTGTTGCGTGCCCACCACATGGGGGCTAGGGTGTGCTGCCTTTACTAAGCCTCACAAACACCCTGAGAGGTCAGTGGTTTTAGTCCCATTTTACAGATGAGGAACCCAACTACACAAAGGCAGCTTATTTGTGACAATTGTGGATCCCAACCTGTGAGTCTGTTGTTTCTTCCCAATTCACCTCCATGCCTCCTGCCATATTCTGACTGAATTTCTCGGCCGAGTTTCTTGGGCTCAAGCTAGCTGAGTAATCAGAGTTTTCCAAAGTAAGTCACTAAGCAACAGTCTAGTACCTCCCAAAGCTCCTAGTTGTGTCCTTCAGGGACCTGAGCAGACCTTGCTATCCCAATAGATTTGCTCCATGAACAGAATTCTTATGGTTTCGTGGCTCAAAAACAGGGGCTTTAGAGTTGGCTGGTGCTGCCCAGAAGACTGGTTCTCCTTCCCCACTAGCTGGGTGGCTTCAGCAAAGTTTGTAGCTTCCCTAGGCTTCAGCTCCCTCAACTGAAAACTTCAGATGCCAATGGTAACTTCCTCATAGAGTTCTGTGAGGATTAAATGAAATAACATAAGAGGTGCTCACTGGAGCTTCTGAGCCATAATATACATTTAAAGAATATAAAATAAATTCACAACTTATTGTGTTTATAGGACATCGTTGGAAAGTGTCAATGATAAGCTCAGTTATCCCTACATGATTCCTATCCCTCTATCAATTGGTCAATTATTGCTCCTTTGATCTTCTCCATGAACAATCAACTCAAAAGTCACTGCTGACTTGTCAGCGAAAAAATGTATGAAAAGAAGCAGATGTCAGTGCCATATATATCAGTCACTTATAACATTTATAAGGAAGGTGCCCTTTTGGAAAATTTCTTTTGTAGCTTTATAAAATATTTTAAAAGTAAAAAGCTCAGGAATTTATAAAATAGCTATAACTTCTTAAACTCACCCTGAAGCTAATATTTTAGCTTCACCATAATTTACTTAGGTTTAAAAATTATCCCAAGAGGGGCAAAAACATAATACCTAGTGTGGGGGAGGGGGAGGAGCTGGAACTCCTGCCTGTCACTGGTGGGACTGAAAAATGTGCCACTAGGTTGGGCAGCACTTGGGTAGCTTCCTACAAAATTAAGCACACCCTGTACAACCCAGCAATCCCAATCCTAGGTGCTTACCCAAATGAAGTGAAAGTTTGTTCCATTAAATGCAAATATCTGTAACTGCCAAATACTAGAAAAATATCAAATATTCATCAACAGGTGCATCATCCAAAAGAATGAACAACTACTGATACATGCAACAGTATGGATGAATCTCAAATACATCATGCTAACTGAAGATAGCCAAATCCAAAAGGCTACCTACTCTATAAGTCTACTTAGATAACATTCTAGATAATTCTGTGGGAACAGAAAACAGATCAGTGGTTACTGGGGACTGGAAGTTGGGGAAGTAGAATTATTGCTGCTACTGGAACAGTCCATGAAGACTCACATTCAATATGGAGATAGAAACAAATGGGATCTAAATAAACAGCTTGAGAAAGTTAATTGTAATTATTATTTACTAAGGTGCAAAAGTAGGAGGAAATATCTAAAAAGTGCATAAGAATATTTGCAACAAGATTTAAATCTAATTCATGCACTTAGAGCTTCCTGTCTCATCTATCCATCCTTTTCCTATTCATATTGAGATGCACATAGCATGTTCTCATTCTTCATAGTTGCCCTTTTTCATGTAGGCTATCGATGAGGTCTTTAGCCACAGACTCTGCTCAGTGTGCCCACCACCCCAAGCAACCTTGTCCCTGCAGCCTGTGCTCATTGACCACCCACCCTCCCGCTTCAGGAAGATGTCAGACTTATCAAGGGCAGTATCCTACCAAAATCCAGGCAATACTAAAATATACCAGGGTGAGAATACCTTCTGGTGCTGGGTAAAACCAAACTCCTTATATTGGATTGATCATGTTAAGAAGTTTTATGATGAGCTCACTCATCAAAACAATAAGGAAATGCTTACAACTCAATGCTCATGGAGCTTTCTTCCAGGGGAGTGTGTCCGTGCAGATGTTAGAGTCTATGAAAGGTAGAGGGGTGAGGATGGAGTCCTGGAACTGGTATATGACTCATAGGAAACATTTGGAATGAAATTATCAGTGTATGATTACAAAAATGCATCTGTCCTGGAAATGGTCAAACCTTTACCAAGTTGGCAAAAAGAAGTGACCAACAGAGACTGATCAATTCATCCAAGAACAGAAAATTAAAAGATCAGTGTTCTCACCCAGTAGTTCCAGCAAGTTGTTTTGATATTTCAAAGAGAAAAATTGAGCTCTTGAAAGCACAGTCAGGTTTGGAAAACTGTATTATTAAACCTGGACTCTCTTGTTTTCAAATTTTAGAAGTTTAAAGATACAATCCTTTGCATTCTAAGTTGTAAATTAAATAGACCTTCAAGTTATATTAATGCACTGCCTCCCCATAGGAACTTGCAATTTCAGCCATAATTTACAGGCATTCAGAGACATAGTGTCTTTTCTGTAGTTGAACAGAATCTGCCAATTTTTTATAGAAGGGTTTCTACTCAACTAGAGAAACCTCCTTAAGAAGATCTTTAAGCATAAACTGTCAAGTGTCACCTCCTAGAAATGAATTTTCCACTTAACTGTAGGCACCAAACAGGGTGAATGGGACTATGTAAGAAAACAGTTCTCACTGAATTGAGTTCAAGGTTCCCAATTGCTGAGAGAGATGTACCTAAATCAATGCTTTTGCAGTGTTAGAAAATCCATCTTTGCTTTGTTCTATACACTACATACAGAAAAATAGCACCATCTCATAGGAACTGGGATCATTTATAATTTGGTCTAACTCCTACAGATATCACAGGGAAAAAAGAAAAGTGTGGCATTTCTTCCATTTTGGCTTTTCTCTGATCTAAAACCTCAAACTAGTGCTGGATTCTGTAAATAAATAGCTATATCAGTTTCTGGCTTTAGCACAGGCATAGAAACAAAAGAATAGTAAAATGAAAAAGCATCTAAATCCAGATACACTCCTTCCTAATTTTTGGCTAAAGGGTACAGATGATTTATGCCTTATATTAAGTGTGCCGCTAAAATATGTTACTAAAAAGAGCTCATATTTAGGTCTAACAATCATCAAAATTTCCTTACACTAAATGCATATACTTGGGATGAAAATGTAGCAAACGAGCTATATCTTCTTCAAAAATATTACTGTGAAGAGTTAAACATCTTCCAAGTCCAACCTAAGAGACTAAATGACTGATGCATCTTTCTATCAGCACAAAGTTCACTATTGACAATCTTCATGGGAGTATCACAGAAAGATCACAGTTATGACACATTCAGGGAAGATCAGCAAGCCATACCATTAATATATTTTTCATAAACATGAGTAAGAGGTTGGCTCCCATCAGTAATTTTCTAATTATGCTACCATGAATAGTTGACCAATACATCTATCTTACCACCTAAATGTAATCACAGAAATGTCCACCAACGGGTGAACACAATGTGCTATAACTATATAGTGGAATGCATATCAGCAATAAAAAGGAACCAACCACTGAAACATGCTGCAACCTGAATGAACTTCAAAACATTATTTTAGGTCAAAGAAGCCAGATGTTAACAACCACATATTAATGCATGGTTCCATTTGTATAAAATGTCCAGAAAAGTCTAATGTAAAGAAACAGAAGGCAGATTAGCGATTGACTGGGGCTGGAGGGTAAGTGACCACACACAGGCAGGTGGGATGTTTTTGAAATATCAAAACTGTTCTAAAATTGGATTGTGGATTGTGGCGATGGTTGTACAATTCTGTAAATGTACTAAAAATCACTGAATTTTACACTTCAATGTATTCTATAGTACAGTATGTAAATTATGCCCCAAATAAAGCTATGTACTGAAAACAGCAAGAAATAAAAAAAGAAAAAAAAAAGAAAAAGGCAAGAATGCCTCACATAAACTTTTCCTCTAGGATAAAATAAATTGCAGTCATTTTTTTAATGTATGAAAAAATAATATAACAAATAGAATTTTCTCAATTTGAAGTCTTTCATTCATTTATTTTTTTCCTCTAAATTATTGGCATCCACTACTAAAATTTTACTTTTTGTTTATTTTGCATGAAATTGATATTTAGCCATTTTAGATTTAATATCTCAATAAACCATAATATTAAACCCAGAACATGCAACTCCTATGTTTTTCAAGAAAACCATGGACCAGAATAACATACAGTTCCCTTTTGCAAATTTTACTGTAGATCTGACTGTTTACATGTGTACAAGAGAATGCATGGTTTGAAACTCATGTAGTTTAAGTCACTGGCAGACTGATGATCACTGATGTGATTTCCCACCTGTGGTCTCATGTGTCCTGGATGATTCTGATGCTGTGTAAATTCCATGAGAACGGGCATGTGCGATATTTACACGGAGCTGGATCCCGTGTCCCCAAGACAGAACACTCAGTAAACATCAGCTCAATGAACCAATGCATTATTTTGAGGAAAACCCAGGTGCACCCAATATTTCTAACAATGAATACAAACACACACAGGCTCTTGTTTTCTAAACGCAGGCAGATTTTTGTGCTGAGTACAATGTAAATTCACTTACACGTTATTACATAAATAGTAACATTTTGCCATCATAAGCTTTTTCAGTTAATACGTGGCCAGATAATTTGGATGTAAATATCTCAGTTAAAAAGAATCTGAAACAACTACTTCCAAAGACGTTCAGTCCTATTCCAGACAAATAGATACACACCTCATTTTTCAGATTTGGCCAAACCTAGCTTACATTTTTCATCTTTGGCCAGAACTTGGATTAGGACTCAAGCTCACTCATTGTCCAGCACATTGTAAATCACTAAGCTTAACCAATGACATGCTTGTATTAATTCATGGACTCATCAAGGTGAATATGGCCACTGAAATAGTGTCTATTTGTTTCAAAAGCCACTTGGTAGTTAGAACAAGTTCAAGTCATTCAGCAAGCAAAGCCTTCTTCTGAAGGTGGCCTGGGTTACAGGAAGTGTAAACTGTTTCCCTTCTGTAAGTTGAAGAGACACAGGAAGGGCATTCCCAGCCTTAGGCAGGTCCTCTGGGTCAATGACCTTCACTGTCTAACTTTAAGTGTGGGGGAGGAGCCGGTGACAGGCTAGCAACAGGGAACACAGCACCAATTGTGTCTGTCCTGGCACCTGAGACTTCAGCTCATCTCAAATGTCTGGAAAACCAGACTTCTTCAGTATTGAATATATAATAGCATTAGGTCAAATCAAAAGGACAGGTTACCTATTCCCTACTGCAAAAGCAGAATAGAGTCATACCCCTCTGTACCTAGATGCTTCATCTGGTCTAGACTAATACATAGCAAGAAAGTAAAGGAGGATTGGGTTCCTAAGGGAACCCAATGGTGAACAGATACAGCTTCAGTTATGCTGGGGACTAATTGCTTCTTCTGATCTACATACGTGCACAGGGGTGGGCAAAAGTAGCTTTGCAGTTGTTCGGGTGGAAGTAGACATGCAGGTTATGATTATTACTATTGGCTTTACTCAAAAGAATATCCATAATCACAGCGGCAAAGTAAACCTACTTTTGCCCACCCCAATAATTTACATGTTTCCTTAGGAAGAAGGTTGAAACCCAGAGAAAACCGTCACCATCTCATCGAGAAACAGCGCTTTCAGGAAGATAGCACTGCGCTCCGGCACCACTCCCAGCACTAACTTCCCGGGAGGGCAGAGAACCGGCGCCCAGTGGGTTTCCCTCCGGCTCCACCTGCATCTACAGCAGCCGGCGCGAAGGAATGAAGGGACAACCACCTCCCCCATTCATTCACCCGGGCTCCTGACAGTCGCGGGCGGGAGCCGCGACGCGGAAATTCGCAGGTGACAGCAAGTTTCTGCCCTGCAGCAAGAGAAACCCTGGGGGCCTCCGGCAAAGGGAGGGCGTACCAGCAACCGAAATAATGGAGTGCGCAGCGGGAGAAGGAGGAGTTACCCTTCCTTGCGCAGTGGGCGGGGGCAGGGGGCACCCCTTTCTCTCCCAGGGGAGCAGAAACTTCTCGCCCAGGAATCCGAGCCCAGAGAAGAGCTGCGCCAGGAGGGGTAGATACTCTGCTCACCCCACCTCACCAAGGACCTGTTGACAGAGAAACGTCCTTCCTAGGTGAACTGAGCTGCGCTGGGGGAGCCGGCTCCAAGGGCACCTGGACGCCCACCCACTTAGGGGAGGACCTGGCGCGCGCCGCGGGGTGGCAGATCGCCTACCTTGGAGGGCGCTCGGGTCGCGCGGGTCCGGCGCTGCTGCACCCCTGGGCTTCCCGGCTGGACGCCAGTAGCTCAGCGGGGACAGGCTGGGCTCCGCCCGCAGGGCGCGCCCGGGGCAAAGTCCCGCGTCCCGGTGACTCCGGGGCGGAGCCTGGACGCTGCGCCCAGACGCACACTCCCTGCTCCACGCACCTAGAGGGGCGCTAGCTGCACCCCAACACCCAGGTCCCGAACACCGCACACCTCTCAGTGGCTGCTGTTGCTTTTATAGAAGGTTCTGTTTGCCCTTGAAGTTCATAAACTTTTGTGTTTGTTGTTTATCATTGAAACTTTTTATTTTGGAGTGATTTTAGAATCAGGAAAAAAGATGCAGAGATAATCCAGAGATTCCCAAACCCTTCAGCCAGTGTCCCACAATTTTCCTGTCTTCCATGATCATGGTATGGTTGTCAAGACTGAGAACTTAACATTGTCTGTATCTATTAACCAAATGCATCTTTCTACGTATTTCACCAGTTTTCCCCTAAAATCTTTCCACAACCCATCCAGGATTCCACAGTGCATTTAGGGGACTCTCTGGTTAATCTCCTCTGGTCTGTGGCAGCTTCTTAGGCCTTTCTGGTGTTTGTTTGACTTTGACAGTTTTGAAGAATTTTGGTAAGCTATTTTGTGGATTTCTCTATTTGTTTTTTTGTCTGATGTTTTCCTCCAGACGAGGCTGTGGTTGGATGACAGAAGACCACAAGGGTCAAGTGCCCTTCTCACCATAGCATCAGGGGACACGTGATAATGACATGGCTTAGTACTGGTGATGTTATCCTTAATCACTTTGTTAAAGAAGTGCCTGTCAGGCTCTCCAAGGAATCAAGCACAGTTACTACTTTTCTCTTTCCGTACTCTCTTGTTTGTATAACGGTCACTAAGTTCAGCCCACACTCAGAGAGGAGGGTGGGGGTGTCTACATATATTACTTGGAATTATTCTGCAAGGAAGGTTTGTTCCTTCTCTCCCACTTATTTATCTATCCAATCATTTATATCAGGATGGACTCAAGTATTCTTTTATACTTTGAGCTAGAATTTGATACTATATTATTTATTTCGTTGCTCAAATAGTTCTAGCTTTGATCATTGGTAACTCCTTGAGGTTGGCTCCTGTGTCCCTTTGAAAGTTCATAAACCTTTAAGGCTGAGGGGAAAAAAGAACTTCACTAATTATGTTCTGCACCCATTTCATGGCGAATAGAGTTAAAAACTACAGCCCACATGCCCCATTATCTGGGGGCTTTTCAGAATCTTCCTGGGCATCCTGTGATTACTGAGTCCCACCCAAGTAAGTATGTGCGATGAACTTGATGATTAGGACCCAACTGGAGAAGTAAAAGTTAATGTTTCTTAGGTAAACTTTGGTTGACTTACCCTTGTTGTTCTATGAAACAGATAAATACATGTTGATAGACAAACCATGTTCCAAAGTTAGCTGTGGATGTTTACAATGATGTTAAACATTGGAGAAATCCAGCTGTGGAGGATTCTTTGTTCCATTGCTTTGGTTTGCTCATGTTTGCGTTTGTAAGTTGGTCCCATAAACACAACATTTCCTCCTTCGGAACTGGGATCTGACTCGCCCCTGCTTTCTGAGGCCCTGTTGCCTCTTCCTGGTCTTAACTTTTCTTGGAGAGGAATCTGTGCCCCATGAATTCAGGTAAACACAGGATAGATGGGCCAGTGAGCAAGGCAGAGCTAAGTGATTTTCTGTATTTCAAGTATTTTTGACAAGGTTACTAAAAGTAATGATAGTTAAGTGAAAAAAAATTGTATTTAAGCCCCAATATATCTCAGAAGAAATTGATAAGAGCAGAGACAAGGGTGAAATTTCTGTACACTTTTATGGGGGATGGATTGGAAACTATACCTGAAAGTGGTAATTCTAATCAGTATGAAGTGCTATTTTAGAGTTCTGCAAATTTACTATTACCTAGGTAATTTGAATAAACCTCCTATGGAAGGGAGCTGGGAACCACTCAGGATTAACAAGAATGTGTAGTTATAAAATACTAGGCACCCCGGCTAGTAGCACAGTGGATAAGGTGCCGACCTGCAAACCCAAAGGTTGCTGGTTCAATTCCCAGCCAGGGCACATAACCAGGTTGCAAGCCAGGTCTCCAGCCAGATGTAGCTAGAGGCAGGTGAAAGGCAGCCATACATTGATGTTTTTTCCCTCTCCACCTCTCTCCCTTCCTTTCTCTCTGAAAAATAATAAATAAAATATTTAAAATAAATAAATAATAAAATAAAATACAGGGAACTTACACATCGCTGCTCAGGAGAATCCATAAACCATCCTAAAATGTAAGATTCCAGTGAAGTTCATTAGAACTTGGAAATTGGAGCACAAGGGGTCAATGTTTATTGATTTCTCTTATAGCTATAGCTACAGCTTCTGATTGCCATTTCTATAACGAAATGTGTACAAATTATTTTAGATAGCCTGATATTTTGAAGCTGCTCTTCTTCATACATGTAAGGTTATTCATATTTTAAAATACAGTATTGGAATGATGCATTTTTTTGCAATGGCTTGGGTTGGTCCGAGGGAGATTGTGTAGGGACTGAAGCACCCCTCACCACCGTGAGCACCCTCATTGAACAAATGCACGTGCTTTGAGGGGCCGTGAGAGAGGAGGAACTTGGAGACAGAAGCCTCCCATCCTGGAGCATACCACACCATTGCTATCCAGGTTGAAAGACATTCTGGTTATAAATCTAGTGGCCTCATAAGAGTCTCTTCCTTATGACATCAGACTGGGGCTCATATCTGAAATTACTGTCATTTGTTTCTGTTTGGGAGTTATTTGCTAAAAGGAAATTATATGTAATACATTTTAAATACAAATATTACTATGTCATTTCAGCCCCTCAGGACACACACACACACACACACAACACACACACATACAACACACACACCACCACCATCACCACTACCACCACTATCCATTAAAACACTTCAGTGCCCCCTCATCACCTTATGACCTTGGGTTTAAAACTTTAGTCCCTCCCCAAGGTGGAGAAACCCCCTTCCCATCCCACCCACTTCATCTTTTGCTATGTTGCCATGTTATTGGCTATCAGGGTGGGATGCTTTTTAGTGTCCCAAACCCACTCTTTTTTCACCATCTATTACCACAAACTAGAATGCCCTTTCTCCCCCTTTTTGCCCTACAAATCCTTCAAACTTTCTTCAGTGTACATATGGAAGCCTTACCCTGAACTCCCCAGCTTACGTTGGATGAGCACTTAGGTCTTCCCACAAAATGCTTACTATAGTGCATGTTATGGCCTAAGTTTCCCATTGCATCCCACTGTCACAAATGGCCACATTTACTATCTTTCAGTTGTGTAGGTTAGATGTCTGACACGGGATTCACTGGGCGAACATCAGTACGTCTAGCAGGGCTGCCTTCCTCTCTGGAGACCCTTGTGAGAACCGGTTTTCTCACTTTTTCCGTCCTTTTCTAGGGGCTGCCTGAATTTCTTCATCTTCAAAACTAGCAGCATATCTCTCTCTGACTGACTTCCTCCTTCACGTACGATACACGCAATATAGGAAACATTTTGTGGGAAGGTCTTGTGAACACATTGACCCCAGGATAATCTCCATCACTCTAAGATCCTTAACTTAATCACATCTGCCAAGTCCACTTGCCATGTCAGAATACATATTCACAGCTCCCTGGTGCTAGGTGCTAGGTCATGAACATCGTTGAGGAGTCATCATTCTGCTATCCAGCTGTGCTACTAAATCACTTTATAATTCAAACATTAATTAGGGTTTGTTATTACGTATCTCATTTTTTTAAGGCATAACATCAAGAAGGCATGGCAAAACAATGAAGATGGCATGCTCCATCGTTCTGTGCATGCGTGATGCTTCCTTTCATCTTTCTCTTCTTTCCTTTTCCCTTCCCATGGCACAGGACCACTCTAAGAAGTGCCCGATGTTGGAAGATTGCCCAAGTTCTTCCTCCTCCCCCAAAACCTATAGCCTTCCTAGGCTTCCTGGGACTTGTAGGACAGAGAAGAGAAGGCAGATCTAAAAACTGAGGCACTTGATCTTGACAGAATGGAACTCTATGGTCCCCTGAGTCTTGTAGACTGAACTCTGAGCTAGGAAGTAAAGGCCTGTCATCATCATCCATCTACTCAATGTAAGCTGTTGTGCTGGCTCTCAGGGATAATCTTTATAATTTTAAACTGCAGTGAATTTGGATTTTCAATAGGAAAGTCACGCATGCACATAGAAGGTAACTATAAATGCAATTACATAATAAACTAAAGTAGTCCCAGCAACAAATCACCCCTGAATAGTAGGAGAGTGAATAATACTAGAAGACTGAGAGAGAAGGTTGACTTCAGTTGGCATCCTAAGGAAGCCTCAGGAGGAGGTAGGAGGAGAGCTGGGTTTTGGGGATAAACACTAGGTTAGCCTGGGAGTCTGTTGAGCTGACACACAGGCATAGGCACAAAGCAAGTAAGTGTCCCGGCAGACCTGGAAGCTGCGGAGTAGGACAGCCCAGCTGGAGCACAGAAGACTAATGGAAGATAAAGCAGGGAGGTGGAAGCAAATTGTGTAACAGTAACAGAAGGAGTTTCAGGTAATGTATTTATCTTGTCCATCTCTGCTAAGGGAGAAAGGAGAAATCACTGTAGGAAACGGAACTCTGGTTTTTGTTAAAAGCTCATTCTTAAAACACTTAGTGAATATATGTGAAGGATGTATGAGTGTCTACTTGTATATGCAGATTAGTTTGAATGTGTGAATCTTTTCTAAGACTCCTTTCACATAATAGATACAGAAACCATGACATAAACAAGGGCGATGTTCAAAATATGTGCCTACTGGTTTGAACAGTGGCACCAACCGGTCAGAAAAGCTGCCTGGCATTACCAACTGGTGTAGATGAACCAATGTAAACCATCTGAAGTTCAGCCCTGGGCATCATGCTTTGAAATGATTGCTACCCTCTAGGCAAACTAGAGGTGTCCCTTTGAAAGCAAGTAGTTTGGTATATTCCTTGGGACTTCGTATATTTTGATTTTCGTAACTTTTCTTTCTGCCATAAGCTTGGTCCACTGTGACTTAGCAGTAGCTAGAATAACCAATGTCACTTCCCTCTGTGTGGTGACCCTTCCCCCAACCGGAAGGCAGAGGTGGAGGAAAGTATGAGAGTTGAGATGCCCATTCTAAACATTTCATGCAGGTATTTCTAACTTGGGAGGAGGCATGTGAAGCTAGAACACAGCTGTAGGAAGGTTGTGTTAGAAAAGTTTAAGACGATTTGTCTTAGCCCCGACTCTGGATCCTCTCCTCCCCTTCATCTTTGCTCTGCCTACGGCTGGGAAGGACAATATCAATATCACTCCAAAAGCTCACATTTTGTTCTGTTCCTTTTTTGATTTCTTTTGTTTGTCAGCAAGGCAAACAAGCTGAACTTTCTTTATCTGCTTCTCGAACCAGTTCGCACCACTCTAGTTCCAACCCTAACTTATGGAAACCTAAAAGAAAGAATAAGTTGTAGAGGAAAATACAGCATTTTGTTTCAAACTTTTAAAATTGAAACGCATCTTAGAGATTCAGTAGAGGCATTTAGGTTATTGCCATATGTGAGCCTGTAGTTCAAAACTGAATATAGATGTATATAAATAAATATGTCAATTATTAAAGGCATGAGGAAATTATAGAACTGGATGAAATAATCAAGGGAATGAGTATAAAGATGAAATATTGAGATGACAGAAAGAAAAGAAGGCTGTAGAAAAGATTGAGAAAAAACAGGCAATCCATTGGGAGAAAAACTGGATTTATGTAGCCTTTGAAGTCTCAGATTTCTTAGTACATTTCGTAATGCCATGAAACTAGGATTCAATCAAAGTGTAATTCACCAGGTAATTAATATGACTCATATGGAACCATTTAAAACTTTCACATGTATGTTTTCGTAATGATGAGTGGTCATAATTTATTAAAAATTTAAAAGGAAGCTATTTAGGACGGTTTGAACAGGTGAATCAGTTTAAAATCTGTTAAGAAATCCATTTGTATCTTGGTCCTGAAAACAGAGTGAGCAAAGGTCACAGCTTATTTTTACTAGCAAAAAAAAAGTCCCTGTGTGTGCACATGACTTGTGTGTGTGATGTCAGTGGGCACAGACACCGGGGGAATAGCACTTCAGCTGGCTTCAGTAACAGACACAGGCATGGGGCCTTGGGGGCCTCAGCTGACCCTGTAATGCTCCCTCCAGGACCTCATCTCCTCCGGTCCCACATCACTGATTCTCCCTGGACTTTTGGGCTCATTGACACCCTCACACTTGAGCCCTAAGGAGATGCTGCTCCCCTCTCCATGGCCCTAAAGAGAATCTTAAAGGAGTGATGTTTACTTAAAAATGTGATTTACCAAAGAACGACTAAATTACCTTGGAGAGACGTGTTCTGCAAGCTAACGTAAAATACAGTTCCCACAGATGCGAAGTCCTGGCGTCATGGGTTACAGGTGCAGCGGGTGCTCACTTAGTTATGGCTGGACCTGCTCGCTCACCATCGCCTCCTACGGTCCTCCCCGCCCCTCCCAGGGCAGAGTTGTGTCCTTTCTGCTTTCTTCCCCTTGCCCTTCTAAGGCCCTTCAAGCTATGTTCTCACTCTTGAGTTAGCAGCAGGAAAGAGAAGATGCTCGTAAGTCCTCTCTGGGCTCCTGGTCTTGCAGGACATCCTTGGCCCCTCTAGATAGTCCTGGAGTGCCTTTTCTATGAGGCTACCTTCTTCTTTGTCCTGCCTCTCCATGTGTCTCTGCGCTGCACAGCTGGTCAGAGCCTCATTCAGCACCGCTTTCCTCAGGGAAGTGAGCACCTTCATTCGTTGTCCTGAGCCCCTGACTTCAGATGGTCCAGATGACCACCATGTGGGTCACTGACCACCTGGAGCTTCTTGGCCGGTATCATGTCTCTTCCTCAGGCAGAGGAGTTCCCAGCCCTTCCAACTTTCAACCTCTGAGCTTTTCTCAGAGTCAATGACTTGGGCAGGCTACAGAAAATCTCCCATTCTTGGTTTCTTTACTGACTAGAGATGACTGCTAAGTTATATGTCAAAGGAAGGAACTGTCTCCCGTGAGCCCCTAAGACTCACTCCGATGTTTAAAAAAATAATTCTCTAGGCTTTGACAATGGCAAATGATTGAAATCCTCGTTCAGCACAACATTGAGATAATTCCTACCAAAAGCAATGGTTGTAGTGGGAATTTTTCCACAGTTTCCATTTACATCTTCGCCTTTAACGATGTAGTTTAACATCCTGAAGAATACAATAATGGAAATATCTTTTTGAAATCGAAGCAAGAATAAAAGAACATATTTATTTACACTTCACAGTCTTCCAAAAATAACCTCGGGTAGACTATCATAAATATTCCCAATTACCTTAATAGTTGGAAGAAGATAACATCTACCAAGAACTGTGAATTTAAAGTGAGTTAAATACCTGAGTGAAATTACCTCGGAGGACGGGATCCAAGTATTCCAGTATTGATTTTCATGGCAAAGAAATACTGTTCTTTGCCTTACAAAATTAATTAAGCTCTGTGTTAATTAATCAGTACGCCTCTATAATGAGAAGCTGCCAATCACCCTGTCAGATTGTTTACAGTTGAAATCTTAGCCGAAAAAAAAATCATCTAGTTAATGATCCAGGTTAAATTTAACCTGAGTCTCAGGCCTCCAAACCTAATTCCAGGTCACAACAGTAATTGAAACTTTAGAATGTACCCCGTGTGCCACTAAAGTAACCAAACTAACGTCTAGGTCCCGGATGTCCCCCACTTGAAACTTAACCTGAACCTTCTCAGCGTCTGAAAACGGAACTAATATACAGAAAGTCTGTGCATTTTTCTTTTCTGTCTCATAAAGTAATATGAGTGATACATAATTTATTTTTTACTTTTAACTGCAAAATCGCTCAACTCCTTGGCACCTTTACATGAACTGAAAGAGTGTCAAATATGGAATAAATATGCCACTGATCTGTGTAAAAATATATACACAATGGCTTCAAGTACAGGACACTGTTTTTATTTGGGAACTTAAGACTTTTGGCCAATTACCTTTGGTGATTTTTTTTTTCTCTTTTACTTGTGTTCATTAGACAGATCTAGTTACCTTGAAAATGGAAGGACTAGGATTCAAACTATCTTAGAGAAATGTTATTCTCTCTGGTATTTATTATTTTAAAACTACGTGAAACAGACTTCCACTTAGTTTCTTGGACAGATTTTGACTAAGCCTCCCGTGTGGTGGGGAACCTTCCCCAATGCAAAGATTCAGCACACTCACACAACACTTCAGACACTCACATTACGTTGGATGGGCCACAAGGTCTCTTTAAGCTTGGTTTGTTATTTTTGGTGTTGAGATTTCCACACTTGAGTGAGAAGGTTGAGGTCAGGGCTAGGAATTTTGAGAAAAGGAAAAAATCACAGGGTGCAACTGCTCTGGGAATGAGCTAGCCCAACCTCATGGCCAGAGAAGAGTGAAGTACCTGGGCCAGGTCATCAGTTCAAGGCTGGACCATGTCCTCAAGTTCAGAGTCAGGCATAGTTTTAGGCAGCTCCTTTCAAAAGAAGGCAGCCACTAGCTACACATGGCTATTGAGCATTTGGAATATGGCCAGTCTGGATTGAGATGTGGTGTAAGCATAAAATAAACACCAGATTTCAAAGATCTAGTATAATAAAAAAGAACATAGCCTTGGTCAGAGCAGCTCCTTTGGTTGTGGCGTCGTCCGGTAACTGAACAGTTCTGTGTTCGATTCAGGGCACATGCCCCTGTCTGGGGGCGTATGGAGGGCAACTGATCAATGTTTCTCCTTTCTTTGTGCCCTTCCTCTCTTTCTAAAAAAGCAATGAAAAAATGTCCTCAGGTGAGGATTAAAAAAAAAAAAGAATGTAAATGATCTTGTGGATAATTGTAATGATTTCAAATTCAAATGAAATTTTTGATAGATTGAGTTAAAAATCTATTACTATAAAGGAAACATGGACATGGACAACAGGTGGGATTGACTTTGGGGGGAATGGCTGGGTGGGGAGGGGGACAGAGGGGAGCAAAAAGGGGATGGATGTAATACAACAACAATAAAATTTAAAAAAAAAGAAAAAATCTATTACTAAATTAATTCACCTGTTTCTTTGAATATTTTGATATGACTTCTAAATGTAAAAAATATTTGTTGCTCAAATTGTGTTCGAGTCAGGTGTCAGACTGGCTCTGAAGGAGCAGTATGCTTAACCCTCATTATGTCCAATGAAGAACTTATTTCTTACCCCCATACCTGACCCCATCACAACCCTCATGTCTATCGTAAGGTTTTTTTCATGTTCGCTATGACTGATGAAGACAGGCATGCTATGTACTCAGACGCTTTCTTCCGGCACAATTTGTATACATTTAAGGTATTCATTCGTACAGATGTAATGCTGGACCAGTGGTTCTCAAAGGTGTTTCCCAGAAAACTAGTCAGGAATATCACCCCAGCTCCACTGAATGAGAAACTCCGAGGATGGAGGCCTAGGATTCTGAGCTGATAAATCTAAGTGATTCTGTGGCACAGTAACGTTTGAAAAGTTGTCACTGCCCCAGACTGAAATTAGTGTGGGGCGGCCTGATGAAACCGAGGACGCTCAGCTAAATCAGACTTTCAGGTCAACAGCAAAGAATTGTCATCTGTAGTAAGTATGTCCCGTGCAATCTGAGAGACATGCTTGTACTAAAAAGTTCTTTACTGTCAGACTTCCAGCTTGGAGTTCTGTATTTTTATTTGTTAAATCTACGCAGGCCGTAAGTTAATTTAATCAGCTGGTGCAATATCCAGGCATTGGGTTATTTCTTTTAAGTCCCAAAGTTATTTTCATGTGCCGCTGCATACCACAGCATTGAAGTAATGCTTTTCAAACTTCAATGTGCATTCAGATGCCCTGAAGGCCTCTGTAAAATACAGGTTCTGATGAAGTACTTCTGGAGTAGAGCCTGAGAGTTGGCATTTTAAACAAACTCCCAAGGGATGTCCTTGCTCCTAGTCTGGGGGACCCCCTTTTGAGGAACAAAGCGTAAAGATTGCAGAGTCAGAATCAAAGCCTAATATCTGGTAAAATGCCGCATGGTGGGCTACGCAGAAGACAATGTCAAGGCAAGAAAGAGCACGATGCAAAGCATTAGTACCATGTGAGAGGTTCCAAGTACTGTGAGAGTTTCAAACAAGGGAGCCACCGCATCTGGTACAAGAGGGAACGGTTCATGGAAGAGGTCCTGTGTACAGTCATCTTTCAACAATGTTGCATTACATTAAAAATATGACAGCAATATTCCACAAGAGATGGAAACGGATTACACAGTGCTGCTCTAACAAAGGCATGGAAACATGTGGGCACGACTTTGTGACCAGGCCACAGGTGGATGCTGGAGAAGCAGCAAGGGAACTTGGTTGGGGGTGGGGGTTCTGGAAGAGCAGCGGGGACCCTTTGGGAAGGACGTTGCCCCAGACCTGAGTTTGGTCGCTGGGAAACAGGTGGGCAAACTGGTGGCTGGAAGATAACCTGAAAGATAAATAACAGATGTCATGAGCTTGTGGTTCTGATTACAGAGACGGGAACAAGTTCTGTCTCAGTTATCTATTGCTATGTAACAAGCTACCCTAATGCATCCTAGCGTAACATAACACTCATATCTCTGTTCTCCCAATTTGATTCTTTGGGATGCTCATGAAGCTTCAGCCACAGGCTTGCTGGGGGCAGGGAAGCTGAGCTCTTGCATGGTGGGTAATCTCTTTCACCCTCAAATAGGCTAGACTCGGTTTTGTCACATGGTGGCAGCAATGTTCTTAGAGGAGCCTCTGCTTCTGTCATATTGACTCCTGTCCATCCGTTGGTGAAAGCAAGTCACAGGCCGAGCCCAGAGTCAGTGCAGGAGCGACTCCACAAAGGCACGGGTACCAGGGGACACGATTCACTGTCAGCCTTCACTGTAACAATTTACCCCAGATGGTAATTTATTGCCTAGCCAGCTGGATATGTGCAGGTAAATAGTAGGAAATACAACTTGAGAAATGGATGGCTATCATATTTGGGGGTGGCTGAATTTCCTGGGCAGAAGGATGTACTCTCCCAGATCGCAGGGAATTATTGAATCAAGGACAGAAAGCCCCTTAGGCTCAGGGCAGGATAGTTTTGTAAGTCGGAGAGTTGGTCATTGCTCTCAGGTAGCATGCCACAGAAACTCTGCCCCAACCACAAGTAAGGGGTTAATTAACTGGAAAGAGGTCATGCTTCAAAGGAAAGGCTGAACCAGGTCTCCGGAAGAGGAGAAATCTGGGAGCTTTACTGGACGTGAGATGGAGGAGCAGGACCCAGAGGAAGACTTTGAAAGGCACTGATGTTGAAGTGAGTCAACTCCAACAGTCTGACCCTCTCCACCGAGGTTCAGATTTCCAAAAGGGGTCATCTTTTTGGTCTACATGCGTCATCATTCGGCCAATAGGAAAAAGCCAGCAGCTCTGTCAAGAACGCGTGAAAGGAATCCCCAGATAGAAGACTGGAAAGACGGCGCAGCTCTTAAACTCAACCCCAGTCCCAAACCCAGGCCAGGTAGTTCAGAGGAAGCCAACCCCAGCACCTCCGTCCTGCTGCTCAGGGCCTTCTCATTACTCTGACTGCCTTCAGTGCTATCATCCACCTTCCTGTCCTCCAATCCTATTTCCCTTTATGGATTTTCCCTTCACTCTCAACCTTCAGTCTTCACGTACAACACAAGTCTCCTGGATTCCCCTTGACCACAGTTTGAAATGTTCTGCTAACTCCACTGATCTGCTCTACATGGTTCATCCGACTTGGCTCTGGCAGGACTTGTACAACCTGAACCCAACTCTGCCTGGGGAAGATGAATCTGGCGTCAATGTATAGTGCAGTCTGGAGGCGGTGGGCAGGTGCAAGGCTTCTGCCGAATTTAAGGGCCTGAACTTGGGTTGAACTGGGAATGGAACGGAAATGCATGACAGGTGAGAGCAGGCCACTGGCTCTGAGGGGGCAGGTCGTCAGGGGAAGAGTCTGAGATTGATGAAGTCTTGCATCAAGTGGGTAGGGATTAGGAGGGTAAAGAAATGGAAGCAGGGAATGTGTGACTACTCTTTAAACAGTGTTTTGGTGAATAAAAATGTGGTGGAATCCAAAAAGTTAGTTTAAATGGTTGCATTATAAAAAATGGCATGTACCCACTTTAAACATTTTACTTTAATTTAAACATCGTGTACATGTATTTATCAGTATTTTGAGGCAGGCCCAAGTCTTTCAGTAAGTGGATGATGCTTAATGGATCATCTTGATTCTAAAGAAACACACTAAAATAGGCATAGCCTAAAATGCCCATATTCAGGTTTTTTTTTTTTTTTCTTCTTCTTTTAAATAAAAAGAAAGAACTCAAGCTTATGGAACAATCTAAGTGTAGGTCCCTTCTAGAGTTTTATTATTAGTCCTAATTCATTTGTTTTCTTGCCGACACCTATTTTGAGAGCAAAAATATTTTAGCTACCAAACTTTGAGTGTTTTCAAAACACTCAACATATTTTTTCATGAAAACAACTACTATTTTTTGGTACTACATTACCGTGTATAGGTATTGAAGTAAATCTCAAGACTAAAATGTAGACTAGAACGGGCACAAACAGATTTGGAAAAATGAGGTAATTGATACTTAGCAAGCATACAACTCACTAGTATGAGGAGAAGAGCCTGAGATTTCTAGAGTTATCTCACCTGGTGCCAACACCCAGCAGTGGTGAGTGTTGCTCATAGACTTGACCAGTGGAGTTTACACTGGAGGTTAATTCAGTGAGTCAGGGAGGTGGGGTTCAGATAAAGAGTTTCTTTTATAGCTTGTTGTGCTACCTGAAGGACAGCAATAAATTGGTAGTGCAACATGTTTGCTGATGCTCTAAAAGCTCATGAATTAATTACATTAAACATCATGGGATTTTTTTTTTTTTCTTGTTTTACCTGTACAAGTCATTTATTTAGTAGACTTAAATTTCAGAGTGTACTCTGGGTAAACTTTCTTGTATTTTAAATTTCCACTAGCCTGCTTTCCCATCATTACTACGGGTATCACAATTGTTTACTTAATGTTTGTTTTCCTATTAGAAGATGTGAGCAATGGTGAGGGCAGAAACTACGTCTGTTTAAAGCAACAGCAAATTCCTGAGACCTGTATCACAAAGTCAATAAATATTTGCTTAATGAATAATGTTCTCCCTAAAGCTACGTTTCCAACTCTCAGCAACTATACTTCAGTTTTAAGCCACTCATGTGTGGACAATGTATTCTTTGCAAAACAAACAAATAAAGCCCTACTGTATACCTTTTGCAGATATTTATGTATTGCCACAAGGGGACTTCCAGGATAGCTGATGTCTTATGCTGGATGACCCTTCATCCAGCACTGTAATCAATATACCTCCTTTTCCAACATGGATCCAGCACCGTCACTAACCAACAACAAAAGTGATTTGAAAAGGTTGCTTTAAAACATGAGTTTGAGAATGCTAGTTTCATCATAGGCCTGAGGTTAATTTACAGTTATTAATGACTGTTTCAGTGGAAAAGTAAAGATCTAGCATCTGCATGGACTAGGAATATATTGTTTTGTTGTAGGTGGTGATAGGGCTTGCTTCCAGAAGCAAGGCCCACACTTGTCCTGGAACCTCATTTGTTAACATCGATTATTATTCGCCGATCCATTTAAATGCCTTACAGTAAATATAAGTAAGCCACCAACTGTGTCAGGGTGCTCTCAATCACGTACTCAGCCACATACTAAATAAAGTAACAACATTTCCTCACACAAATACTTCCCCAAATTGTCTCCTTATAATGGTTTTATGATATCATTGTTTTGAATATAAAGCTAAGCCCTTCTTCAGGGTGATCTTCAATGCTAATTTGCACCACTAGGAATGCTTTCTCCTTCATACAGAAATTTGGTTTTGTTCACGCCTCCCATTGATAGCTGCTTCCCACATTTATCAACTTGTTTTCACTCATTTTATGCCCAAGTAAACACATAACAAATGAATAACAACAACAACAACAAAAAGTAAAATAGAAGTTTATGGTAGAACGATAACTGATATTTGTGGAAAAGTCCATCCTTTTTGTCACACAATTAATATGCTATTCCTGACTTTTGTCTTTATCAATAAGTGGATCTAAGAATATAAAGTCCATGAAAATAAAAACCTTTATCAGTTGTCTCCTTAAGTTGTTAATATGCCAAGTGAACAGAATGTATGCAACACCATTTTTGAATCCTTAGATGAACATTTCTTAAATTCTTCACCTTTTCTTGGACAGCCAAGTTAAAACCGAGCATTTGAAAACCAAATACATAAGAGCCTTTGATTAGAAAACAAATTGTAGAGTGGAATAGTTAACATTGCATTGCTCTTTTGATACAAGGATAAATGATTCAAACACATGAACAAAAATGTTGTTTTTTTTAAACGAGAAGTCGCTAACTGGAGCTTTTTGCCTTCAAGTGATAACAATAGCCTGTCCACTTTTTGTTTGTGACAAAATTCTTTATTATTAAATAAGGCGAATCTGGTCTCTCAGCATTCTTGCTAAACAAATTTAGACAGTGAGGACAGTAACTATGACAACATGTTGCCACCTAGTGGATATTTTGTAAAATTTCTAGACCGTTCAGTTTCCTGAGCCTCCTATGCTATGTACCTAGGATGGTACAATGTGGAGCTTGGGGGTTACTCCAACTCCATCCATACAGCTCTCTGGTTTCACACAACCAGCTTCAGCTCTAGACTCACCCAAATTTGAGTTGAAAAAATCAAGGAACAAGGTCAAAAGATAGAAAGAAATGCTCAAAATTCAGCGAGTACCTACATGTCAGACTTTATCTGGATTATCTCCTATGATTCTCAGGGCCACCGCATTACTCATATAAACCCCCGTTCCCATATTAAGACACCAAGGCATTGGGTGATTAAGTAACTCAACCCAGGGCACTTGGTCTCGAGACGTGGAGCTGAGGTTTGAAGGCTGAGCCCAGGTTCTCACCTGAATGGGCATCTGCCTCAGTTTATCATGCACACATTATTGAGATGGGACCTCATTTTATAAAGTATGGCATTTTGGTGGTGATTTCATGGTTTTTATTGAATGTATACAATACTTGGAGTAGCTTCAGGCTTCCAAGAAAGCAAGCAAGCAAGAGGAGCCCAACAGGGTGACCTCTCTGTGCAATGAAAGGAGTCTGGAAAGAACTATAGCATAGAGTATGGATACAAAACTTCAGAGTAGAGGCCCGGCTCTCAAAGAACTTCCACTGTGCTTGGACTAGCGTGCACGAGTCCACAGTAAAGAGGGCAAGATAAATTGGATTTAGAGCTCAATTCCAGGGTGTAGACCAAGAGCTCTAGGGAGAAAGACTACAACAATTATGAAGACACAGTTTCCTGCCTTGAAAATTAGCCACTGCCCCGATGGATTTTGGCATTACAATGTTAACACGTCCTGTCTGAGACCCAGAGGAACATTTCACTGCTCCGTGAACCTGGCCACCAAATCCTTAGAACCCTCAGTAGCTGTACCACCTAATTGAACCCTTAATTGTATTTCTTTTCTGGTAATGCTTGCTGGTTGTTGTTGTTGTTTTTTTTTTTCAGGATGGTTAGTCTTTGTCTCCTCCCAGATTGTAAACCCACAAATGCTTCGGAACATATGCGTCTGCATAGAATTGAATGAGGCCTTCGAGATCATTGTGTATAATCTTTTCTTTCCACAGCTGGGACAATCAAGGACTAACAAGTTGTCACATGCCTGAGTTTGCAAAGCCATCTCGTGTTTTGGAAGAGTCCTTAAAATTGTTTGTTTCTTTTTATGGGCCCTTGATTGGTGAGGAAAGGAGAGTGAGCCAGGCTCTTTCTAGGAAGATTTTACATTATATGTTGTTTTGTTTAGGAGTTTCTCACCTTGAAAAGTAGAAGCAGTGAAAGGCATAAGCCTGTAGAGTGAGTGTTGATTTTTTATTTGATTTAGAATGTGACCCAGCTATCACTCTGTGCTATTGAACAAGATTTGAACATAGCAATGATGGGATCCTACACACTGATTAAATTCTCTCCCGATGCAGGAGAGGAGCTGGAACCTAGCTTTTCCACAAATGGGTCATCTGAAGACATAAGTCTTTACCATGAGTAAGAAGGAGCAGATACGGGTCGCCTGAGTTGTACAGGATAAAGAGATATTGGGTTGGGCAAAAAGCCTGTTTAAAATATAAGATGCACCCTGGATGGTGGCACAGTGGATAAGGCACAGGCCTGCAAACCCAAAGGTCGCTGGTTCAATTCCCCAGTCAGAGCACATAACCAAGTTGCCAGCCAGGTCTCCAGCCAGGTCCGTAGCTGGAGACAGGTGAAAGGCAACCATACACTGATGTTTCTCTCCCTCTCTGTCTCTCTCTCTCTTCTTCTGTCTCTGAAAATAATAAGTAAAATCTTAAAAAAAAAAAAAAAAAAAGATGCATTTTTCAAATTCACCAATAACTTTATTTATTTGACTATTTTTGAGTATGTCACCTATCCCTCATGGTATGATATTGATTGTACTCAATTAATGTTTTGAGTTGATCACTAACAACTTTAATTTGTCTACCCAACCGTGGAGCATCATCCAACGAGAAATCTCCAGCACTGAACTTCGCAAACACTTCTGACACGTTCAATCAGTCGCAGCAACTTCTCCATACACTGCACAAATCTTTTTTTTTTTTTTTTTTTGCATTTCATTTATGTTTTTACCTTTCTTGAAATAATAAAGCTTAACACGCTTAAAATGTTGCTTATTTTCTTCCATCTTCAATATTAAAATGGTTATACAAAAGTTCACCAATTTCGATAAAGGTTTTTAAAATGCACACTATGATAGCTATCATGATACAATCTAACAAAATTATTTTGAATGACATTAAAGGCAACTAACTGCCACTAGAACCATCTTATGGGGAAAAAAACAAGCAGACTAGTTGGCCAACCCAATGTAAGAGGCTGAGTTTGGGTCTGGAGGTGAAAGTGCTGTGCTGTCTCTTTAAAGACCCAAAAGGAGTGACACCTTTTTCCAGCTGGGAGCTTTAAGTGGTCCAGGGGGGTTCCCCTTCACCAGGTACACCCACTTCTGAGCCAGGCAGGCCTGAGTCTCAGAGAATTCAGTCTGGCTAGCAGAAGTGCAGAAGCCCAGGTATATGATTCTACAATTGCTTCCTTTTTCTTTTCTCCACTAGCACCAATAAAGAGCCCATTTTAATTTTAAAAAATAATCAATATAGTTTGATACAAGTAGCTGGGTTGTACAGAATGAAAACAGTCCCTTAGCCATTCCTGAACACTAATGCCCCTTCCTTGCATGAAAATGAACACTCCATCCAGCTGGTTTCTTCTCCAAAGCACCAAGTAAGAGTTGGTAATGTTGATTATTTTTATTTTCTAATATTTTAACAGTTTTCTTGAGGTATAACCAATATACCACAGACTGCAAACATTTAAAGTGTACAATTTGATGCATTTTGACATAGGAATCCACCTGTGAAACACCAGTTTCCTGAAACATTTTTGTTATGTCTTCCTACCTCCTGCTCTTGTCCCATGGTCCCGGGCAACCAAGGCTCTGCTTTCTGTCACTCCCCATTAGTCAGCATTTAACAATTTTTATATAACTGGAGTTATATACAGTACGTGCTCTTTTTGCTCTGTTTATTTTTTTCATTCAGCAAAATCGTTTTAAAAGTTGTTCATGCTCAGCATGTTGTTTATTGTTTTGTTACTAACTAGTATCCCATTGTGTGGAAGCGCCACCATTTGTTTATCCACTAAACCTGTTGATGGACATGTGGTCTGCTTCCATATTGGGCTATGACAAATTGAGCTGCTTTGTATATACAAGCCTTTGTAGAAATTTTATGTTAATTTCTCCTAGGTAAATATCTAGAAGTGGAATGGCTGAATCACATGGTATGTGTGTGTTTAACTTTTAAAGAAACTGTCCAAAAGTTCTGCAGATGGATTACACTATTTTGTATTCCCACCAGTATTCACTTCCTGTTCTTCCCCATCCTTGCTAACATTTGGTATGTGAGATTATTTGAATTTAGTCCCTTTACTTATGGGGAGCGAGATATCATAAGGGTTCCACTTTGCATTTTCCTAATGCAAACTCGTGATACTGAACACCTAATGACTCATGCTACTGACCACATTTTTGAGATTATTATATTTCTATATATTCTTTAGTGAAATGTATTCAAATCTTTTGTCCACTTAAAACTATTTTTTGCTATCATTAAATTTTAAAAGTTCTTTATACAGGGGTTTATCGTGCAATTGTGACAATCTTTTGAGTTAATAATGCTATTGTAATAATTATAACCTTCACATCTTTACCTATAACCTTTTTTTGTTCAACCTTGTATATCCTGGATACAATTCCTTTATCATATATATGATGTACTAATATTTTATTACATCTGTATTCTGATTGTGATTCTCTTTACAATGTCTTCCCAAGAGCAGAAATGTTTAAGTTTGATGAAACCAAATTTATCAACATGTTCTCTATGGATCATGTTTTATTTAGGTCTCATCACCTAAAAAAAAACTTTGTCCACCCCAAAGTCGCAAAGGTTTTCTCCTATGATGTTTTTTTCTAGTAGCTTCATAGTTCTAGGTTCTATATGTAGGTCTATGATCCATTTACAGCTAATTTTACACATGGTAGGGAGATGGATCAGAGTGGTTTTTTGTTTGGTTTTGTAGCAGATAATCAATTGTTGCAGCATCTTTACTGAAGAGGTGATTTTATCAGCAAACTGACTTTGTGTCTTTGTTGAAAATCAGCTGCCCATGTATGTGCAGGTTTATTTCTGGAGTCTAATCTATTTCATTTATCAATTTATCTGTTTTTATGCCAACATCACCCTTCTTATGATATTTTATAATGCCTTAAAATCAGATGCTGCTATTTCTCCACATTCGCTCTTTTTTCAAAATTGTTTTAAATATTCTACAACCTTTGTTTTTCCATATTCAATATCAGCTTATCAATTTCTACTAAAAAGTTGTTTGGATATTAACTGGGATTGCATTGAACCTATTAATGAGGTTGGGATAAATTTCTCTCTTAACATTACTAAGTCTTTCAGCCAATTAATCTAACATATTTCTCCAATTACTTGGGACTTTTACAATGTCTCATAGTAACATATTTCTGATTTTTCATTGTTCGTATATCAATTAACTTTTATATTACCTGGCTACCTTACAAAACCCACTTATTAGTTCCATTGCCTATTGTTTTATACATTCCATAGGATTTTCTGCATAGATATTATGTTGTCTGAAAATAACCTTGTCTTTAAAATCTGGATGTCTTCTATTTTTATTTTTTGTTGCACTGTGCCACCAGAACCTCCAAAACAAATCTGAATTAATGTGACGAGAACAATGTTTTTGTCTGTTACTTGCTCTTTCTTACCGGGAAAGCATTGAGTCTTTCACGGTCGACTATGATGTTACCTGTAGCATTTGTGTAGCTGCCCTTTATTAGTGTGAGGAAGCTTGCAGCTGTGTGTTTCTTAGTCTGGCTGAGGGGACCATGTCCTGTTCTTGACCATGAGTGAGTTCTGGGCACCTGTCTATGAAAAACCTTCCAACTATTATCAGATGGAGGACGTTTCCTTCTATTCCTAGCTTGCTGGAAGCTCTTTCTCATCATGAATGAATCTTGTCTAATGTGTTTCGGGCATCACCTGCCATAATCATGTGGTTATTCTGGTTTGGTGTGATAATAGTGGATTACCTTGATTGATTTTGGATGTGTTCCTTTTTAGTGAAAATCATGGGGCACTATTGCAGGAAAAGAGTGTGAACCCTTTTCCAGGTGCAGCAGGCAACAGTAGGGCAATTGAGGAGGGATGCCTGAACTGAGCCCAAGGTAGATCAGCTGCTTATTTGCTCTGAAGTTGTCATTCTGTCCTTCACTGGTATTGTAGTCACCAAGTAATTGAAGCTTTTGCTTGTGATCTGAGAGTAGCTTCTGAACTCCCACTGGCATGCAAGTTGAATTTCATTACATCTTTAAGTTCTTCCAAAAAAAAAAAAAAAAGTTTACCCTTTTTCCAGTGGGAAAAAAAAAAGAATCTGATAGACAAACAGCAAGCCAATGAATATATTAAAGACTAGAGCACCCATTTCCTCTGGATAAATCTATCCTTTTTATTCTCCTTTTGGATCCCCTGGGGTGTGATTTATCTGAAGAAATGTGTTCCCTTTCAAAGCTGTAGAGTGTTAACAAGATATTGGCATGGGGATTATTTACGTCTATGTCACCCTTTCTATCCTAACCCCACCTGCCATTCCGTATGTGCCCTGCAGAGAAACCACTGAATGAGAAGAGATGTGCTCCTGGGATCTGTTACTGAAATTCAGAATGAATTTCTTATTATCACTGGTGGCAAGGCGCCATTAAAATACTGCTTGAAGTGCTTTATACTGATGCATTTATACTGATGGTTTACATTATTTTTTTTTGTTTTTCTTAGAATCTTCCCTTTAATGCTACCACGAGTTCTCTAGGGAGATGTGTAGCTAACATGCTTCAAATAATTCATAAAATGATTTCGAGAACTCAACCCATTTGTATGCTGGAAACAACCTGCATCTTGTCCTAACACATTATGCTAATACATATATGTCCTAGGTATACTTAACAATCTGTGAAAGAATTTGCGAAGGCAATGAAAAAAAGAAACTTAGTTTTATTGTGCAACTAAACAAAAACTGTAGGAACAAATTCTGAGGCAGCTACTGAACTCTCCCCAACAGCGAAAGTTGAAATTGATTCTGGCAAGGTTATTACGAGGGTAATTGTCCAAGAGCATGTTTTCTTACCCAGGAAATTAGAGACAGGGAAAACATTATTAAAAGCAAAAATTTGTAGATATTTGACTCCGCCAGAATGTGTAGCAGTTATTGTAACCCCTTGTGGGATTAACAACTAAATTAAATTTTAGTTAGTCTCAGGTTTTGAGCTGGATTCCAAGTTGAAGAATCTTTGAGAAGGAGGGCAAAAAGGCAGAAAGATTCAAGACTTTTGTTTTTTGTGAGGGGGGGTGGGGGGGGAAGATACAGCAAAACCAACCCCTACCCACCCTCCAAATCATATGTGTTACAAAGTTACCAAAAAAAGGTAAAGTAAAGGGTTTTATCGCTCACATTAAATGAAAGATCAAAATGTTTTGATCGGTACTCTAGAAAAAAATATGGTCATAATTCTGTACAAAAATTCACCATGTGTATGTGATTCTGCGAGTTAGATGTGACAAGATATGAAAAATTTCTGTCACTAAATCTTATCATTAAATTTTACAGCTAAATGGGGAATTGATTGACTAATCCAGGAATCTAGATGTGTGCTTGTAAGCATTTATGTGTTTATTAGCATGTGTGAGTTTATTGTGTCATGTGAATGTGTGTATTTTGAAGGGAAAGGGGGGAACAAAAATAAAAAATGTTAAGTTGGAAAAATTATCTTGAATATCTGAATTACAGTAATTATTTATATTCATTTTGCCAAGTAATGAACTTACTTTTTGTTTGACCTATAGCCCTTTGGGTTTTCATTTCAAAATGCATCCTATTGATACCACACTTTCTACTTCTCTGCAAAAATTTAAAGAATAGTAATTCTCTTCTGTCATGTAGATAGACATTTTTGGACCAGACACAATGTGTATTCATTAACAGCTCATTTATTCCTCATTATAAATTTTTGCATAAGTCAACTTTCCACATAACCAAAATTAAATCAACAAAATTTTATGTGAACCATTTTAATGGGCAGGTCTCAACTGTCTTCATTTCTTAAATAAACCATCCAGATGAAGATTCCAAGTGAGTACTAGATCATTGCAAAAAGGAAATCCTGTTATCTGGTGAACAGGAATTTGAAAATACAGTACAATGATACTTATATGTGACTTATAATGATATGGAAAATGCTCAATATACAATGCTGAATGGCAGAAGAAAGTGTAAAGCTATTTTCTGTACTATTCTGAGAATGATCTATAGATGGAGTATGTACAGGAAAACACAGACCATTTGATCCACTTTTAAAAATGATTCACATGTACAGCAAGCACAGGATATAGTATAAAACACCTCAAATTGGCAACATAGTTCTTTTTGATGGGGAATTTAACAAGATTTAAAATTTATTTCCTCATTCCTTTTTTTATTTTTCAGGTTTTCTACAATGAACACTTTTTTAAATAATCAGTCTTTTTAAAGGTCATTGGAGTATTTAAAATTGTATGACAGATATTCATTTATCCCCCCATTATCTGGGCTTGTTACTTACTAAGTAACAAATACACAGTTTAATATAATAGATGTTCAGAGGACATTCATTCATTTATTTTTGCATTAAAACATTCTCTCAAAAAATTCCGAAGGCATTTCCATGCACAGGCTGCCTGTGAACTCTTTGACTTTGTTATAGCTTTCTTATACAGATTATGATTTAAAAAAAAAAAAACACATACTCATTTATGATAGAGGCTAAGAGGTTTACTAGAATATGCAATATGGGTGACTGATCCGTCAAGCTGTATCTACATTGCACAAAGCAAAGTAAGGACAAGCTATTTTTTGTTTTAAAGATTTTACTTATTATTTTTAGAGAGAGGGGAAGGGAGGGAGGCAGAGAGGGAGAGAGACATCAATGTAGGGTTCCTTTCACCTGCCTCCAGCTATGACCTGGCTAGAGACCTGGCTTGCAACCTGGTTATGTGCCATGGCTGGGAATCGAACCATTGACTTTGGGGTTTGCAGGCCAGCACCTTATCCACTGTGTCCCCAGCCAGGAGGACAAGCTGTTTACACTCAGGAGTCCACTGTTCTCAACCAGCAGTTAACATTGCCCCTTCAACTTATGGATAATCAAAAGGTAGCAAAACAAAGAAAAAAAGTTATCTTGGCTAAAATGTTATACAGTGGTTTCTAAGATATTGATAACTAACATTTAATATCATTGAAAACTGAATGCTCACCAGGGACACTGTTGTTATTTCTTTGAGCATATCAAGTTAAAACAAACTGGAATGGTCACTGTGACCATGGTGACTTTGGGCATATAGTCTTCACACCTGGAGTCATTTGTTCCTGGGGTCAAATGGCAATGCTGAACAGTGATCAGTTCCTAGAGTGGACTTTGGTGGTGGACTGGCTGGATACCTTTACAAAATTAAATTTATTTGGGTGACATTGGTTAATTAAGTTATATAGGTTTCAAGTGTACAATTCTATGATACATCATCTGTATATTGCATTGTGTGCCCACCAACAAAAGTAAAATCTTTCTTTCTATCACCATATATTTGGTCCCATCTAGTCTTCCCTACCTCCCACCCCTCTCCCCTGGGGTAACCACCATACCATTGTCTGTGTCCCTGAGTTTTGGTCCTTTTTTTTTGTTTGGATACCTTTTCATAGGTGATTTGGAGCAAGATACTTAATCACTCTGTGCCTCAATTCCCTCATCTATTAAATAAGACTAATCTTAGAATCAATTTCATAAGGCTATTGAACAATTAAATAAGATAATTCATGTACTATGCTTAATGTAGTATCTAGGGCACATTAATTGTTCACAGAATATTATTATTATTAGTTTTTTCTATACTTGATATAATTGTGCATAAAATATTTATAAATTCTTACTGAGTCAGAACTGTTATGGGCTAACAGTAAGTCTGGCAGGGCAGGTAAGAGTCCAGAACAGGGGCTGGCAAATTATGACCCACAGACTAAATCTGTTCCCTCTTCTTTGTAAATAAAATATCATTGGACACTCAATTGTTGAAATATTGCTTAAGGGGCTTTGTGCTAGAGTAGAGTTGAGAAGTTGCTTAGCCCGAAAAGCGTAAAATATTTGCTATCTCGTACTCCACAGAATACTTGCCATCACATCATCTAGATTACTAACTGAATATGAGGGATCAGGAAAGAATACAGTATATGGAGCTAAAGGAAATGCAATACTTAGAGAAATGCCAAAAGAAGAATCTGTCTGAGAATTATCCTGATTAACTAATTAACAAACAAAACAGTAGTAACCAGTATAGATGCAAGTGACTCCACAAGTGAAATAGTATCCAGGAATCAACAGCAGTTGGCTTATTTGAGGCAAAGGGGAATGTTCCTATTGAAGGGAAGCAGAAAGAATAAGAAAGAGCAAGCCAACATAAAGTTTTATATTATCAACCAAGGCAAACTCTATGCCATCTTCATGATGCACAGCTCTGTATTCCAAAGCAGTAATAAAACATAGAATTTAGTCAGTGATGGGGTATGCAATTCTTTAAAATGTAGGTGTGCATGTATCAAAAATACTGACACCAGCAATAAGACAACCAAGGCAGAGAAACAGGAACCTAGAGAAGCCAGCAAAATCTAGTTCTCTGATGAGCTATGAGCAGATGTCAACCTTTGGGGGAAAATATGAAGATACCCAAGAACATCCGGTCTACCCAAGGATAATAATCGAATGATGTTCTGCTCAGGGTTAGTCTTTGGGAAGGTCATGGCAATAGCACCTTCCCAAGATGAAAACTCACATAAATCATCAGGCCAGAACTACTCTCTTGGAGAAGAAAATTGATTCTGTGTGATAAAGTAGCCAAAGCTACAAAACCTTCAATCACTTCCTCAGTCACTGGGTTGGCCACTCCTGGGTGAAGCGGCCAAATGCTGATATCTAAATAAGCATACCTAATTGGTTTGAGTCTACACCTTGTAAGTCTGCAAGTGATACCAGTGATACCAGTTAATACAAAATCTTCATTCTGAAACCTAGAGTAACTTTTCTCATGCCTCCCCTGGAGACAGTAGAATTAACAGTCAGGCTATTGAGTGAGAGTGACTGACTGGACTGAACTTCCAAGGTCTCCTGCGTCCTCATTCAAGCAGTCACACAGCATGAACTTCAAGTCTGGGGGGAACACAGAGTGGCACGTTCCAATGCCAAATCTGCCCCCGTAGAACCTGAATTTCCCACAAGATGATCAACACTTCCCTTTATTTGGACTACATAGACTGTTCTCTCGTCTGTCTTCAGTAAAAGACCCAGTAGTGCAGGCAGCTGCTTACACTTTAAATTAAGCTAATGGAATCAAAACAGACATACTACTGGTTACTATCTCCAGGGAAGAAAATTCTCCCCACGTATTATGTTCCAGTTTCGGAAGCGATGACTATCTACTGAGACATTAAGTTCATTAGATTTATTCTGGGCTGACACTCTCAATTGAGCGATTTCTTCATCAATGCAGCTTTCATGGTTCCATCATCATTACAAGGCACTTGGGAGGGAGACTTGGGAGCAGTATATGGAAGCTCTGCTCTGTCGCACATATGGTTGGATACGTCAAAAGCAGTGAGGGGTGCAAGGTTAAAATTAACTCAGTTTAGACTAAAATATCATTTCTATTGGACTCAGAACACGATGCATGAACTAAGGGTTCCTGAACCATTTTGTTGGTTCTTTTCAATCTGGGGGAAAATCATAATGACATGCCTAATAATTATTGCACTCTGGATATTTTAATAGTTTGCAAAAATGTTGGTTTCAGCCAATAAGAGGTTATAGGAGGAAGAAAAAGACTGGAAGGAAAGTCACAAAAAACGGTTAAGATTTGTTTTCTCTGACTGGTGAGAATATTGATTTTTCTTCTTTGTTTTTCATTATTGCAAAGTTATCCTAATAAGCATATGTATTCTAATACAGTGGAGAAAATATATAATAAACTACATTACATTCATTTGTCTAATTTCTTTCAGTATGTTTAAAAAAGACAGAAAGACAAAATTAGCTTATTATTTTATGATATGACAGATGGATGTCTGGGAACTGCATTTAATAAATGAGAGTAGGCAAAATAATAACATTTTTCTGGCATTTAAGCCTAATAAAAATGAGTTTAAAAAGGCACAGTTCTACCTTAATGAAATATTTCTGCCAAAAAACTCATTCATTATTATTTGTCATGTGGATAAATAAATGTCATTCCCCCTAACTCCCAACATTAAGTCCACTTCTTTGTCCTTCCTGCTGTTCTTTTCTAGTCTCCTTTTTTCCCATAGCCACCTTTATTGTTCAGATCAGACAATGAGCACAATTGTTGAAGTACATAAAATAAAGGTGTTTGTCTTTGGAGATAACAGACTCACCATTTCATATGTTTATTTCCCATCTTGCTTCCTACTCATAAATTACATATGTGTGAATTGCTCTGTGTTGACTATTAAAATGAGGTAGATATTATTCTAATTCAAGAAATAGGTAGTAACCAGGATATATTTGCAATTAATAAGAATTTTCTGATATGCCTACATCACAAGCCAACATTTGAAAATGCATTTCTCAGCACAGATACATGAAAATGCGTATTTTAGGCCATTATAAGTACTATCAGTACAAAAACTGCTCGTGTCTAAAACAATTTGTACTTTCGCATTTGCAATTTTCTTGGTCGATTATAAACAAATGCACATTTTATGGAGCACATTTAAATGCATTATTTCCGTGCTTAAAAATGTACTCTTTTAAAAAGAGCATTAAGAGAAATGTTAATGTAGCCATTTTACTAATTTCACATAGGCAAAGGGTGAATCAGTTGAAGGTCAGGAATTCAAATCAAATATCTTGACTGTGTTGACAAGACATGTGCTCCTACATTCGGATCAGTTGTGAATCAATCAGCTGGAGCCTGACACAACACATAACAAATAATACCCAACCAAGGAGATGGGTTATGGTGTATAGCGCAGCATGCTTCCAAGTTAAAGAAATCCGTGTGCAAGTTCTACCACTTATGTGTGTGGCCTTGGGGAACATTCTGATTTATAGAGACTTTCTTCATCTATAAGTGGGTGTGGAAAAAATAGTGCCCATTCCATAGGGAGTCTGTATATGAAACAATGCACATGGACCTTTGACGTAGTGAGTGGTCCGGAGTAACGGCTCACCCAAGGGCATCTGTCACAGTTTTGTTTTCATCTTTGCTCTCCGTCAGTGACCCAGTCATTTACCCCACAAAGGAGAGCCCAGGTTCCCTGGGCCAGAGCTAGTTTCAGTGGTTTAACTACACACAAGGTCAGTTTCCCTGATTCTGCTTAGATGTCTCTAGTGTAGCAATATGCAACAATTACCTCCTACTGTGTGCAGTGACATGACAGGCAGACCCCTTGGAGGAACAAATAGATTGGGGTACAAGATGAACATGAAATATTCTTAAAAATATGAGGATGTTAGTGCTAAAATTCTTCCAGTACACACGGTTCCTGATTCCCACCCCTTCGATTCCTAACTTGCCTACCAATTTGCAATTTGGTCTTTTCCACGGGAAATATTTAATCAGTTTACTTGAAAGTTCAAACCAAAAACAAAAACAGCCACAATCCCGCAGGCCTTGAAAATCAGTAAAATGCTATTTATTCAGCCTGTTCCATTTTATCTCCCTAGAAATAACATGACTTGGCTACATTATTACATGGATTTGCCCTCAGCTCAACTGGGCTGTCTCCCACAAACACCTGGGAGGTGTGGGAGCAATCCTAGCTAGTGGGGTAAACAGAGCCAGAACCCCAGACATGCAGAGGGGGCCTAACTGGGACCCTCAAAGAAGCTGCCCCACCAGTACTCAGAGGGGTGGGGGTGGGGTTGCTGCTCTCTTTAGTCACCTTTAGGCACTGGCTCTGATGGGAACTTTACTATGTCCCTGTGCCGGGGTCCCTGCTTGAGTAATGTGCCCAATGCTCCTTCCACGGGAGAGGTTGCGGCTTGCTCTGGCCAGTGACCCAGGGATGGAGGCCTGTGCCCAGTTTCCCTCCATGAAGCAACTTGCTCTCGAACTCACTCCCCCTGCCCAAGGTACCCCTGCCCTGACCTCTCAGCGGTCCCTCACCCCTGATTTCTGGCACGCTGCTACACACTTCTGGCCACGCGGCGCTCTGGACAGGGAATTGCTCTAACTAGCTTCATCTCTTTTGTCACCTGCATCTTATGAGGAGGGACCTCCAAGATGGAATATATTTATAAGAAAATGTGTATTTATTCTTATACGTTTAAACTTCAGTCACCTTCAAAGTCCTCTCCAGTTGAGGCAATACACCCATCCAGATGTTTTTCCACCACTCAAAACAGTTTTCAAACTGTTGAGTTTGATGTCTTTTTGTTTCACCTCTTCCACATTGGGAAAAATGTTTCCCCTTGAGGACTTTTCTCACCCGGGGAAACAAAAAACAGTCACTTGGGGCACGATTAAGTAAATAGGGAGGGTGGAGCAAGAAATTATACCATTTCTGGTCCAGAACTGCTGAATACTCAGCATGGTATGGATAGGTACGCCCATAAATCACCTCACCCATTATGTAATGGGCAAACATGTTGGAAAGGTCATCAAAAAACAAACTTACTCTAGTCAAACACAGCCTCTCACAACAACGCCAGCTGGTAGACTGATCAGATGGGTTCCCAGAACACTCACTAGCGGGGAAGCCTGTACTGCGAGGGGATGATGCTCCAGAAGATAATTCCCTCTGGGGGGGTGTCCCCCATCTTACTCTCACGCAGCCACCCTCCCCTGATCACCCACCGTCTGACAGCTTCCCACATCTCGGTGTCATTCGCTGGCCCCTCCCCGCTGCCTCCTGGCTCCCCTGCCATGGAAAACCTAAAAATACGCGGGGCGGGCGGATGTGGTTTCTGAGCCCGGGAGAGCAGGTCTTACAGCTTTCATTGTAAAGGCTTCAAGTTATATGGAATTTTCCTCCTCCGTTAATTTGGTTCTGAATCTGCAAATGCCATCTGGGATTCTTTAAAAGTTTTCTCAATCAGTGTTTGTTGTTTGAAAAATACTCAACTTGCCTTATCGCTGGCTGCGGCGAGGACCGAGGCTCTGTCTTTTAACAGATGAGGGGATCAGGAAAGTGGCCTTGAAACAGACCCAAATCAAACAGAAAATGGGGAGCATTAAGGCTGCTAGAGAGGGAGGACCCTGGGAAATACTCCTATTCCTTGGGTACAAAGCACACACGTTACAGGGTCTGTCCCGAAAGTATCGAGCACGAACGGTTTTAGTTAGGGATATGTTGGCTCGATACTTCCGGGACAGACCTGCAGGGACACCTGCGTGTTTGCGGGGTTTGTAAGTGAGCGTCTCCGCTCCGCCTTCCTGGAAGGAGGGCGCTGGGCCCCAGCAGGGGTGAATGAGCCTCCTGCGGGGTGACCCCAGCCAGGGTGCTGGAACAGCTCCCATAATGAAATGAAACGAATTTTCGACTGCTATCCACACGCTGCTCAGCAGACCCAGACAGGCATCCCGTCGGTGTTCGCACCGGGGATGAGTTCAGCACAGATGTTCCAGCTCTTTAAAGTCTTCCCGTTGTTTTATTTTAAGCGTCTCACTCTCTGGCGGGGGCCTGCGCCCCGTTATCCACGTCGGAGCAGCGGAAAGGGTGCCCACCCTGCCTCGGAGCTGTCCTTGCGGTGACTGGGCACCCGCGGTGTCTACCCAGCCCAGCTCTTCGGGCCGCCAGCCGCCTGCTTCCACAGACATCCCACTCCCAGGTCCGAACTATTTTCGAAATGCCCCCATTACAAAGGTGTATTGACTTCCGCACTCCCATTTGTGGTCCTTTCAAGTCCCTGAGATTTGAACACATAAGAATACTTAACTTTGACCACTAAAAATGACCAGGAGAAGAAAGACAAGCTGTGGAAACTATTCACAGTACATGATAGACCAAGGTTTATTATTCTTTTACAGAAATAGGCCTTACTAAGGGGTAAGGACACATGAAACTTCCCACTTTCTTCCCCTACCAAACTACATAAAGGGCAGGACGGGTCATTGGCAAAAAAATAATATGTGATTGGCCAATAGCACACAAAAAGTTAAATCTCGAGGATTTGTAGAGATATTATCTAAAAATTAAAGCGGTACCAATTTTTATTTGTTTAAAATAAGATATTTAGTGCTTGTAGGATTAAAAATGATGAGCGTTCTTTAGCATTTCAAGTGGAAGTATAAGTTGATTTTCTTGTGTTAGAAGCCAATTTACTTAAACCAGATATTGACTGATTCAATTGGTAAAAAAATATTTAATAATACAATAAAATGTTTACTTTTTAATGTTAAACATTTCAGCCTCTTAAAAAACAACACATTTGCTCACAAAATATGAGCTACTAATAAATAAATTTTTAAGACAAAGACTGAAAAATCAGAGATCAAAAAAGTAGTAGTGATTTTGAAATTATGGACTTTTTTCTTTTTGCTTCCCCACGTTTTCCACATTTCCTGAAATAATCATATTTTGTTTTTATCAAAGAAAAATGACAAATCATTGGGTCCATGCATTAAGAAATATACCTACCTACTTACCTACCGTAGTGTTCTTGGCTAAGAAGTTTTAATATCTAGTTCTTCAAACAGTTTTACAACCCTCTTGTATTTAAACACACAGTGTACAGGCAAGAAAGACTTCCCAAGGGGCAGAAAGTTAAGTCTATGCATGTAAGTTAAGGACAGTGAGAGCCATATGTAACCCGTCACTCTCATTACTCTATAATTATGTAATGTTGTAAATTCTAGTTTTCAGTGTTCCCCTGGTGTATGTTTTCACTTAAAAAGAAATCACTAGCACATCTCATTACACAGGACACGGTCAGTCTACTTTTGTAGAAAATGAACTGAATTTTGAAACATGGCTTTTGGGGTTTGGGCCCTGATTCAGAGCCCAGCAATCTACAGTGCGCTGTGTGATTCCAAGATTGAGGAGTTGTACCTGGCCCAGGTGAGATGGTCCGGCAGGATGCATACTAACTAGTGTAGGAAGTTCCTGTGTGCGTAAGCATGGACTCAGAGAGGGTCTGCTGTGTTTCCGGAAGGTCTGAGAAGACCTTCACTCATCCAAACCTTATTACACACACGTGACCACTGCTGCAGCTTAGGAGACCTGCAAAGGGTACAATGTCAATCTCAGAGAAAGCAACTATTTTCTTTCGTTGCATCTTTGCTGAGATGAAGCTCTGTATCACTTTGCCCATATAATTAAATGACTGAACTGGTTTGGTATTCATGCACATCTCCAGTTTTCATATGTCAATATGGTAGGCATTCATTTTTGCATGCATTTTTTGTGTGTGTGCACCTACATGTGGCGAAATATTTCTTAAACATTATTTTTGTTAAGTCTTGAAACAATCTGGAAGGAAGCTAAGTCTTGCAAGGAATTAAATCTTTGCACACTACCGCAGAGCTACAAAAGGCAAGATTAAGAGCAGAGCCTCAGAGATGGAGAACTGGGCCCCCATCCCAATTCCACCACTGACTAGCATCTGATATTAAGAACTTTACCTATCACCCCCTTCCCTTAGCAGAGTCTCTCTCCGGAAAGGTACTTGAAGTCTTCACATGGTGGTGGATTAGGAGAGACAAAGCTGGAAAATCCTAGATCTCTAAAGGACACAGTCACAACCTACTGATCAACACAAGTTAAAATACCAGCCCAGAATCCAGAGAAGAGAAAGCAATCCATCTCTTGGTTAGAGAGAGGGCCTGGAACATGCTAGAATGGGCAGGACCAGGGGCCACCTCCACAGGCCCGCTGCAGACCTCCTGCTAATTGTCCCCACATGGCTGGGAGGATAGAGCTCTCAGTGAGTCCACCTATCGGACAGAGACTATCAATAGGTGCCCTCCAGGGTACCCTTCAAGGCTTCTCTGTACAAGATTTAGACATGGTTTGGACTGTTTTCTTCTTAGACATTTCTTTTTTTTTTTTTTTTTCTTTTTTTTTTTTAATTTTATTATTGTTGTATTACATCCATCTTCTTAGACATTTCTTAAATTTAAATACAAGTTCAGTCTCTGAGAGGGTGTGTTTCTAGGCCCAACACGTGGAGAAGAGAGACACAGCAACACCAGCCTTCAACCCTGGAGCTTGTTCGAAAGCAGGGTCTCATGGGAAGTTAGAGACAGGGTGAAAAACCAGTAAGTGGCTGAGATTTATACGTACTGTATTCACACGCTCCCTTTCACTTCCACTCATTCAAGAAATACTTATTAATCACTGGAATCATCCATCACATGGAAGGAACTCTTCCAGATGCTGGCGATACAGCGATGAACAAGAGTCCCTGCCCTCCGGGGGATGACATCCCACCTTTGGGAAAGCCAGACTCTTCCAGAGGGAGGCTATTCTTCACTCAAGATGCATGTGTTTGTGAAACCCTCGGATTCCCTCCATAAAGGGGGACTTAACTAGGGTGAATGTCTTGTTTTAGCCCCTAAATTCCAAGCTTCTCAAGGTGAGATACTATGATTTGTACTTCTTTGGTGTCTTGGGCGTTTTTGTTCTTCCACTTGGTAGTTCTATAATAAAGGGCTGTTGACTGACTAATTTCTTGGCCAAAGGGGAGAAATTGCAGAGTTTGCCGAAAATCCCTTCTGAGCAGCCTCTCCCTCATTTTCATCTATCACATGCCCTTCAGGCAGGTCAGAGACCTGGCTCAGGTCGCTTACGTGTCACGAGTTAGATTTATTTACCTTTTTCTTGGTGGAAGTTCAGTTCAGACAACCTTTCCTTTCGGGGAATGCCTGCACATTTCCTCATGCTTAATGCCACTGCTCTAAGTTACACTTCAGCACAGAGCTTTCTTTGTTCCCTAGAATCCCGCAAGCATCCCTGCAGCTGCACATGACTCTACAGGAATGTGTCCATCACCTTTTCAGGAGAGGAAACACACGCATGATTTCCAAAGCCCCGTGGCCCAACTCATGTGCAAAGAAGAGCTTATGTCAAGATGATTTTCGGTGTAAGCTTGAACGAGAGAAAAACATTATGTATGAAACGGCATGCACTTGCTCGGGGCCGGCAAAGCACAGCCATTCAGTGCCTGGAAGTGTACTGTTCAACCTTGATTGACTATCAGCATATTAGAATTTAACTTCATATTGCAAAGATTCTTCATGTAAATGGTTTGGAAAAATCTGTGGGCCATTTATTGTTAATATCAAGCAATTTACAGCATGCAGAGATCCCCAAGCCGGTGACAAACTAGGAAACAGCAGCGTCCCAAACTCCTCAGCAGGAAAAGAAGTGCAGAGAGGTTAAGTGTCTTGGCAAAGGACCCAGAGCCAGTCACAGGGGACAGAGATGCTCTAATAGGCTGGGGGCAGGGGGCGGTCAATGGAACTCATGTGGAAGCACCTTGGTACCCAAGTCCCTCGTACCACAGCCATCCCACCAGCACTGCTGTCCTCTGCTCTCTTATATTCCCATGTCTCGCATCCATCAGATTCTCATCCATGGTCCATTAACCTGCGAGGCATTAAGCAATCACAGTGAATAGATGGATGCAGTGGGATTTGAACACCTGCATGGGAATAACGGGCGAAAAAGAACTGACAGAAACCAATTACTCCCTAAGTGACAGATTATCTTAATCAGTATATAGGTAAGGATGTTGTTCACTGGGGCCCCAACAGTTCTTCATTCTTCTCTATTACCATCCCTGTCGGTAGATATCTTCTGTAATTAGTCCCAAGTTAGAGAAATAAACATAGTGGAGGTAAAAATGAAAAACTTTATATATGCACAGACACAAAGGAAAGATGCTTCTGTTCCCTTTCAGAGAAAAAAATTTTAAATCCTGCAAAACAGGGTGTGTGAGGGCTATAGGACCTGCCATAGTTATGGTGGGACACAGGGTGAGATGTAAAATAAGCAAAATTGATAATTATAGAAGTGGGTGCTCTGTATAATGTTTACTTGAGGGAAGGGGCAGAGACAGCTGTATGTAAGTTTCTCCACTGTTTTGAACTAAGAGGGGTGGTTTGTTGGATACTAGCTCTGGTGACTGTGAGTAGCCATCCGAGAGCTGGAGGAGGTAAGGCACCTATCTGGGCAGAGCCTCCCGTATCTCTGCAAGCAAAGCTTTTCTGCTGAAATCTGTGGCCTTCCCAGGTTGAGCGTGGAGATCCTCTCTTGCGACATCTTCCAACTTTCCTGCTTGCCCTGTGCCAGGTCCTTTTGCCAGGAAACTGGTTGTATAACCTAAGTAAAGAAGAGCCTTGATCCCACATATGTGGTAGATGAAATTGCTCTTGGTCCCACTGTCTTCCATGAAGCTCTCTTTGACTACTTGGGCCAACCAGTATCTTCCAATGCAGCTCAATAAAATTCGGTGGCAGGTTTCAAGAGCAAGGAAAAAAAAAAAAAAAAAAGAGAAGTAAATTGTCTCATTCAATGGGAGCATGCAAGATCCTTCTTCTCTGCGTAGCCACTGTTCAAAATATCTGTATCATGCATGTGATCTTTATTCTTATTTAACTTTTCAAAGGAGGCTATTTTAGCTCTCCAATCTAACAATTGTGTTGTCAATTCTTAACGGCTAGAAAATTTTCCCTTTGTGTTTTCCAAAGCACTTGGTATCATTCAATGCTTATAGTGATTGCTACTCCTTAGCTGTTTTTAGTCAATTAATCAATAAAAGAACATTAATTGAATCTCTCTAGGAAGTATCATGTTAGGCCCTTGACCCTTCATTCTAGAACTTCATCTTAGGAGGTCCTACCCAAAGGAGCAAATGTGATGTCCGCAAGATATCGAACTTTTATAACCATAGGCTGGAGGTCGGAAGTTACAAGTATATTATAGATCTGGAATTAGCTTGGAATTTCATAACATTTCCTAGAAGTCAGTCCACCTCACTAAAATTATATAGAACCTTTATATAGATGGACAGAAGTCACAGATATTTGATAACACAAAAATCACCACTGATACATAAAACTTGACTAAGACCCCCCCACTTTCAAAAGTGTGTGTTGTGTAGGGTGTTAATAATTTACCAGTGTGAGATATAAGGTTAGACAGGAATCCTTACATGGCAGGACGTCTCTGAAACCTTACTTGGTCAGAGCACTTTGTGAATCTTGATGAGGAACATAATGTCTGCAGTGCTTCCCAAATACACTTGGAAATGGGACTCATGTTTTCACAATGCCTTGTAGGACTGGGGTTCCAACAACATACAAATTGCTTAATCCATGAGGTTTATATGATACTGGATCCATCCTCCTAAGAATAGGCAGAATGTGATTCAAGTTCTTTGTCAATCTGAGATCTCTAGAAATCTACTTATAAAAAGTAGAAATTTGTAATAACTTTCAGCTCTGCACTGATTTTAAAAAATCTTTCTTACAAACTGGTAAGTGACTTTGCCCTTCTCTAAACTCATTCTTAAGCCATCACGGTGATCTGATTCTATATGGCAGAGTATGTAGAGCATGTTTTCTTGCATCTGTGTTTCCATAGAATCTAGCCATAGTTGTCTGTATCTACCATTCCTAAAATGATAATCAAGGATTGGTTAGATTAATTCCTCTGATACCAGAAAACACATTTTGACACAAAGGTCTAGGCTTTATGTATTATGCTCAAACATAGTATGTTGCAGAATAAGTGGTAACAGCAAATGTAGAGAAAATCCTGATAGCATCTCTTGGGAGAGTGATTTGTTTTTATGTTTTATATTGGTTGATTGTCACGCCTAAATCCCTATTTTTGTTGAAGAATTAACATCCAAGCAAGAAAGCTGACAGGGTTCTTGCTTTTAATAAATTTCTTAATTAAACCTAAGAGCTCCTTTTCTTTTCTTTTTCTTTTTCTATCAAATTGAAGATTTATGGGTTCACCCAAAGGTACCATATGCCCCTGAGTTTTGGGACCCTGAAAACCACTTCCCGACCCTTGTTGTTTTAGCAACTGAATCCACCCCCACCTGAAATAACTACAAAAGCTCACTCCCCATTCTGCTTGCCCATCAGGCCACACCTGGCCCAATCCGCACTAATTGATCACATGCGCTGCACACAAAGAAAGGTGCGCATTGCTCTACGGTTTCCTAATGTCTTCCAGAACTGGACTCTTAGCCCATCATGAATCACAGCGAGCCTGTGTCTAAGTTGTAATTGGGAGACTATGCCTCTTAATTGTTACTTATTTTTAATAAGGACTCCTCAGAGATAATAATTTTGAGATCTTTGCCACTCAAAGCACAGGCCAGGCCACAAAGCAGTATAATCAGCATCTTGTGATATCTTGTTGGAAATGAAAAGCTAAATCTCTAGCCAGATCAATTAAATCCAAATCTCCAGTTCAACAAAATCCTCCAATGATTCTTAAACTTGATAGTTGCAGAGGCACTGAAATCTCGGAGACCTTGGTCAAATTCCCTTTTCTAGACTTGAAGCCCACTCACACTCCTTATACAACTAGTGAGTTTTCCTCTCCTATAGAATAAAATGAGTATAATTAACAAAATTGTGGTATTGCATTAAGCGATACTAAAAAACCCCTGAGAATTTTCCCAAAGATAACTACTGTACGTTGTATGAAATGGTTGTCAAGTTCCTTCCAGATATCATTTCCACCAAAAATTGTGCTTATTTACTAAGATATTGCTGCCAACTTACAGAGGGGCCTGGGGACCCCCACACATAAAAAAATGACAATCCTTGGACCAGCTGACATATAAGGTATGATCTTATAATGCACAAGAAATGTTAAAGATTTTTATTAGCCACTTTTCAAACAAATATTTAGGTTTCAGAGGACACTACTGATAATTTTACCAAACTGATGATAGTATTCATTTATTAGGTTCTTACTGCATAGGTAGATTTATTAAGATGCTTTATATACATTATCTTAATCCTTGTAACAGCCTTATGAAACAGGTATTAATTACATTCACTTTATATAAGTGAAGAAATTGGGACATTAGAGGTTAAATGACTAAAGTTTACAAAATTAGCAAGTGTCAGAGACAGACTTTCAAACTTAGCCGCTCACACCATCCAGTACATAGTAGGAAAGGCATGGCAAAGGACCGCTGACCACAATAGGGTTAGAGAGGCCACATTCAAGATTCAAACACATCCCTAAGGGTCAAAATCACATGCATGTCAGAGAAGGAAAAAGTATGTCTGCTTTTAACCAGAGGGATTCAGTGAAATTATCCTGAAGAATGAGGTGGCAGAGATGGATCATAAGAGCTTTCTAAGTAGACAAAAATATATAGATTAATAATAAGAAATTGCTCATACATTTCTCCACAGAGCTCAAATAATTGCTCCAGCTTTATTCTAATCAGCTTTCTCCCTTGTGAGGAAAAGAACTGGGTACTAATTTTGGTCTCTCATTTGCAGAAGGGAAAAGTGACTCTTTGAGGGCCTAAATCAATCTTCCAAGGTCATTGGAAGCAAAAACAAAAGTACCAGCCACGGCCCTAAGCATGGCTTAGGATGTGCCCTTTGCAAATAGGTAGGTACCTTGCAAATTCATGCACATCTTTCCTTTTCCTTTCGCAAGTAAAGAGGGTTCTCAGGAGGACTGTGGGACGTGTTTACTTTTTGAGGACAAGGTAGAGATGCACAGTTCCACTCTCAATAAAGCTGGGAACACAGCACACTGCTTGCAAACACTTATTTGGGCTATTTTGTTGCCCTCCTCTGTCTGCAGCTGATTGACGTCTACAAGTATGGGGAGGAGGTAAAGACGGATACGGTAGCTGAGCTTCATCAATCCCTTCTGCCACTCAGACAGGCCAAGAAGGAAGGTATAGCAGAGGTGTGGAAAGAACCATAGTCTTGATTTCTTTTCTTACCTCTGAATCTTTTCAGGGTGTGGACTGTCCCAAAGTGCTTGGGCTGGTGCCTCTAAAATGCTCCGTGCAGCCTTCTCTCTGTCATCGCTTTTCATATGGCTGGAAAATGACCCTGATAGCTGGAGCCCCAGCAGCCATTTTGAACCATAAGAATTGCTACAAACAAAAGCCATGGATAGAAGAAAAAGGCAGAAAAAACCTTCAGCCCATGCCAACTCTGTACCTCATGATCTCTTAAGGGGACAGAGAAATAAACCTCTGTCTTATTTAAATCACCACTGTCTTGGGTTGTTCTATTACTCATAACTGAATCTAATAGAGAGTAGAACAACCTCTTGGTTGTGGTAGTGTGTGCCTTAATCAGGCAAAAAAGCGTCTTTCACTGGGTTCCATAAATAGTTGCCAAGGCAGTAATTATTAGCTAGACCACTCAATTGACATTTTATCAAGGACCATCTTTTAACACTTCTTATTGTCAATGTTTTAAACTCAGATTTAAAACATTGATTATAATTCAACTTGTTGCATACTTCCATGTATTACACCTGTTTTTTAAAACAAAATTAAGGGTGTTATTTATTTTGGAATTCCAGAGACTTAAGTCTCAGTGATAACTTAGAGGTGTATTTACCATTTGTGTTAAAAGTTTAAATACACTTTTGTTTCCCAGAGATGAACTGTACTTTTGTATGCAGACTGTTACAAAAAAAAAAGCAAAGTAATAGAGAGCTTGGTTGAAATCCCAGACTTGTTATGAGGTTGCTTATCTTCATTGTGCCTTAGTTTCCTCATGTAGAAGATGAAAATAATAATAAAATATTTAAAAAACAGATAGAAAATAATACTATCCTTGGAAATAGGTATTACAGTTGGTCTCATTTACAGACGAAAATATTGAATCTCAGAGACAATAAATTGCTCAAGTTTACGGAATTAATAAGGAGTGCTAGTGAATTCACATCCTGGCATCCTGTACTTCCAACAATACTGCTTCTGAACATGTCACAATACTATTTCATTTTTCTGCCCAAGACCAACTCCTATGGAATTTTTCTCCAAAGCCTACCAACTAGTTCTAGCATTGATTTTGCACTGGCTATCAGCTACCATACTATATCTATCTATATCTAGATAGATAGATAGATAAACATAGATATAAATATAATCTCTTAGGATGCTTTCCCAAATCCAACAAAAACATCTTGAGAGGAAGAAGTCCTTGTATATACCTTCGTCTCCCATGTACCTTTCAGACAGTCAGCAGATAGTGTTGATATGGATGCTGTCTTTGTGTTGAAGAGCATTACAGATAACAAAAAGGGGCATCCACTCTAATAAGATTTTCTTCCACAGGCCAGGCCTTCTTATAATAAGGAAAATGGCACTAATAATACAATAACCAAATATAAGACCTACAAACTTATGTTGAGCAATGTTATTTGCCATGGACTTTGAAATATTAAAACAATCATTCACATAATCATCAAGACAGATTTTTCATTCATTGTCTACACTTCAGTTTTAACAAGTAGTGTTACATTTTGTATATTAAATAAATTTCTTATTTTTGGACTGTATAAATTGGAAGGAAAATTTTTTAATTGAAGGATCAAGAAGTAAATTCTCAGTCTGAGCCACAGGAGATTTACCTATGAATTAGTTTGGGACTGCTTAGATGGCGACTCCAGGGAGCATAACTAGGGGCACTTATTACTTACTGTTAAATGACAATAGTATAGTTGCAGCCTCTACTGAGATAAATTAAGTAGAAAAATGAATGTTTAATAATATAATTGCTAAAATCAATCAGAGACGAGACTAGTAAAAGTATGTACAATCTTAGAAGCAAAATAGTCCTTATGAAAAATCTGAAATTTGAGAATGGATAAGTTAGGAAGTCTATTCAACTTACAAGTATATTTATAAAACAGTCTTTCAGCATTCAAAGATAGTGTATCATAGATTTACTTTAATAAAATATGTACTTTAAGCACTTATTCATAGATGTTGCAACATGAAGTTGCATTGAAATTAGTTCAATTTTTTTTAACTGAAGACAAGATAGAATAGCTGTAGCCATAACAGTGTCTAAGAATCTTATAGTATTTTATAGTTCATAAGTGACTTTGGCCTCTACTATCTCATTTAATTCTTATATAAAGTAGCAGGTATTATTACCCATCCTTATTGTGCCAAATAAGAAAGTCTTTTTCCCAGGGTCCCATAGACAGTAAGTAGTTGACATTTCTTCTGGGTTCAAATTCAATGACCTTCCTAATAACAGAAGCTTCATAATCTTAGCATAGGTCAATAGCAGATTTCAAGTCTAGCATCTGTTTTTTCTTTCCAGGAAAGGTCAAAGAAAGAATAATTATAATTAGCATGTTGTATGACTATGTTAAGTTAAAACAATATATCCCCAGCTTACCCCCCAAAAGTGCAAGAATGAGTAGAATTTATATGCATGTGTAGTACCTATGGGTGGATACCAAGTCTAATTTACTGCAGGAGGTTTAAGGAGAAATAATTTGAATTCATTAAAAAATAAATAAAACAGAGAGTCCTAGCTAGTGGCACAGTGGATAAGTCACTGGCCTGCGAACCCAAAGGTCACTGGTTTGATTCCCAGCCAGGGCACGTAACCAGGTTGCAAGCCAGGTCTCCAGCCAGATCTGTAGCTGGAGGCAGGTGAAAGGCAACCATACATTGATGTCTCTCTCCCTCTCTGCCTCTCTCTCTATCCCTTTCTCTAAAAATAATAAATACAAGAGAGGGAGAGAGAGAGAGAGAGAGAGAGAAAGAGAAAGAGAAAGAGAAAGAGAAAGAGAAAGAGAAAGAGAAAGAGAAAGAGAGTCAAATATCCTTGATTTTCCCTGTCAGGTCCCAGAGCTTTAGGACCAGTAGATTCTGATAGTGGGAGGCCTCTGGTCTGGAGAATGACATAGGTGGAGCTTTCAGGAGATGTGACATGCTTTACTGCAGGCAGCAGGTTTACAACCACGCTGGCCAGGCAGCTAGAGTGTCTGTGTCCCCACGCACGGTTATCCCACTCCTATCACAGCTTCACTTAGGTTAATGACCCCAGAGAGAGTCTAGGCAGCCCTGACCCCACTCTCCTGTTTCTATGGGGCCCTGCAGCTTGAGGGGTGTCAGCATTCAATGCACGGCTTGTTCCACTAGTGTACAGCCAGAGCATCTTTTATACACATCGGAACAAAGAGGCAGTGTACCCAAAGGTGACACCTGTGGCCTCAGTGTCCCGGGGCTCTGGGAACAAGATTGACCTCAAGACTAGACCCCAGCTAACCCAGTGGGAAGGCCCAGTCATGCGTAGATTGAGAGCTCCTTGGCCTGACATTCCCCACCAATCTGAAGAGCAAGTCAGAAGTGCCAAACTCTTCCTTCCCAAACACGGAAGCACACATTCCCTTTGTCAACGCTGTCACAGCAGTTTGTTCTGTAGATTAACGCTGAGTGTGCAGCCCGCGGACAGCCGGCAAGTGGCCCACAGGGCTCCTGTCCCCACTGATTTGGGCCTGTGTCAGGATAAACTAATGCTCTTCCTCATGTGCTCTCCTCTATAATCATAATTTAATAATTTTTCAAAAGTTATAATCACTTTTTAAACAAATTTTTCTCCTATGTGGGATCTCACTGGTCCAGAGCGCACCACGCCTGTTAATGATCGACTCCACAGTTTATTAATGACAAGTACATCTCACGCCAGTGAATTAATATTGGCACTCAGCTCACTTATCAAGACTTTATTATCAATTTTTCAAATTAGCAGTTGATTGCCATTCAACATAACTCCTTTGGAAGGGCAGTGTCTTTTGCATATAACTAATTAAACCAGAACATTCATGTGTTAAAAAGTTGCAAGAATTGGCGTGAAAAAAGTAACACTTTTTGACTCAAAATTGCTATACTCATATGTACAAAGTTTTTATATAATGTGATGAAATAATTATTGTAATTAGCATCTTAATTTGAATTTAGATGCAATTTGGCTTTTTTTTTTTTTTTTAATTCTTTTTAGAAATCTAAATTAATTCCCTGGGAAACTGATGAGAATTTTTCAAAGTAGAAATAAATGCCTGTAATAAATCAAGAGATAAGGGAACAGGCAGAGATTATTCTGCAATTAAAGTTTACTAAATTAATTCCATTTAAACTCCTTAGAGTTTAATGTGAAAAAAGTAGGAAGTGTGTATCTTCTTGGGTTAGAAAATTCACACACTGAAAATTTAAAGGCAAAGAAAGGAAAAGAACCACATAATCAATATTTCCCTAAACAGTAATCAGAAAATAAATGTTAATATTCCTCTCACAGTTTGATATTAAAAATATAAATAAAAGGCATCAAATTTCAGCAAATTAAATGGAAGCATGGACAGGTGATTGGAAGTTGAATATGAATATTTGTTTTACCCATATGAATGTAAATTTCATTAGTTGATAATTAAAAGGAAATTATACAGACATTACAATTACTGCCAATGGCATAAATTATGAAACTGTATGGCAAAACAATTTAGGAACCCACATTGCTGTTACTATTGTCAAACTAGTTTCCAAAGAAACCTAGGATAAATAATATATTCTGTGACTATGGAAATGAGGCCTTGATGTGTTGCTAGGCTGTTAAGGCTAATGTCATTGTATAAAACAATAATGTTAAACATTATTAGTTTTTTAATTATGTCAGTTAATTAGAATTGTTTCCGTTAATTGCCTATGATTCATCTCTAGATGAAAAATGCCTAAGTAAGATCTTTGGCTTTTTCTCTCCTAACACACCATCTTAAATAAGGTCTGAGTTTTCTACAGCTGGATTTTACAAATATTATACCGTTAGCCTGGGCAATACAAATAATCATGGTCAAATTCATTTGTAATAAAGACACTTTTATAAGTCTATTATTAAGGAAGGTGCTAAAGAAAGAGCTATATCATTACTACTGTGGACTTAAAGATTGACTCTTATTTCCCTAATGCTGGTTTTATGTCAAAGATTTTCACCAACAAATTAAAAGCAAATGTAATAAGAGTAAGGTAAAGACTATCTAACATTTGCCTAGCCTACAAATACCAAAACATTTAACTTCTATGAGCCCTTAGCTCTTCCCTTGTATCTTCTGACCTCAGAAAATATTTATAGTTTCTTAATTTTACTCACATTGTTCAATATTTATTGAACCCTAATATATGATAAAGACTGTGTTAAACACTGGATATTCAGTTGTGGGAAAAATCTTACGAGCCTGCCCTTGTGGAACTTGGAGTTCAAACCAACAAAGGAATCAGTGTACCATTTACTATCATTGAGATGATCAAAATTTGTAAATAATGTAATAGCTACATGGTCAGAATATGAACAAACTCTAACTCCCCAGATTCCTCTCATCCAGAATAAGAACAAGAATGTTTATTCATGAAGTTTTGTTTGATACTGTAATCCTAGTACCCAAACAGTGGTCCATGAAAGGCATTCACTTAATATTTGTTGAATGAATGGATTATTCATTACTAAAACAAAAGCTGTATCAAATAAATCTCCCAAGGTAGATTTCATTCCATTGATGTTAAATGTTCTCAATATTATGACACTGAGAGAGTTTATGCTGAATAAACTCTCTCAGTTTAAGAAAGAGTTTTTTAAAAGCCCTGGCTGGTGGCACAGTGGATAAGGCACTGGCCTACGAACCCAAAGGTCACTGGTTCGATTCTCAGCCAGGGCACATAACCAGGTTGCAAGCTCTGTAGCTAGAGGCAGGTTAAAGGCAACCATACATTGATATCTCTCTCCCTCTCTGCCTGTCTCCCTTCCTCTCTCTCTAAAAATAATAAATACAATCTTTTTTTTTTAAGTTTTTAATTTTTATTTTTAAAGAGGTTAATTCCAGTAGATTGGCACCAGCCTGCAAACCCAAGGGTCACCGGTTCTATTTCCAATCAGGGCACATACCCAGGTTGCAAGCTGGGTCTCCAGCCAGGTCCCTAGCTGGAGGCTGGTGAAAGGCAACCATACATTGATGTTTCTCTCACTTTCTTCCTCCCTCCCTGTCTTTCTCTCTAAAAATAATGAATAAAATCTTAAAAAAAAAAAGGATAAGATCAAATTTTTAAAAAAATAAAAATAAATTAAAAAGAGGGTGGAGAAGGGGACCAAGGGGAGGAAAAAAAGGAATGGTTATAATACATCAACATTAAATTTAAATAAATAAATGAAGAGGTTAATTTTTGCAATAGCTATGCTCTAGGGTTAAGTAAAATGAAATGTTATAAAATTTGCCTTCATATTTTGGTGCAAAGTCCTTGTTTTTAGATGTTTAAAGCTTTTAGTGCAAGAGGAGACTTCAGAGAGCAATTTTTTATACCACAATAAAATTTTGTATGCTATTTTATCATATATCCAGTATATATGATAGCCCCCATTTCCTACAGTATGTGATAGCAAGAAAGCCTCATTTTATAGACAAGCAAAAGAATCAGGACAGGACAGGCCTTTTCACTCCAGCCACTTACTAGTGGAACTCTTCAAAGAAGCTTCCAAAGTGTTTGCCACACCTCTGTGGGGCTGGCTTGATGAATGGGAGACCCTGATTCACCCATCTTGGTTCTGAACAAACCTAGTATCCCAACTGTTAATGTCCATCTGGGTTTTAAACAAGAAGGGGAATTTGCAGCTCCTAAACCACTTCCTTGAATCAGTTAGTGATTTCAACTCGGCATCAGGAGGGACTGACTGGGACAATGAAAAGAGCCTTTAAGATCTGCAAGTTTCCGGAAACCTTCACATGTCACAGGCTCAATCTGGAATTTGAACTGGTGGGACTGGATGGATATGTAGCAGAAGCCTGCTCTCCCTGCATCACAGAGGAAGCTCTAAGGCTGCTTATTTCAGGACAAAGAAAGTACTAGATAATATTAACACATGGGTTACGGACCCTGTATACATTTTCACCTTTTTGGGCAATTCCTCAGCTTGCTACATACACTATTCAGTAGTCAAGTTGCCAAACAAACTTTCTATCTTTCCAAAGACGGTCTCCCTCCTTGAAGCTTCAGGGTTTGTAATTTGGCTGATTGGAGAACTTGGCTGAGTAAAGCATCATCAGAGATGATTTCTCTTGTTGCGTATTGAAAAGACTTCAGCACACAGCACAAATGATCCATTAGCGTCCATTGTCTAGAGTTCAGAAGAACACCTTCTGCAGCATTGTGCACTAACGTGTGTGACTTTTTTCTTTCTCTTTCCTCTGCTTCTGTGGGGAAAGCATGCCTCCCAACCTATAGAATAGCTGGTTGGTCAGTATGAGCACCTCATGTTTGATTGACTAAAGTTCGGGAAAACTGTCACACTTTAAAAATTCTCAAAGAATTCTGGAAAATGGCAAAAGCAAGTTCCAAAAAAGAATGGGAAAGTCTATAGTATTTCTAAGTTTATTAGGAAAATGTAAATCAGATAAAATCACTAGAGAACACAGAACAACTAAGTATTCAGTGTATGTAGTAAAATATTTACACACGAGCAAGGCATAAAATAACACATGCCAACTCTTGTAGCTTAGAGTTCTGTTATCAAAGTTAGAAAACAATACATTTTAAAAACAGTACACTAAAACAACTTTTAAATAGAGCAGAATTAGAGACTAATGTTATCTGATTTCAAAACGTATAAAGCCATAATAATCAAGACAGAGTGGTAATTGGTTTAAAGATAAATGATCAATGGAATATAATAGAGTCTAGAAATAGGCTTATAAAAATATGCTATATTGACATTGATTTTTAACATACAGGCAAAAGCTATCAGTGGAGAAAGGATAGTTTTTTCAATAAATGGCACCAGAACAATTAGATTTCCAGATGTAAAATAAATAATATAATAACTTTGATCTATATCTAGCACCAATGTAAAAGTTAACTCAACAAGTACCATAGGCCTAAATGTAATACCAGATACCATAAAATTCTAAAAGAAAGCAGAAGGAAATTTTTGTGACCTTGGGTTAGGCAAAAGTATCTTATATTTGACACCAAAAACATTATCAGTAAATGAACAAATTGATAAGTTAGGCTTCATCAATATTACAAACCTCTGTTCTTCAAAAATCACTGTTAAGAAGATGAAAAAACAAACCATGGAGTGGAAGAAAATATTTGCAATCATATGTCCACTTAAAGGCCTGTACCCAGAATACATAAAGAATACGTAAAGAATTCTCAAAATTCAATAATGATACTAATAAAAACCCTAATTTTTAAATGGGCAAAATAGTTGTCTCTACTTCACCAAAGACATACAGATGGCAAATATGCACATGAAAAGATACTTGACATCATTACAAAGAAGTGAAAATTAAAATGCATTGAGATACCATTACATACCCATTTTATGGCTAAATATTTAAAAACTGACCTCCCCAAGTGCTAAAGAGATTGTGGAGAGAGTAAAACTCACCCACTGCTAGTGGGACTATAAAGTCATTCATCCATTTCGGAAAAGTTTGGTCTCTTTTTAAAAAGTTAAACATACACCTATCATATGATTCACACATCACAGTCCTAGACAGTTAATGTAAGAGAAATGAAATTTATATTCATACAAAAAATGTATGTAACTGCTCATAACAGCTTTATTTGTAATAGCCAAAAATCTGGACACTACTCAGTATCTATTAACAGGTGAATGAATAAACAAATTGTGGTATGTTCGTACAATGGGAAATACTCAACAATAAAAAGGAATGAATTACTGATAACCCAATAACATGGGTGGATCTCTGTAGTGAGAGAAGGTAGAAAGAAAAGAATACGCACCGATGATTTCATTTATATAAATTTCCAGCAAATACAAACTATACAATTTGTAGTGACCAAAAGAAGAGCAGTGGCTGTTGGGAAAGAGGGTACAAAGAGACAAAAGAGGCATAAGGAGACTTTTGGGAGTTACGAATAATATGTTTATTACCTTGATTGCAGTGATGGTTTCATGGGGTTACAGATATGTGAATAGTTATCAAATTTTACACTTTAAATACGTGCAGCTTATTGTATGTCAGTTACACCTATTTTAAAGTGATTAAAACAAAACAAAAACAAAAAATACAGTGTATGATGAAGTTGGAAGGTGGTAATTCAAAGACTATGCATTGTGGGAATTATAAAAGATCAAGACAAAGTTGGTAGGAAAGTTTTCCCAGAAGAAGTCAGATCTGGCACAGATCTGAACGAATGAAAAGAAATCTTGGTAAAGATCACGTCATCCAATACTTTCTGAGCACCTACTATGTGCAAGGCTCTGTGCTAGGCATGGTTCTAAGAATCTTCTTTAAAGGAATAGGCAGAGACTTAAATACTGCTTTTCTAGATCATTTGGGTAGAAGTTTGCACAAATGTTCTGAATGCCCAGAGGAAGATGTTTCAGCCTCACATGGAGTTTCAGAGAAGACTTCAGGATAAAACATGTTCTGAGCTAAGTGCAGATGACAATGATTAACCCAGAAAAGCAAGGCAGAGCCTGTGCTCCAAGAAAAGAGAAATACATGAACAAAGCTTCAAAGGTGTGGACAGAATGGGGTATGCTAAGAATAGCTTGACTGCTTTTAGTAAATAATAAAATTGAGGTAGTGGCGACACTCATGCACCTATCCCCTCTGATCTCGCTCTATTGAATGCAGTCTTAAAGCAGACTGGAACAAACTTAGACTTTAATCCATGAAGGCAGCAGGTGTATACTTAGTAATGATTATTGGGATGGGACAGCTTTCTGTACTTTGGGTTCTCTACACCTTTCTGATGACAAGAGTTGGAATGTTCTATGGAGTGTCAAGCACAGAAGTTTACACACGGTGGCCCTAAGGGATGGACCACGTGAAGGCTCGAGGTCAGGTTACTGCTTGAAGTCATTGCTTATGCTGTTCACACAGAACCCCTGCGTCCTATACTCTAACACGTGAGAACAAGAGCCTACAGTTCCTCTTGAGTCTTGTAAGTGCTTTTTTAATTTAGCTATAATATCATGTAAGTTCTTTTGTTGAATACTTTACATAATTTGTATCAGGTTTAGATAAGCTAAAGCATATTCACTTTTTACAGCTGTCAAACATCTTTGACAAAATATTCGCAACTCATTTCTTAACCTAGTAGAGAATGTCCTGGTGTACGAAAGTTCTGCTTTGGAACTGTCTTTGGCCAGGGAGTTGGGAGATTGCTATGGCGTTTGAACCCAGAAGTTAGATGTGACAGTTCTTCTAAAAGTGTCATTTCTAAATAAAGTGATCTTAGGAAAGGCTTTGTTGTAACCTCGATGGCCATTTTGAAAAGAGGGTCCTGAAAACTTCACTGGTCAGAGTGTTTGACAAGGATCAAAAGGCATTAATTCCAGAGAGGGTAGATTTCTATTTGTGTTCTGCACAATAAGGAAAACATCCCACACCTCTTGAGCTCATTAACCTACCAAAGCACAGAATCTGGGTCCTACAACCTTTATAAGTGAAAACATCATCAATTTATTTTTTTAAGTACATTTTATTGATCATGCTATCACAGTTGTCCCCAATTTTTTCCCTTTGCTCCCTTCCACTCAAGATCCCCATTCCCTTTTGCAGTCCTACCCCCCTTAGTCTATGTCCATGGGTTGTACATATAAATTCTCTGATTTCACCCTTTCCTCTATTATTCTTAGCTTCTCCCCATCTATCTTGTAAACATGATCACTTTCTAACATCTTTTTTACAGTCAGACATAAAAAGAAATGGCCTCTTGTTGTTTCTCCCTTCTAGTTCATGAATACAGCCCAGGCAATTTTGGAAGAAAATGAAAGACAACAACTAAATGCCACATTTCAATTTCCATCCTTCGATCTTGATGTTCCTCTGCTGCTGTGGGCTCTTTAGTATTCTACTGCATCCGTAACAAATACTCCTCCAAGTGTTGGATATGCAATTTCGATCCCTTTTTCTCTGAGTCTTTGTACCTTTTAGTCTAACAACAAAGAGGAACAAAGATCCTAATTATACCCATAATCATTATTATCTGAGGAAGTTCCCAGTAATTAAATTTTAAAGAAAATTTATTTAATGAGCTTTCTACAGTCACATCCAAGCAATACACATTCAAGCAGATAGTGATTAGGATGAAATAGCACTAATTTGAATGACTTGATAAAAGCTTCTACTTCACAACTATGTTTCTAATAATTGTGTAATTACATAGAGAATTATTCTTGTAAATATCACTTGTCTTATAGAAAATGGAGGACATGAAGATGTGTTCTATCTGCGGCAAATTCCCAATATTTTAAAGCTGTATCTTCTTGTGTCAGCTAAAGAGTTAATATGCACGTGTTAATTACACCAACACATGCACACACACGCTTTGCATGGAATACACACCTTTCATTTGCATGAGATCAGAATAAGTGCTCAGCTTAGTAGACGCAGAGGTGGAGGGAAAATACGGTAAATCTTCTCTGAAAGAGTGCATGGTCATTACCAGTGAATGGAAATGAAAAGCATATTTCAGTGAACATTTCCTAATTAGCCCATAAGAGAGGCGTGATAATTGGCATAGACTATAGCCATGTTGTCGCGTCTATATCATTTCCAGTGATTCATGGAGCTTTAGAAATGTTATCATGTAATATTGTGCATTTATTCTTTTTTCTTTCAGGGCAAAATAAAGTGCTGATCTTAAGTACAACTGTAGAAAGAAGTACAGCTCTAAGCAGACCTCATTCCTGGAGTATTTTTCCATATCAGGGAACTGGGGTCCTGAAGGGTCCCGTAGAGCCTCAAACAACTATTGCAAGAGACAATGAGACAAAAGGACCTTATGCTGGTCAGGGACTCAGGAGATGAGAGTTGAAATTCCTGCTCTAGCTCTAATTAGATGTGACATTTGGTAAATAACTTGCCCTCCCCAGGCCTCTTTTGTCATCGATCAAGTGAAAATACTAGTTATCTAATTTCTAAGGATATTTGCAACTGGTGACTCTCAATACCACTGACTCTATGATACATTCCACTTAATTTTGTAAATAGGAGCAACTTGCTCGACATAGTTTCCCTTTCCTAATAGTCAAAAAACAAAAAAGAGAAAATATATTATTTTCAAAAGGAAACATTTGAAGGTAAAGTTTCTAACACAGCTCTAGGTACCCAAAATATTTATTCAATACATCAGTGATACAGTGTCATATTAATTTGCTAAATGGGCAATAAAAGCAGGCAAGGTTAAAATGAGAAACGAAACAAGATAGACTGGACATAAAATTAAAATGGTCCTGCTTTCCTGACTCTTACCCAAGCCTCCTTTTCAACCTGAAACACTCATATCCTTGGGGAAAAGTGCTTGGGATAATAGGGGAAATGATTAAAGCTTCCACAGTAATTAGAAGTACCTTACGAGCTGGTACTTCAATTTACACTACGGAATACTACGCAGCAGAAAGAAAGAAAAAACTCCTACCTTTTGAGACAACATGTATGCAGCTGGAGAGTATTATGCTTAGTGAAGTAAGTGCTGAAAGACGATTACCATCTGATCTCACCTAATACAGGAGACTAAAGAACAAAACAAACAAGCAAAATAGAACCAGAGGCACGGAAAGAAGGAACAGACTTTCAGTGTGCAGAGGGGAGGGTGAGTTCAGTCAAGGCACTAGTGACATGACCATAGACATGGACAACATGTGGGGGTTGACTGAGGGAAAGAGGATAGGGGGGTGGAGCAAGGGAGGGCAATGGAGGGAAAATGGGATAAATGTAATACGACAACAATAAATTAATTTTGCAAGAAAAGAAATAATTGGCCCTTTTGGGTGCTCAGACCCAGAGAAAAATTAGAGCGCTTGAAGCCACATGTGATTATGCTTAGAATTGCCCTTCTCCTCCAGGTAAACATTAGCATCATCGCTGATACCAACATAACACAAAAGAAGTATTCCTGGAAAGTCTGTGGTTTTCCTGAGCTGAAATGCTGCTTAGGGGAAAAAGGTTTTATCTCCATTTACAGAGATGTGAATTTGAGTGCAGCCCACCCTGACAGGGAAATTGGGCTGTTTACATGATTCTCGTAGGCCTTCAAGAACCCAGGACTCGGTTATGCACGCAGTCAATAACTCCTTGTTAAGCTACTAGCAGCAGAAAACAAAATTAATTTAGATATTTAAGTTTAGAAGGACGGAGGAACTCATCTTAGGCACTGTCAACTGGTGTTCTTTCTTGTGGTTCTTATCAAATAAAAACTCCTTTAAAAAAGCAACTTAAGTTTCAAAACCAATTCAGGAGCCATCTTAGGACTCCAGAGATAAGCCTCATTCAAGCCAGCCTTCCGAATCAAAGTGGAGCAAATGACCACGAACTGGTTCACCTACACCCGGGTTCCCTGAAAAATGGTGCCCTCTGGGTCAACGCTCCACTGTGGGGTGATCTTCCCTTGGAAGCCTTTTCAAGACTTACAGAGAATCAAAAATATCAAAGAAAAGGACAAACCTAGAACTTCAGAAATGATAGCTATTAAGAACTTCACAGGTTTTTCTGCTTCGATCTGCTGTCAGATTTCTAGTTGAAAGGGACGCTATCATTGCATTCTTGTCAGTGCATTTTTTAAGTGTTTTTGTGAAATCTTAAAAGAATTAACATACCATGAAAAGGGCAATTCATTTGGGGAAGAAACTTGGAAAGGGAAATTTTCTTTAGAAAATACATTATTTGAGCAGGCTAGAGGCAGTATGAATCACCTTCAGTTTTTCCCGTTTTAATTTAAAAAATGAAGCAGGCACCTTTAAAAACAAGAAGAGCCTGAAAATAGGTTGGATAGTGACTCATGGCTATGCTGAAGAGCTGCCACTTTCCTGGCTGATTTTATTTTCTATGCCCATGATGTGAGACAAAAATGCCGGCAGAGGGGGGTAAAAAAAAAAGAGCTGAAAAAATGGATTTTGATTAGTAAGGAAATGGTCCTGATTTTGAATTTCCAGTTTGCCTCATTCTTCCGGTGTTCTTTTCAAAAGCCTTTTCTTTCACGTTTTCTGCTCCCAAAGCTGTGTTCCCTAATGGGCTGGTTCTGCTTTCAGCTCGGGCCTTCGCTACCTATACCTGTGCTTTTCCATCTCTCTGATTGCTCTCTGTCTTTCGATGCTGAGTTATTTAGATATGCTTTTCAGCAAGTCCCCAAGATTCCCTGAAAAGACACCTTTCTTCCAGCTATCAGGATCCCAAATAGCACATTCAGCTTCATTCAATACAATTCCACATACCTTCCCTGAAAAAGCTACTCTTGGCAGCTGGTCAGCCAAGTCAGACTACCAGGTATCTCAAGTCTATAGGCCAGTTCTTCTTTGTGTGGCTTCGGGCAGTATATTCTTACTCCCCACGTCTCATTCCTCTTAACCCCATCGCCTATCTCCCATTGTGGGTAAATGACAATTTAGGTCATTTAGCAATGAAGTATCATTCACAGTTAGGTAGAGGCTGAATGTCCTACTGTGAAGTGCACCCAATGACCAGAAGGGTACACTGTCTGTCACCATTTCTGTGTCTGAATTCAGTAACTCAGTCGGCTGGCATTTAATTAGTTAATAAACAGACCACCATCACATTGAAAACTACATTAGCATCTGACACCGGCTGGCAGAAGGAGCCTTCTTGATTGATTAAAATATACATTTAAATATATTCCCTTAATTTATATCAGTTGCAAAGTGAGGTAGTTATCTTTATAACTGAGAGCATTAGCGTAAATTATTTAGTATCTTCATTCTAATTTGCACCATATTATAATATCTATCTTGATCTCAGGACTAAAAAAAAAAAAAAACAAAAAATCATCTGTCCCAAATTCCAAGCACCCTGTGAGGCCTGAGATTTTTATAGCTCTTTCCCATCTTTGCCTCAAACTCCTTCCAAAGGAGACTGAAACCTCAGGGAGTAGCCCGAGATGACTTGCGTGGAGAAAATAAAACTTTAAAAAAATGTCCTGGTCATTTTTAGAAGAATGAGAGGTTTAGATCTTAATCTCTGTGTATTTTTTATCATGATTTGAAAATAGAGAATAGTCTGAGCTGCCTCAAGGCGATATGGTTATTTGGTGTCACTGTGTTTTGTTTGTTTGTTTCCAATCTGATGTATGTCAGGTCGGAATCAAACTTCCCTTGTGGACCACTGCTGAGAGTTTACTGTGCGACTGGTTTGCCACCGGGCTCCATGAGCAGGATGTTACAGAAGGACACACAAGACTTAATTACCATCATGTTATAAGAATAAGGCATATAAGAGATAAGTAAAGAAAATGTAAAATACACAGGGTCTGTTTTCTATATATATATACATATACATACGAAAGAAACACTTTTTCTTTTCAAGATGACATCTTGTTTTGTACTTGAGTCATTAAGGAATTATGGAGACAGTCTGAGCGCGTTGCAAAATCACATCTGCCCCTGAGGGTGTGTAAACAAACTGACATGTGAATTACAGTGCAAAGGGAACATGTCTAGACTGGCGCTCCCAGTCCTGGCTGCACACGGGAATTCCTGGGGAGCGTTAGAAAATACCAACGCATTGACCCAGCCCCGGAGATGCTGATGTAATTGCATAGGGTATAGCCTGGACATTGGGGTTTTTCCAAGCTTCCCAGATGATACACACATGCATCCAGGTTTAACAGCTGGCCAGTTTGAAGCTGTTGAAGCATTCTAACTTGACTCAAGGAAGGTTTTGAACGAGGGGAGTGGAGACGAAAATGGAAAGGCGTGTGCTGCTAAACAAGGTGAAGAAGATGCCTTGAAGACTGTGAGCCCAAGTGTCCAGACAGAAAAAAAAGACACAATTGTAACAAATACAGGAAAAGGAGAAGCAAGAGTTTATTTGGGGAGAAAGATGGAAAATTGTGCTTTGACTGTTTAGTGCTAGTGGATGACCTAGTTAGAAATCAACTTAAGACTTCTGGGCTATAGACATGAGGAAATCATTTGGAGTCAAGGTTTGGTTGAAGTCACACAATTGAGTAAAAGACCAATATTGAGATATTGAGATATTGAGACCAGTGTCTGAGGACAGAGGGAAGATAGGCTGAGGTGCCTAGAGAATTGCAGACCAACCAGCTTAGTGGAGTAAATGGACACCAACAAAAAAGAAACCTGCATTAAAGGAGGTAACAGTGTCAAATGCTGCAGAAGATATGGAGGGAGATGGGTGGAGAAAATGTCCAAATTTCTATGATCCGTGGGATAGTAGACCACTGCGGATGGTTGGAGACCACCCTGGTGAAGTTTGGGTTACACACTAAACAAATTAACTACAGTGGAGATGAGAACAGATATTTGTCACTAAGAAATGAGACCTCAGTTCTAGGAAGTGGCAGAATAGATAAGCTTTCTAATCCACTTAAGAGATAATACCCAACATGTAAGAAAAATTACATAAAGAAATATTTCAATAAATTTCAAGGTAAGAGTATAGGCCTGATGAAATAGTAAATGATTAATTTTCAAAGATTTTCTAAGCCAGAAAATTTTTAAATTTTATTAATGTGCCTGCTAATTTTTAAAAAAATTATGTATCCCTTTAAATGTACATCTACCAATTTATTATATATTTATAGTTCTACAAAGATGCTTTGCAGTATATTACATATCCTTTAAGTGTTTTGAATATATTTTATCAATATATTTTGAGCCATCAATATATATTGAATTGAGGATTTAGCTCACTCAGTTTGTGAAAATTGGCAAACAGATCACCCAATTGGAGTTACTTTATGCTAAAAACAATTAAATCTGACCTCACTTTTAAAAATTTAAATAAGCATGCTAATGAATGTCCGCATGGCAATCTTTTCATTTCTGAATTCTATTTTTAATTACATCTAAGAGAGGTGGGCACAGGAGAGAGAGAGAGAGAGAGAGAGAGAGAGAGAGAGAGAGAGAGAGAGAACAATGCTTTGTCCTGAGTGCTCCATCCGGATGAAATGCACGCCGCATCCTTCAAGTTCTTCAAGATTCCTTATAGCAGCTTGCCTTGCTTGGATCTCAGGTAACTGTCAGTGAGGGGTGTGGAAAGCTTTTATTTTATGTTACTAGTTTTTTTAACCCTTTACCCAGCAGGGCAAGAAGGTGCAGGATGGATAAGAGATGTGTGTTGCTTTGAGAAACCAGTTTCTAAAGAAGAGGCAGCACAGGCAGATTAATGGCAGGGAAGAATGTGGTTCAAATTCATAACTGGGGCGGAGCTCCCCTCAAGCTCTCCAGAACGCCTTTGGGTATGCCCCAAGTTGAAGGTTCTGGCTGAGATCGGGGATCAGCAAACTATAGTCTCAAGGCCAGGTCTGACCTGCTGCCTGCCTTTGTAGACAGAAGTTGATTGGAATCCAGCTGTGCTCATGTTGCCTATGGCATTACTCTTATAACAGTAGGGCTGAGTAATTACAACAGAGACTGTGTAGTGCCCTATTCGCTATCTGGATCTTTACAGAAAAGTTCGCAGATCCCTATTTTAGATATTAGAAAAGTGCATACATAGAACAGATAGAGATAGTACTTTAAGTTGGGGTGCTAAACCTGAAATGTGCTAGTTAACTGGAAGATTTGGAAAGGTGAAGAGTGAAACTTGGCAGAAAGCATGCTATTGCTCTATCTAAGGTTAAAATGAAGAGCCCATGTCACCCATACTCAGGCCCACGCTAATGTTAGAGCCAAGAGAATTATACATGAAGGAGAAATGTCCCCAAATAATGCTCAAGTGAAGCGGAATGAGCCATTACAAACACATGCCATCATTTAAACCAATATGAGGGTAAATTGCCCCCTGTCACGTGGGCATTTCCCCTGGAAGTCTTGAAAGAAGCAGTTGGCAGTGAATGAGCTCCTTAAGCAGGTTTTAATAATTGTGATGTCTTCACTAATGCAGCTAATGGATTTGGATATGAAACTCAAGTTCTGTAATGTAACCGAAGCGGTGTTTAGTTTTCTAATGTGACTGATTTCTCAGAAGAGTCTGTAGTGTGTAAGTGACATTCACTAATTTTTTCTTTTGTCTGTTATTTCAGTAGAATTGATAATGAATCATTCAATGTATTCTTAAAATCACCATATGAGCACTATAAAGAATAACATTAAAATAACACAAGTGACAACCCACCAATACTCCACTAATTTGAGCTAATCAACTAGGATTAACATTATTTTAGAGCTATATTAGAAGTATAACTTTAGAGTAGATGCAGTGAATCCAGCTAGGAAGGTTAGGTGTCTCTTACAAGAGGGTCTTAGAAATAAAACCCTTTAATGAACTGAAAGATGTGGTTCAATTCACCCATCGGTTACAGCATTATCACCACCCAGTAGGGACCTATCTCGTAGAAGATATGAGATATATTTGAGTGCAGGGTGGTAACAGTTAAATCTTATCTTTGCAGATGTAATTGTGCTGCTCACTTACAATTAATGGAAAAAGAAATTTTTGGTAAGGAGTTTTTCATTCAGCCTCCATCTAAATTATTACAAATTCAAAACTGAGAATGTCTAAATTCATACTTTTTTTTCCCTCTCTCTAGTGTTCCAGTCCTGGTGTAAATGTGAACAGAAATTCTTTCTAAATTTAATCTTAAAAATTCAATATATTCACATTAAACATCGGATGCAGAGATAACTAACTCTATAAACTTCACTCTACTTGGACATCAGTACCAAAGGTTCAAAAAAAATTTCTTTATATATTTTCATAGTTAGCACTTGATGTCATTGATCAAGGCCCAACCAAGAGATTTAAATCAAACAATAATTTGAACAAGGACAGGGTACTCTAAAAGACAGTCAACAGAGGGTAAGAGTAATAGGAACTTGGTTATTAAAAGTTAAATACAATAAGAAAGCATGCAGGGCTAATAGATATGAGGAGCAGACACTACGGCTGGGATTGAGATAGCACCAAAGAAGACCTATTGCCCAACAGGGCTGAGATCCAGACCTCACTGGAAAGGGACTGGTGTCACCTATTGGATAGCAGGGAGTGGCTGAGGTGCTACCCAGAGCGAACTTGCTGGAAACTGGGGTGCTGGGGAAAGCTACCCACAGGCAGGTGCCATGCCTCAGAGCTCACGGCAAAGTTACCAAGCAAGTGTCGGGGGTGCTACTCATGGACCAGTGCTGTTAGCAGCACCACTCTGAAGCCCTCAGCGGAGATTCTGGGGAAGCTGCTGGGTGCCCTGGTTCCCCATCAGCTTCAGAAATTGGGATCTAGTGCAGCCCTTCAGGAGAGCAGCCAGGTGCTGGAGAAAGTGCTCCCCACAAGAATCAGGTGAGCAAGGTACACGGAAAGTGGAAGAGAAACCTATTTGTCCTCCACTGTCCCTCCAGCACCCTCTCCAGTGACAACATTCAATGATTTACCAGTGGGCAAAGGAGAAATATTCACAAATCCCATCTCCATTATTACAGAGCAGGAGGCGAAAAGGGATGTAATTTGAGCTAAGGGGTAATAAATCAATAACTGTCACCCTTACGTATGTCTTTCTTGAGTATGTCTTTAATATGCTATAGATCTTCAGCACTTCTGAGAATTTCATCATTGTCTATCTCTCCATCTCACACTACACATATATGTGGAAGGCTTTTGATAACCATTTATTCAACAAGTAAATATTGCTGAGTCTGGTATGTTCTCAAAAGTCAGGAGTAAAAGACAAAAATTGATAAGCCAGGCCATGAAAAGTTGTGCACTGGAGTAGGAGAGGCAGTGGGATTGGTGGTCACACATAAAGAGCTGGACACTCTGCCAGAGGTCCAAGTACCCAACCTGCATGAACCACATGCAGCTTGTAGAAGCAGTTCTGTCTACCCCAGAGGAGAGAAGGGTGAGGTTACTCAAGGTCCTGTAGGAAAAGTGGCATCTTATTTGCATCTTGAGAGGTGGCTGGAAGACACAGGTAGAAGGTCCTGTCTCTGAGGCCTACAGTCCTGAAGATAATAAATTATTGATGGAAGGGCCAGTAGCTCCATGAGGCTGGAGGCCGCCAAGGCAGCTAGCTGCCAGATTGGAAAGACCTCATTCATTCTCTTGAAAAAAGTGAAACTTGCCTTTAAAGGTTTTCTTTTCTCCACTTTCCAAAATGTTTTTTTGTTTGTTCGTTTGTTTGGTTGTTTTTAGAGGATGATACTATTTTCATTTGTCTTCCTGGGGAGCTGAAGATAGTAAAATTAAATGCTTAGGTCTGTACTTGCTAAAAGAATCAGGCTGAATGCAAAAGAGAACAAACACTATTAAAAAAGAAGTGAATTGCTCTGGGTTTTGTTTTCTTTTTAATTCAAATGTGACTCTGGAGTGCAACCAACATAATATACCGGAGAAGCAGAACATCTGAGCCACATCACTGATTAGCCTCCTTCTCACCCAAACCAAAGGGAAAACAGGATTGATGACTTAAATAACCGGCTCATCGAAAATGACTGAGCATGCAACATTTTGGTAAACGTGGCATGGCAAATACACTGAACCATATTTTCATTTTGAACCACAGCAGAGGGCAATGTAATTAACTTTCTGCTTTTCATTTTAGAAAAGCCGATAACAATTTCATATTATATTATGAACACCTGAAGAATTACTCAGGGCATAAGAAAAGGGAAGATTGTTGGGGAAGATTCTGTTTATTTTTATTTTTAAATGTATTGGGGTACCATTGGTTAATAAACATATAGGTTTCAAGTTTACAATTCTAGGATATATCATCTGTTTATTGCATTGTGTGCCCACCACCCAAAATCAAATCTTCTTCCATCACCAAGTACTTGACCCCTTTTTCCCTTCACTAACCTCACCCCCAACCCCTTCCCTCTGGTAACCGCCATACTAGGAGTGTCTAGGGGTGTTTGTCTTGTTTGTTCATTTGTTGCTTTCAGCTTTATATCCCACACATGAGTGAAATCATGTTTCTCAACTTTTTCTTATTTTCTTTACTGCAGATAAAATACATAACCTGAACAGAAAGAGAATGTGAAGATTCTTGCCTCCAGAGCTCTTGTAGAAACTTGAAAGCCAAGTCCAGTAGCAAATCCTATTCTAGCTCAGGTCAAATGTTGGGTGCTGAGCTCTGACACCCCTACATGACTCAGGGGAGACACATTAAGCTGGTTATAACAGCTGGTAGGGTTCAAGATCATTTTGAGTAGAGCAAGTAATCATTGATATAACCTTCTCACAAGCAATTTCCCAAATAACCAGAACACCCTTCATTGCCTGGCATTTTATCAGATGGCAGAATTCTGCAAATGAAGATATTGCTTTCTCCAGAAATCCACTGGCAACAGCGCTGACCTCTAGGATGAATAATACTGGCTAACATTTATTTGGCACTTACTAACTCATTTCCTGTATGGCTTATGCACAATGATGTACTTATTTAATGGGATGTTAGTAACCCCATTTTCCAGATGAGAAAACTGAAGCGCAGAGAGTTTAGGTAATTTGTACAAGGTTGCACAGAGATTACGCATTGAAGCTGATACTGAAGGCAGGTGAGTTGTACACTGAGGAAATACAAGTTCTAAGAGCTTATATTTGACTCATCGCTCTCCACAAAGAGAAACTTGATTGGGATTGTGTTGCAGAGTAAGTCCTGGTGAGTGCTTGTATGAACTAAGTACTGTGTTAAATGTTTTACATACATTCATTCATGCTCTCTTTAAATTTAATACTCCTCTAATATAAGTAACTATCCCCTATTGCATAAAAGAGGAAACTGGGGTGCAGAAAGATGGGTAAAAAACTCTCTAAGATTACTAGTTATGAAGGACTCCAGTTAGATTTAGGACCAAGGATGGCCTACTTCCCAAACCTACAGCTCAGATAGATTTCTCACTTTTCTCAATTACTACCCACTCACTTCAAACTATCATAGACATTTCTGCCATATATATTCTAATATCTGTAAATGTGAGTTGAATTTCCCAAGCTAGAGGTGGCGATAGATTTGAAAGAAGAGAACTAAGAGTTTTCCTTAAAGTTGTGTTGGCCCAGCCAGCCCACTGGGTTTGGTGCCACCGATGGCAGTCACAGGGAAGGAGGTTGAAGGGCCACTGAAGCATTTCCAGTATCTCTGCTTATCTCTGCCTTCCAGCTCAAGGCATCTCTCCCATGAAGCAACTCGGAATCCTCTTCTGCAAGATACTTGCTCTTTCTCTACGCACATCATCTTGTAGGAAATGCCGGGTGACCATTGGTCTTGCGGGCCCAGAGGGTGAGGTTGTAGGAAAAAGTATAGAGATCAAGGACTTTGAGTCAAAAAGGAACTGTGTGTGGTGCCGGGTGGGCACAGGGGTACTGGAAATATCAAGGAAACACTTTGTAAAATCTATGATTGTCTAACCAGTATGTTATACACCCAAAACTAATGCAAAGCAATCTTGAATGTAAGCGGCACTTGAAAAATTAAGATTTAAACAATGATTTAAAAAGGAGGAAGGTCAGATGTAAAGAAGTCTAGAAATACTTGGTTCATTCATTTGGATTATATTGTCTCTTTTACATATGCCTGCGTCATAACTACTTTTTTTTTTAATCTTATGTATAAATAAGTCAAAAAGAGCTCTTTGATTAAATTTTAAAGAAAAATTCTAATACATGTGTATTTGTAGATTGGTATTATTTTTCTTTTAGTGAAATGTAAAATAACGAGGTCACTTACTAAGCGAGAGCCTGGATGTGGGGAATTACCATGTAGGTCATTTAAGTCTCGCAACCTTGTGAAGTAGGTGTCACCGTTCTCAGCTTCACAGAAGCCGCAGAGGTGGCCAGCTAAAAAGAATTAGAGTTGAGATTAAGGCCAGGTTGTGTCAGACCCCACAGTCCTGCCTTTTCATTACCCCAGGTGGCCTTCACAGGTCTGGGGTCTGTCACTTAGCAACTTGGGGAGTTTAGTAAATCCGGTAGGTGGCCTGGCTTTTCATGTTTACTTCTAGAAAATAGAGATGAAAACACTGATACCACAGATGTGCTGGGAGGATTAAATGTGGCCAGACTTCACTGCCTTCCAAACCTGTAAATAAGGGAGGCAGGCTCCTTGCTCTGAATGAGCCCCACCCCTCGGGAATGCCTGCCTTTTGTTAGTGTGTGAGGAGAAATGATTTCCTGGGGCCACCCGCTCACAACTAGCCAGTCAGCATCTTGAGGACAGGGGTTTGTTGTGAGAACCAATTTGCATTCTTCTAGCATTGTGTGCACATTAACTGGCAGTAGAGGGGCTACTTGTCCAAGTGAATAAAATAGCATTTGAAAAGTTGCGAAGCGGTTTGATGCCACTGATGTCATTCCCTGTGAACCTGTTGGAACAGAGGACAGGCTGGGAACAGCATATGTTGGTGATGATTTGGCTGCAAAAACGTGTGAGACATTTTAATAAAATTGCACTAGACCACACTCTCTCCCATGATGGTATTTATGACATTTTAGGTAGCGGGAGAAGACAACTCTGGAGGGAGGAAATAACAGAATGGGAGACAGAACAAAGACTTGGAAACCCTGATTTTTTTTTTTTTTTTTTTTTTTTTGCAGGATGCATGGCCAGGCGAGAGTCCCACTTGCTGTGTGATGAATGCCTTTTCATTGTGAACTAAGTCATAGGAGACTCTGTGGAAGGAGTTTCTGTCCTTAGAAAGCAATTTTCAGTCAAGTTCCAAAATCATGTCAAATAATTATCTTTCTAAATACATGTTTATGTGTCGTAATTAACTTTAAAATGGGTGTTTCTAATCCCCAGTGCCTAAGAAATGCCTTGGTAGTAGTAAGTTAGTTATTTAGGAAGGGGCATTCATTCTGGGCCAGTAAATTTTATTTAAAGTGGGGCCATCTTCCTGCTGTTTGCTTAACAGTCCCTGAGTTGTTTGCAGGAGAGTAATGTGTCTCCCTGAACGCACCTAACTCTCTACCAGGAACAAGTTGGACACAAGGGCCTGGATGTAATACCAAGAAGAAATGTGCGCAAACAAGGCCCAGGCAAACAATGCAGACGTTTTCGTTCCGAGCCAGGATGGATAGGCTTTCTTTGCCTTCTGGAGCTTCTCAGTCAAACCCGACACCCCTTTCCTAGAGAGGCCGCCTCGAAGCTCAGGCGTGGGGACGCTGAACCGAGAGACTTCGCAACTGTTCCCATTCAAGGAGCATTTTAAACACATTCATAAACACAGAGGTGGAAAGGATTTGTCTCCTCATTCAGATGCATTGCCAGACTGGGGCTACGCATAAAGCATGTGAGGAGGCAGCCAAGTGTGAAATTCTATTTGAGGGATGCTCCCACATCCTGGGGCCCCCAAATCTTCCCCTCTCCCCTTGTCATAGCTTCCCAGCTTCTCCCCATGAATGCCATTCCTTTAGATAATATCCTCTCTCCAAAGAACAAGTGACACAAAGGATTATGGGTAAAGCTTTCATCATATAGTCCGGTGTTACCCTGACCCTGTTTCCTCTATATTAGACGTAGGGCCCTTTTGTAACTGGTCCATAAATTCCATTCATTGTTACATTCAAGTGTATAAAGCGGTGTAGGATCAAGGACCCCGCTGAGGAGGACTGATCCTGTTGGGGACAGCATCCCACCCTGGGAAGCATAAGGAGACCCTTGGTGCCCAGATGCACAGGGGCTACCAGAGGTAAAAGTCAAAACAGCCAACACCAATCCAGTCCCTTTAACAATGGGGGCTGGCTGGAGATGGGCATCCCTATCACATTTTAGTAGGAGGGTCGACCAAGACAACACCTAGCGGGCCCACAGGCCAGCCCACCTTCCTGGATTGTAGAACACTCACAAAACCAATTACACTGGGCTGCACTGCATCACAGAATTCAAGAGCTATACCCCATTGTAAAAAGAAAATCAAGCCACATGCTTCAGATTTAGGTGTTTAAAAAAAATTTTTTTTTTCCTTTCCATTAAATCACAACAGAGTATCTTGGGCTGAATGTCCCCTGTGAGACGGGTTGGGGTGATTTGTGGGGAAATTCTCACTTGACAAGCAGCTGTGAAAGCAAGCTTGTGAGGTTGAGAGGCAGAGAGCAGGGCCCCATCCACCCAATAACTCCGGAACAAAAAGCAAATCAATAGACATAATATTGCAAAACACTGCAGCAGGATAAACACAGCACTCACATCTATTTGATTTTTTCCCCCTCATCTGTCAACACAATGGAGAAGTCGCGCTTGCTAATTGTCTTGCGTTGGCAGACGCCGCCGACTTTGGAGCTGCGTCGCTTGGATGTCACAGTCGTTGCCGCCGTGGTCGCCAGCCTGGCAGCCTGGGATGCGGCCTCCATTTCGATCGGCGTTCATCTGCGCGACTTCGCTCTGTCTGGATGAAGCACCCTCCCCATTATGCAGTTCTTCTCGTCATTAGCACCGACGGAAGAATCTGTGCCATGTTCTCTGTATCCAAAATATTTGAGGGAGGCACAGAATCCCAGGAAGTCAATGAAAATGCGCTTCTTTTGCCAGCTAGCATTTGCAACTTGCCAGACTTCCTTGAATTCAAATTAGACTCCCAGCCTAGGAAGGACAGAGAGGGACCGGATTCAAACTCAGCTTTCCTTTGTCACCGAGTGACTCTGTTTAAAAAGAGGACACTTGATTTGCTCCGGAGAAGGTCATCCGTGCACAGTGGCTCCCTTGCCCACCCCCTGCAAGGCCAAAATGTCACCCCAAACCTTTAAACTGCACAGACAGTAACTGGGAGCCTCTGGTCTCTCTGTGAACCCAACACAATGCTTGGCAAATGTTTGGGGACTACCCAATACTGGCCATATTGACTAACCAATGGGTTGAACCACAGAGGACGAAGGAGTCCTGGCTCACGGGCTCATGGGCCTGCCGTTTCCTAGGAGCAAGGCTGGACAACTGCATCCTGCTCTCCCTCTCTCTGACACTCTGGGTAAGAGTCGGGCTGTCTTTGCTAGATCATAGGAAATAGATGTTTAAGAACTTGACAGTCAAGGTATCGTGGGCTTTACGGGTCAACTAGAGTGGGCAGTTGACAATCGAAGTATAAGGTTTTACAGGTGAACTAGAGTGGGCAATTCTGGACTCCTTGGTAAGCAGATGGCTGAACACTTCCATTCCACCCTTCACAGACCTCACCGATGACCAGGAGTATTGCTGGGAAGTTCCGGCATTCGTGCCTGGGCCTCCTTCACTTTGCAAGTTGGTGTCTTAAAACCAGCTGTTCTCTCTGGTTGGTCCTCTTTTTCCAGGCACCTTGGCCTTGCCTTTTAATCTCAACCTTCCTGTTTCTATTTCCATCTCTGCCTTCACACACATGCCACACACCCTGCCTCTTCATTACGGACATTTTCAGATGTATCGAGTGGGTAAAATGCATAATTAAGCTCCATGTACTCAAACCTACCTACACTCCCATCAACCTAGGGCTAACCGATTCCACTCATTTTCCTGCTCCCGCCATATTACTATTGTGAAGCAAATCCCAGGTATCCTGTCCTATTCTTTGGCCAATATTTCAGGATAGAGGTTCACTCCCAACTAGAAAAAAATTGGGAGTTTACCTGTTTTCAGAGGTCTCTCTCACTCGATGGTTAAGATCACGGAAGCCCAAGATCATGGCCCACCAGATAAAAGCTCACCAAATTGCACTGGATTAAACAGAAGACTCCTTCTGCTCACCCCCGGCTATATTCCCAGCCCTAAGTCACTCTTCCCTAGTCAAGTCAATCATCTCTTGTGCAATTTCCCTTCCAGATAAACCATTCCAGAAGCAAATTATGGTGTAGTGTTTAGACTCTGGTTCTTAAGGGTTTGGTGCCGTTTTGTTGGTTTGTTTGTATGTTTTAATTTCTAAGCAGCTCCTGTGTTAGTGCCTGGCCTCAAAGGCTGTGGGAACCACAGTTTCACCTCCCGGCACCCTGCTGAGAGCACCTCATGTTTCCACTCTTCTGATCCAGGCTCTGACTTCTTTTGCCAGAAAACACAGCTTTGTGTTATAAAATCACAGCCACTGAAACTAACTGCTGCCCATTTCCATCTCAATTTCTCAGCTGCAAAAACCATTGTCTTCTCAGACAGCATTTGTACATTTTGTGCTAAGTAGCCACCCCCTCTGTTTTCATTTTTGATGGTAAAATAAGGGAGAGGAAGAACAAGTGGTTTTTAGAAAGGATTCAAAGTTTTACCTCCCAAGCCTGATCCTTAATTGGAATTTCCCTAGCTGTAATTCTCCTTACGTTCTAATACATGGTCAGATTACTTGGCTGTAAAGTCAGGGAATGAAGAATAATTTTGATACTCTGTGTAAAATATCCATTTTACATTATAAGCAGGAGAGCTGAAGGTGGCTTTTGTTCTAAGGTTTTAATAGTGCTTCTATTCCATTTTCTATGGAATAGAAAATGTCTTCAAATGTGAGCCATCTGAAAAATGAAAGAAAAGTGACTTTGTTTAAAAAAAAAATCACTGATTAATGTTGTCTGTCCATGCGACAATTATGTAGAGTGACAGGTCATACATGCAAATAGTATGATTTTGTGAGAACCAGGTTCTAGCAGTGAATGTGTCACAAAAGTAGCTCTGTGACCTTAAACTCATCACCTAAGTTTCCTGGGTCTCTGGTTGCCAGATAGAATGTAGGACACTTGGTTAAATTTGAATTTCAGATAAACAATAAACACTTTATTCAGGATAAAAAATGTCCCAAATATTGCATTGGACAGAACTATCCTTAAAAAATTACTTCTTGTTTATCTGAAATTCAAAGTGACTAAAAGTTCTATCCTTTGATTTGCTCAATCTCCCCATGTACCCTGGTCCTATTATCTTCCAGGTCACCGGCCCTGTCTTAGCTGTTCCCTTCTGATTTCTTTATCAACTGACAATAAGTACTTTTGCTAATCTGGATTTCATTAATCTTAACTTGTGAATCTTTAAATTGTTTAAAAATGTATTATTTCTATTTTTCATTACTTTTACAAGGGTGTTTTGAATTTATCACATTCCTCTGACTATAGAATCATTTCTGGATACAATTGCAGAATATTGAAATTTATACAGTTCAAAAAAAAAAAATGCCCCAGGTTATTTCAAATCTTACAGAACTGAAAAAAAATAAAATAAAAAAGAACTAAATCCTAAGTGTCTTTTTTCTTCTTTTTTAAGCCATTTTCACTTAAGTCAATGCAGCATGACAAGGCTGGTAACTCTCTTCAGTTTTCCCATCAACAGAAAAGAAAGTCAAGCCCAATAATTATTAGCAAACATCATGGTTAATAAGAATGTATAAGATTTGTGGCCAGAGTTTTGAAAAAAACAACTTGCTACAACATTAACTGTTCCCTATTTACTATTTAAATCAGAAAGCTAATTGCTCTTTGCTGACTAAGCCAAGAATACCTGAAAAAGAAAGTTCAGTCAATTTTTTAAAAATGCAAAAAAAAAAAAAAAAAAATCAACCAATCAAACAAGAAAACCTAGCATTGACTTTTAACAAGGAAGTTTGAATTTCACAGGTCATGTATTCATTCTTGGCAGTCTGTATTAGTGAGAGCTGAGATCAAGGTATACATCATATGTATATATAACATCCTCAGACAGAATAAATGGAAAAAATATTTTCTTAAGACATGGTTTGTGTTTTCTGCAGGTTATGTATATTTCTTTTGATATTCTTTTAGCCAAAACTCCTATCTTTAATGTTTGAGCTGCTAATGAATTATAGATCATGTTTTTGTCTTTGAAATTCTCACAAAGCTAGTGAAAATCATATGTTATTGCTCAGATTCTAATAATAATCAAGTGTTTTCTGTTTATTTGGTCTTATGGAAGAGGATGTTATTGGGACATCCTTGATCTTGATTCTAAAGACTCAAAATGGAAATCCAAGCCTCATCGGGACAGGTGGCAAGTAGCATTAGTCTTTCCTGAATCTTAGTTTTAATGATATTTTAAATTCTGTTGGTACCCCAGGCAGGAAAGAATGAAAAAAAACAAGCACAGTACTGATGGTGTATGAGTTAATGGGAAGATAACTGATAAAATTAAACCTTTGCAACCTGCTGAGCTAACCCAAACTTGCTAAGCTACTAGAACATTAATGAGTTAGAGATCTTAATTAAATTGTTTGTAATTAACTCTCCCAAGAGTAAAAAGTGTAAAAGTAGCACAAACTAAATACCTATGGCACGCACTTGCAATTGACAAAGTAATTTCCACACAAATGATATGCATAGATACATACAAAATATGTGTCTACATTATGTTTAGCAAACTACAGTGATTTCTTTTGAAATTCCTCTGAGCTACAGTTTTAGCATTTTGATATTAATATCTACCTGTTATGAAGGAAAATGGTGCATTCTGTCTTATTGGTGACAATTCTGAGTCCTAAGATGAACTAGGGATTTTCCATTAAAGATATAACAATTTCCACCTAAATTTAATGAGATTTAAATTATCTGTCGACTCTAAGACAAATTGACAGAACAAAAGGAGCTAGTTAGGAAGGCGCCAATAAGCAGCAAGTTTACAAATGTACCAAAGTCATCTCTGGGTTTTCCAGACGATTAATGCAGGCATTCTAACAATAGTAGAGCAGACCTGCTTTAGGGCAGCCTACCATGACAGTGACTCAGGTAAACCATAACCTAGGAACCAACCAAACTTACAACACACCCTGTGTCATGATGGCTCATTAAGGAGCTCAGACATTGCCCTCAGTGCTGAGATGCAACGGGGCAGAAGACAATGCCCTTGGCTTTAGCTCCGTGCAGTCCAGTAGAATTACGGCCCGATGAATCAAAGTTTCAACCAAGTTCAATCTCTTAAAACTTTTTCTTTTCATTTCTGTGTTTTTCACATGTTCCCGAAGAAATTGCAAGGACTGTTACATAAAAACGTATAAATTATGATCAATGAAAATAAATGATAGTGCACATGAGCATATATTGTGGGCTATGCATCTGATGCAAATCTTAACATTCCGTGGCTGTACTCTGGTCCACCCATGCTACCTCTGATTTTGAGTTGGCCATGACGCTGTGGTAGGCCGGTGGCTCTCCAATGGGTGTAAGCCTGAGAGTGCGTTAGAAATGCAATGTGGAAGCTGGAGGACAGGGATGGGGTGGTCCCTCACCTCACTGCCCATCACCTTTGCCAGAGCAAATTCAAGTGGCCACCACTCGCACTGTTCAGTGGGTCCTTCACTGCCTCTGGGCTGCCAAAGTCACTGAACTTGTCCTGGCAGATGCTCAAGGGCCATGTGTGGCCCCATCTGCTCCATTTGGACATTTAATAATGACGAAAGTGTCATCATTACTTTTGAATTCAGAGCTGTGTTTTGCATTACCTGCTGGTTCCAGAGGCCAGCCGACTCTCAGACAGCCAGTGTGTCCGAGCTCTGCTCCCAGCATTCTTTGCTCATATTTTCAAAACTTTTGCACATTTTATCAAACATCCATACAAATACAAGTTATAGGTGTTCACCTCAAGAATATTTGAAAGTGAACACACCTGGGTGCAACCAGCACCCTGATCAAGAAAAACTCACAAACAGGATCCCAGAAGCTCCTGTGTCCTCCCTCAAAGGTAGATGTTGTCCTGACTTCTAACAACATAGATAACATGAACTTTGTATAAATATGATCACACAGTATGGTGCTGTTTCCAGTTTGGCCTTTTCCACTCAGCATTATGCTTGTGAGAGCATAGTTGCATATAGCAACTGTCCACTAATTGTCTACTAATTTTCATTGCTCTCTAGTATTCCCTTGAATGAATAAACCACAATTCATTTATTTATTTACTGTTGATTAATTCTTGTATTGATTCTATTTTTGTCTGTCATGTATAAGCCAGGACCCAAAAACCTGGCATTACCTCCTGGAGGGAGGGCCCTTTGTAGTACATGTGTCCCCTGCTAGGTGAGTGTTCTGGGAACCCATCTATATCAGTGTGCCAGCTGGTGTTGTTGTGAGAGGCTGCATTCTGCTTCAGTGAATTTTTTTTTTTTTTTTTTTTTTTGAGGACTCTTTTCCAATGAAAAAAGTCTTTTCATGATGGGTGATTTACGGGTACATCTGCCCACACCTCACTGACTGTTCGGCAGTTTTTAACCAAAAACAGCATGATTCCAGGGCCCTTCCCACCCTATTCACCTCATCTCACCCTGAGCAACTTTTTTGGTTTGTTTGTTTTCCTGGAAGAAAAAGTCCTCCAAGGAAAACCTTTTGCCAATGTGGAAGAGATGAAACAAAAAATGTCAGAAGCACTAAAAAGCATCAAGATCGATGAGTTCTAGAACTGTTTTGAGCTGTGGAAAAAACATCTCGATCGGTGTATTGCATCAAGTGGAGGGGACTTTGAAGGTGACTGAAGTTTAAATGTGTAAGAATAAACATACAACTTTTTGTAAATAAATTCTGTGGGTTTTAAGGTCCCTCCTCACATAATGCTGTTGTGAACATTCTTATAGATGTTGTTGTGAACAAGGGAACCCGTATGCTCCTAACAGCACTGCCTTGATCAGGGTGCTTGCTGCAGCCAGAGATGTTCACTGTAAAATTTCTTTGAGGCAAACACTTATGACTTTTATCTGCATATATGTTACACTTAGTAAAATGTGCAGAAACTTTTAAAACATGAGCACAGAACTCTGAGAACAGATCTCTGACATCCTTGCTGTCCAAGTCTGCCAGTCTCTGGATTAGTGGGTTGGTGGCTTGTGCCCTGCAGGGGACTCCTGCAGTTTTACCATCCCTTCAGCCAGCAGGGGATGCAAAACACAGCTCTGAATTCACAAGTAATGATGACATGAATGGAGCAGATGTGGCCACACTGGGCCCTCAGGTACCTGCAGGGTCAAGTTCAGGCATGGAATTGCTGGCTTAAATTTCCACTTTTTTCTCTTTCACAGATTCCATCAATAATGATATATTAGATGACCTTCCAAACATGAGTAACTGCCAGCATTCAATCCCCACCTCTCTGTTCTCTTAAGCACCAGCAAAATCATACATGTGTCATTAAAAAAAATTGAGGTTCGAGTCCTTGACTATCACCTCCTCTCCCGTGGTGGACTAGCTCTTCCTGCTACATCCCCAGGCAAAAGAACAGAATTTTCAGTTTGAAGTTGGGACCCAGACATCTAACTGGTACCTATCTCTGGATCATATGTAAAATATCAAGACTGCTTTTTTTCTATCCAGTTTAAGGCCTGGGGTGGGGGGTGGGGAGAAAATGTCAGGGAAAGCCTCCTCCTCTTTTCGGAAGGCCCTTCCCTGGTTCCTCTCTGGGAATGTAAGGTGTGTGTGTGCATGCGGGGTGGGGTTTAAAAGCAGAATGGGCTGTCTCCATAGCAGAAAAGGTTGCAGCAACCCACCTCACCACACCAGCTGCACAAGCGAGAGTTCTACAGTGATGATTCAAAGGGGAAATGGGGCCACAAGCAGAAGAGAGAGCGCTAACCACTCACTCCTCCCTGGAGCCCTTACCCCCAAACAGGGTCTGCTTCTAACTTTGGCCATTGCAGGGCTCCTCCTGGGCAGAGAGGGGAGGGAAGCTCTGTTTCAGATGTGCCGCTAACCCATAGTCCCTGGTGGAACAGTTCTCGTCCGCAACGCCTCCGACTTAGCGTGTCTAAAGCCAAACCCTTACCTTTCCCCCAAAACCAAATCCCCTTTCAGACTTGTCAGTTTCTGTCAGCTGTGATCTCACAATCGTGCTGCTCAAAACCTTTGAAGCTGTGTCAGGTTTTGCTTTCTTTATCCAATCGGTCAAGACATATTTCTGGTTCTTCTTCAGAACTCTCTGTTGTCCTTCAAAATGTCTGTGTCCAGTTGGTACCAGCTTTTGTTACATCCCGAAAGGTGATGAGTTCTGAATATGCTCACAGACCAGCACTTTTCTTATGAGATGCCTCCGATGGACAGTCCATCCCTGCCTCACTTCATTGCCCATGAGTCTGAGCATCTGATGAGACTTTCTTCATGCTTGAAATGAGCAATCAGTTGAATTTGCTTTCTTGGCCTTAATCACGTATGTCTCAGGTTAATCCAGCTAGACTAGCCGCTTACTCCAGTTTGGCAGTGTTGTAGTTCAAGGTCTCCAGTTACACATCCAGAACACAATGAAAATAGTAGACTGGGCTTGACTAACCCTGTTTCCTCCCATTCACCATCCTACAAACCTTTGGTGAGTACTTCCTATGTGCTAAACACATTACCAGAATTCTTGCAAAGGCAAAGTCAGGATTATTTTACATGGCGCTAGGAAATAGTACTGAGCCACAAGAAAAGATGAAATGCCATGCGTGACAACATGGATGGACCTTGAGAATATTGGGCTAAGCAAAATAAATCAGACAGGAAAAGCTAAGAACCGTATGATTTCACTCATATGTAGGATATAATACTAAAACTCGTAGACAACAGTATGGTGGTTACCAGAGCAAAGGGGATGGCAGGGTGGTGGTAAAGAGCAAAAGGGGTCAAACATATTGTGGTGGAGGATGATTTTACTTTGGGTGGTGGGTGTCCATGCAATATATAGATTAAGTATCAGAGAAACCTATATGATCCTATTCACCTATATGATTCTATTAACCAAGGTCACATCAATACATTTAATTTAAAAAAGTAAATATCATAGAGCTCTTATCTCCAAGGAACTTAATTCCTAGATGGTAATTTAAGACTCTCTTTCTCTTTCTCTCTCTCTCTCTCTCTCTCTCTCTCTCTCTCTCTCTCCCTCACACACACACACACAGACACACACAGACACACACACGCACACATGTATACACACACACATATGCAAGACTATAACTCTGGGGTTAAGTAACAATTGCACATGGTGTTTCTCAGTGTGCCTTGTATTATAGAGTCAGGTATGTGGTGATATGTTTGAATCTAATGCCCGTTAGCTGGAGGCTTCTTTAGGCGGCAACATCTTCCCAGGAAAAACACACAGCCTGGGGACCACAACCAAGACACAGCACGCTAGCAGAGGAGAGAGAGCAGAGCAAGAGTCCCCGTCCCCACGCCTTGTGTTTGCAAAGCTGCTGTTTCCCGGGGAGTGTGCTCTGGTGGACACAGGCTGGGGATGTGGCACCTGCTCCTCCCCAGGGCTTGGCTCTTCCAGATGACCAGCCTGTTATTGCGCCTCGTACATGGTAAATAGACCAGGGGGAGGCTGGTCCCCAGGTGCCTTGGAGAGCTACTGAGTGAGAGAATGCTGGGGAGACTGATAACGAATGCCTGGAGCATGCCCAAGAATTATCCAGGAACTTGCTGTCTTGTGAAGGGACCTGTTAACCCCTTCTAGTCTCCAGCTGGGCGTCCTGAGAGGTTCCTGGCCTAGAGCTGGACACTGCGTGGGCCCAGCTTTGATCCCCATGAAAACAGTTTCGGCCATAAAACAAGCCAGCCAGCAGCTCTGAGAGCGCCCCACCCCCACCCTCTGTGTCTGAGTCTTAGGAACGCAAAAGTAGAAATTGGAAAAACATAGAAATTTGTCTCATTTTCTTTGCCACTGAAGAGATGGGAAGGTGGCGTGTTATTGCTACCGTTGCTACCTGATGGACACACATCTGATTTTCTGGTTAAGAGGTGAGGTTGTTGAAGCCTCTCCTACAGTCGGGGTGAGCCTCTGTGACAGGTTTGGCCAATAGACTGGCGGAAATGACACTTGTGACCTTTAAAGTTAGGTCATAAAAGGCCTTGCTAGGTTAAAACTTGGCTCTCCTGGGACACTTCTTGTGGGGAACACCAGAGCCCTTGCAAAGGAGGCCACATAACTGGTAACCACTGTGCTGCAGGTGCCACCCACAAGGACTTCAGGCACCAGTCCCAGCTGAGACCCTCTTTGCTGTCACCCCCACCAAGGCACCAGGCATGTGAGTGAGGTGGTCCTGGTTCCTCCAGGCCAGCCCTCCTGCTAGCTTAGAACCACTTTTGGACCTTGAAAAATGTCAGGGGGTCCAAGAGAATCACCCACGTGAGCTCTGCCTGAACACCTGAACTACAGAATCCATGCGCCACAGTGAAATGTGTGTTGTCTTACGCTGCTGTGTTTCAGGTAGTTTGCTACACAGACAAAGGACCCAGAACAGAATGCAGCTTGGAAATAGGCAGCGGAGTCCTAGGGGGAGAGGAAGACACTCCTGATTGGCTTTAAAAATGTCAATGAGCCCTCTCACTCACAGCTCCCATTGGCGCAAGCTCTAGTAGCACAGAAAAAAAATTAAAAAAAACTATTTTGTGATCCCAGGCTGTTGCTCAGGGGGCTGCACTAGTTTGGTAGGGTTGCGCTAACAAAGGGTCACAAACTGGGACACTTAGGAGAAGTTTGTCATCTCATAGTTCTGGAGGCTGGAAGTCCAAGATCAAGATGCCTGCAGGGTTGGTTCCTGCTAAGGGCCCATAACTCTCCCTGCTTCTGCTGGTTGGCTGGCCATGTTTGGTGTCCCTGGCTTATAGAAGCGTTGCTGTGACCTCTGTGACCGCTGCCTTCATTGCCACATGGCATTCCCCTGATGTGCATATCTCTGTTGAAATTCCTCTTTTTGTAAGGACTCTAGGCATATTGAATTGGGGCTCAGCCTACTCATGTCATCTTAACTAATCACATCTGCAATGGCTTTATTTCCAAATAAGGTTACATTTTGAGGACCTTGGGTTAGAGCTTCACCAGATGAATTGGGAGGGGTACCCAATGTAACTCGTAATGTGGGCTCTGTGATCTTGATACTATGGAAAGCAATAATACCTTGCCACCCATAATACCTTGCAGCACCAGGGGATGCTCCAAGCATTAAATAAAGTAGATACACTGGAGGGCTAGGGCGTCAGTGGCAGAGCTTCACGTCCCTGCTCCCGTGCTGAGTAAGGTGGCTTGCAAGACACGGGGTGTGATGTCGCTCAGGCCAGGTGCCCCGCTGTTGTGCCCGTGGAAGGGTGTGGACTGAGTGGGAGTCTTGGTGGCATTTTGCGAGGGGATTTTTTGGCTGGGGAGTCTGCATCACGTGGGATGGCGTGCATGGCTGTTACTTTCACTTCCTACAGCGGCAGCGCAGGTGCACCCTCATGGAGAACTTCATCCCTCCTTGCCCCCTTTAGGGGTTGGTGTGTGGTTAAGAGAAGCAGCGCACTGGACATGAGGGGGGTACAACACAGCAGAGAATTCAGACCAGGCTGCTTCCTTCCTGCTGTCCAGTGGGGGCTTGGCAAGCTATGGTGGGAAAGGGGCTGTCCCGTAGTTTCTGCATGGAGGTTAATGCAGGGGTCTCAGAGGAGACAAAGACACCTGCCGAAATGGGTCATCGACAGCTGCCTCCGTCCTTTCTTCCTTCCCATTCAGTGGACACTTTTCCCACTGCCCCACGGAGCCCCAGAAGCAGATCCCACCAAGGGAGTGTGTCCCTGACTTCAGGGGAGAAGATGTCCTGGGAAGCCCCCACCCTGCCCCACCCCAAAGGCACATGAGTTTATACAGAGAGCTCGGTTTCTCATGAAATAGAGAATACATTGCCATTTCAACGAGGCTGGGTTAATTCTGAACCAGTGCTCACTGGTAGATGAGCAGAGGTCAGGATTGTGGAGAAAATCCAGGCACAATCCCTTTAAGCATTTGCATCGAAAACCCTAATCTCAGTCCAGAGACAAAAATCAGCCTTGGTGAGTGCATCTGGGTGTCTGAGCTGAGATTCTACAGGGAATCAGGGTCCTGGGGCCTTTTTCTGGCTTCATTGGGGTAAGCTGGAGATTAATTGGAACCTAAGCACATGGGAAATGGTGTGGTAAGTGGCGTCCTCGGTGGCTACCATCCCAAAGCCTGAAGCAGAGAAACGGAGAAAGTTTCTTCCAAGAAAGTCTGCTCACTGGTTAGAAGCAAGATTTCATTTTAATGGCAGAAGATGCACTTGATTCCACCCCCACCCCGATGTGGGATTATGTTCTCCTCCCCGCTTATGTGAACAGAGAAAGACAATTCCCCGTGATTGTCTTTCAATTCTTTCAATTGTATGCAAAAGACAACTCCGTGTAGGAGCTGGGTTTCTTGAAGTGTGTTTTGAGATCAGCCTACACCAGCATTACCTTTTAAATAAGGGAGGGCCATCCAAAGACAGAGTCTGTCTTACATCATAGAGACAGGGTCTCTGGTACTCAAAGTGTGGTCTGAAGTTTGTGAGAAATATACTCTCAGGCTGCACCCAAGGCTGACTGAGTCAGCAACTGAATGTTTAGCAAGACCCCCAGGTCAATCACAGATACATTTACACATGTTAACCTTCAAGGGTCTATTGATTGGCCTGACCTAACCCCCTAAAACCCTCTTCCCAGACCCAGGGCTCAGTTTCCCATCCCATCTTTTTATAAGAGTAGCAGGACAATGACTCAAGAGGCACTTTGGCCAGCTGCCTTTGATGTTTATCATCATCTTATGTTACCTGGAGAAAAATATCAGAGACTACAAGGGAAGTTCCCTCAGTCCCTGAAATGTCACCGTTCCGCCTTCTTTCTCCTCACCCTAACAATGCTTTTGGACTTCAAGTTTCCTGATGCTGGAGGCACAAGGCACCTTTTATTAGCACACAAATAGCAGAATCTCTGTTGTCCAGAACAGAGAGTCATCTTCATCTGCTGACACACTATCTAACACCTCCTTTCAAATGCAGCTAATATTGTTCCTTGGTGCCTAGTGCTAACCTCTTATTGTCACACTTGCCTATTCAAAAAATAACTGTGAAATGAGAAAAAGAAGCTGATGATTACCTCCAAGGAGAAGTGGGTGGTTTTGGAAACAGGGCATTTGTAACCATTAAGTGTTACTTTTACAAAGAAAAAAAATAGATTTCAAGTAAAAATAAAACCGAAAACCCACCCTATCCTTTAATTATCCTACACAAACACATCTGCCAGCTTCCACCCCTGCTGCATGGCTGTGGCCACTTCTGTTGGTTAACCAACCTTGCTTGTACATCGCTTGGCCAAATGTTACTCTGTCAATTATGGAATACCCTCATGGAGACTGAGAAGAAAAGAAATATGGGGGTGGTGAAGAAGGAAAGAAGGAAAAAAGAAGAAATGACATCTATCTCAGCACAAAGAGTTCACTTAGAAAAAAGAGCTAGAGGTTTTAGGGGAAACGGAGTGTGTGTGTGACGTGTTTCAGTTTGCTAGCGGAGTTCACTGTCTTCTCAAATCTCTACATGATGCTAACAGAAGCCAGAGCGTCCATCTTCCTTGGATGGCTTCCAAATGTTGAGCTAAAAATCACCGTTAGACATTTTGGGACTCCCTGAAAGGACCCCAAGACCTCGAGTTAAGTTTTACCAAGATATTGCATGCTGTGGGATAGAGGACAGGCAGAGAGTGAAAATAAATTACATCCTGGACGTTCTTGGAAGAGGTCCCCGAGCTCACGACTTCATTTTGAAATGGCAGGAAAAACAAAACACATTGAAGCAGGGCTTCCAGCTCCAGCTCAAATGGATGTACGGAGAACTGCTGAAGTGTTCAAAATACTGCCAACTGGCACTTACATATGCAAATGAGTGACAAATATGAGGGTCCAAATTTGGGGTTATGTGTGCCAGGACAGAGGGGACAGGAGGGGGCATGTGTCTATTTCCAGATTGCAGATTTTAGAAACCAATTTCTACATGGTCAGTTTCCCTGAAACCATTCTCTCACATTTTGAATTTGAAACATTTTTAATTCCATAGCCTGATACACATTTTAGAGACTATTATGGGTCTCTGGGGGGTTATTATAAATGTCAAGTACCATGATGTTGAAGAATCAATAGTATCACTTTCTTTCAAGATCATCAAGGTCTGATCTGCTGGCCAAATGCAGATGCTGGAGAGTTTAAGTATGAGCAGATCAGGGCTCACTGAGGGTGCACCCAGAAAGATCCACTACATTTTTATCCTGCTCCAAGAAAATCTACTCTTGTGTTTCAAAAAGTTGTCGTTCCGAGAGCATCACTCCCTTCTTGGCTTCACGTTCATGAGTTAAGCCAGGGCTAACTCGCACAGCACTTACTTTGTCTCCTCACTCTCAGCATGCTACCATTTGTCACTCTGACGGTGTCACACGTGGGACTGGCTCTGTCTGGGGAAGGAGACGGATGAATCCTCCCACTGGCTGGGGCCGCTCCTCAATCCTGAGTCTCTGGTCACCTAGCCCCACACCCATATTGTCCTTTCAGGTCTCCTGGTTTTCAGCTGTTGACAACACTCTGTGTTTTGAACCTAGCTTCACAACACCTGCCTCAGACCTGAGGCTTACTTTACATTTCACACTTCCCAGGCATCTCATCTGGCCTGTGGACCTTTTAGTGACTGGCTGCTCTCTCAAAGCTCTGTTATGCCAAGTCCTTGCATCAGCAAAGTTGTTTCTGGTTCCTTCTCCTGCATCCCCCTGGTGGGCATCCACACGCCTATGCACAGCCCTAAGTTCATTCAACCTGGAGTTATTAAGAGTAAACTAAAGCAGTGCCTTTCTGCTGGTTACTATTCTAAACCCACAAACAGTGGAGAGACAAAGAAGGAGCAATGAACTCTTCCAATAAGTGAACATTTAACAAGAAATTATAGGTAATTAATGAGGGCCATGATACTTGAGCCTTAAATAGAAGTATTACATTTGGAGAAAATGGGCAAGAGGAGCCCAGTGTCCACTTTCTCCAAGTCTTTGCAGCAGATAAGAGTCAAAGGGGTTCCAGGCTTTTCTCACCAGAAGCACAACCTGCCTTCTGAACGTGAACTCTCACCCCTCTCTTATCAACAACTGGACAGCGTCTGGGGTATTTCCTTACTATAAACTAGTAAACTACCTTGATACCATTTGGTGGATACTAGCAGAAGAATCCAGACACCAGGGTCAGAAAGAAAGGTGTTGATTATTTATGGCAAAAGCAGTCACCAGGTCTTCCTGTTGTCACAGGCACCCCATGTCCCCCAGGTTCCATGAGATGATGGAAGGTTTCGTGTGATATTGTCACAGGCAGTAGGTGGCATTATAGGAAAGCGACTCCGGACTTGGCGAGTCACCACTTTCAGCAAGCAGAAGCAGTCTGCTCTTTGCCTGGGGAGAGAGTTTACTTCATCCCTCAAGGATGAACAGGGCAATCACCCTAAGCAACAGAGCTGCTCCAATGTAGGGGTCAGAAGTGGTCAGGGCCTCACATTCATGGCATCCTCCACAAGAATGCGCAGGACTTTGGGGGCCCATGGTGGACTGTCTTTCTAAAACACTCTTCCCCAAACTTCCACAGAAAGGGAGCCATCCTTCTTCAGTGATCTCTGCAAAGGTCTCTCCTTCCCATGGATCTGTCCCTGATGGCTTCTCCTCCATCCAGTGTCTGCTTCTCCTCTGTTTTCAATGTGCACATGCCTTCTTTTCTGGGCATGTAAATTTGACTTTCTTCCTAACTGGAAGGACCTGTGTGCATCTCTATGGCTTGAACAAACTCATGTTCATGTCAGGTAAACAAAAATGATTGAGAGGGACAGACACACAGGAAAGAAGAAAATGCTGAAATCTAAAGAAAAGAAATGTTATAAAAAACTAACCACCTCCCTTTCAGATCTTGGTTTCTAAACACTATTCCCTAATAAAAGGAAATAAGACTCCTGGAGAAGTGGTTTGTTCCAGTCCTGGGGGCCAAGAAAATATGAGATGCACATAGAACATCTTGTTGTGTCAGAAAATAAGGAAATGCTCAGAAAGCCAACATGAAGGAGCTCCAGTGGCCGAAGCTGGAATAATTTGAGCAACAAAATCAATAACAATAATATTGTATTTTAACCCAAAGACTAAAGGAGTTAGCCAGGAGTCCACATGAATGTAAGTAAATGATCAAACAAATAAGTCAAAGCAAAGGAAGGGACAAATATTTCTTACAACATAATTCTGATTAATAAATGTATAAGGAATATAAGAAATGGAAAATCACTGTGAGATAAGATTCCCCTATGAATGTGAATATTAGTGGGCAAAAATGTAAAGAGAAGCAGAACTTGAAATAGTCTTAAATTGTCTTTTCCCAAACATGTCTAACTTACAAAAAGAAAATGATTATTTATGGTGAAGAAACCCAGCAGACACCACCTTATCCAAGTGGTCAATGATCACAGCACTGGTAGTAAGATATGGTGACATCCTGTCCCCTCAGTAGGGCGCACTGAGGAAGGCACACCACCTTTTTGGTATTCTTCCCTAAAATACATAAGCTAAATCTGTTCATGAGAAATCAGCAGACAAACTCAAGCTGAAGAACATTCTACAAAATACTTGACCAATTTTTCTTGAAAAATGGCAAGGTCATGAAAGGCAAGAAAAGATTGAGAAACTGTCAGAGATGGGAGGACACTGAGACATGACAAGTCAACACAATGAGGTCTTTTAGATTAGATACCCCAAGAATGGGCATTGGTGAAGAACTGGTGAAATGTCAGTAAAATCTTTCATTAGTTCATAGCATTCCACCAATGTTATTTTCAACCTGGAGAACTATGCCATGATTGTGTAAGGTATTAACATTAGAAGCAGCTGGAAGAAGTGTGGATGAAAAGTCTCTAGAGCCTATATGCAACTCTTTTTTTTTAAGTCTAAAATTACTTCAAAATCAACACAAACATTTAATGAAAACAACATAGAATTCAAATAATAATAGCTAAGTGCTTTCCATATATTAACTGCATAATTTACACAACCCCACTATGAGGAGTGTACCACTATTATACCCACTTTGCAACTGATAAAACTGAGGCATAAGAAGGTTAAGTAACTGGTCTAGACAAACCCAACTCGTAAGCAGTGAGGCCAGGATCGGATTTCAGGCATCCTGACTCCAGAATCTGTGCTCTTAGTCATATTGTTTTATTGGACAAGGCCATTCATGGTTCTTAGAAATGTAATTTTGGCCCTGGCTGGTGTGGCTCAGTGGATCAAGCACCGGCCTGCAAACACAAAGGTTGCTGGTTCAATTCCCAGTCAGGGTATGCGTCTGGGCTGCAGGCCAGGCTCCTGGTTGGCGGCGCATGAGGGGCAACCACACAGTGATGTTTCTCTCCCTCTCTAAATTTTAAAAAAAGAAAGAAAGAAAATGTAATTTTGCTTTTTACTTAAGTGTTCCAAGCTCCAAAGTAGGAGCTGTCAGTAGCTGAGAACCTATGTTCCAAGCCCATGTAAAATCTCCGCGACACGTTATATCAGTAGTCTCGTTCTCATTTTGCACATGAAGAAAGCAAGGCCCAGAGCTCTGTGCCAGACACTGGTTTGGATAACACAAACTTCGTGTTTCTAAGCTCGCCTAGTAGCCAGGTTCACAATGTCTGAAAACTCAATTTTCCAAGAGCCCTGGGTTAGCAGATCCCAGGTGGATTCCACCGGGAGAGGCCCTGTTGTGGGGTTTGAAGATGGAGGAGAAGCAGAAGCATTCTCCCCTGGGCTCTGGCTGCAGAGGGAGCTCTGTTGGTGGCTTCCAGGAGGCTTCAGTGGACCCCCACCCCACCCCAGTCAAGCTGGCAGCTGCAGTCAACTTCCTGCAATCCCTGTATTTCCAGACATGCTGATGTTTGCTTTCCCAGCCTCTAATTCCCTGCATGAAACCCTTTCTAAATACCTGAGATGGCTTTTGTTTTCTTGACCAAACACTGACCTAGAATGTGAAGGACTTTCCCAAGATTACACAGCTGGTAAGTGGCAGGGCTGGATTGATGCATCTGCTCTTGCAACAAATATTTACTGAATACTTCAGATTTTTCAGTTCTACACTTGGACTGGAGCCCTTTCTGGCCCCAGGACCTTTAGCTTGGGGTCGGACAATCTTTCTAGCTATGTCCCTGTCCACCTCAATCCACTGTGGGCTCCTGCTTCAAACCAGGTGAATATTTCCCAAGGCGGGAAATTAAGTTCCATTTTCCTGTAAGCACCATCAATGGAAGAAAAACCCATCTACCAACTTTGACACATTCAGTAACCCCAGCCTGGATTGAACTTGATATTGGTACCCACCCCCTCTTGGGACATGGCAATTCACCTGCCCCTGCTGAGGACAGTGTTAGAGCAGATCATTCCACAGTCTCTCCCTATTTCTGTTTGCTACTGCTCAAATCCCAACACACATCATCGCAAAGCCAAGTCGATGATGACGGGAAGCCAATGTCAAGGGCAACACTCATATGAACTTTGCAAATTGCAAAGTGCTAATAAAAATGAATTCTTTTAATGTATCAGTCACTGTCCAATTCTGTCACCATAGCATGGTTTGTAAAATGGAATTTAAAAGGAAATATTTACTTATTAATTAGTGTTAGGAAAGCATCAACCACAAGCTCAAAGTATTAATAGGCATGAGTCTCAAGTGCTGCTAATGAAGCAATGCTAATGCTGCAGATTTCTGTTTATTCTGACATAAGCAACCATTTCTGGCTAATGTTACTCATACCTAGTTAATGTTAATGTTAGCCAGGAAAACTTTTAGGTTGAATTTGATAGTTACAAAGCTATGTGGAAAATAATGTAAAAACAAGAAAGTGAAGCAGAGTTGGTTGGAAAGAAGAGTTGAACTCATCCCTGCTGTCCCCAGAGGCAGCTGTCCCTGGCAGTGACAGAATTTTGTAACATCTAGAGGAAGATAGGTAGGATGGGACTGAGACAAGGGGGAGAAGCACAGGCCCTGCCCAAAGGGACAGCATCTACTAAACTCCAGCCAGAAGTGACCAACAAGCAGAAATGTGGTTCTAGTGTGGCCAGACCATCTAATTTTTCCAGAGAACTTGGAGCTGGAGATCCATCTTTTAAAATTATATATAAAACCTCATTCTTTAAAAATGCTGGCAACCAATTCACTTTCATTAAAACAAATAAAATTGGACCTGTAACCTCTGACTTCAGAATATCTTGTGGTCTGAGACACATATTTAAACAAGATTTAATAAAAGAGCCATTAAGAGACTGGAAACTGAGGGTGAATTATCCTTCCTTAAGCATCGATTTTTTAAGCATCATAAGAACATCAAGACATGCATCATAGGAAAAACATTAAGAACTGGGGTGGAAAACAAAAGAGGGAAGAAAGGAAAAAAGTGACAGGCTTTGATGGAGTTCTGAATGTCACATTCATCACTTCCAGGACCAGCCTACTGGAGAATCAGAGGAAGCAAGATTTCTAAGGCAGGAAAAGCAGCAGTCTCTTAATGAAAACTTGGCAGCTGCGTTTATTAATTTATTTCCTTCACGTGTTTGCCTTTATTTTTAGAATAAGTGATCTACTTGGAATCCTAATATATCATCCCTTTGGGAGTTAAAGCCCGCAGCTTCCTGTCTTCCAGTCTCTGATTAAATTGAAAAGCAGTTGGTTGTCATGTCTCATCTGTGTGTATGTGACCTGGAGTCCCGGCTCCCTTGGTCTCTTGCCTATCATTGCAGCCCTGCTGAGAGCAGGGAAGGGGAGGTGCTTGGACAAAAGCAGTCCAGGCCAGTGGGTGGCATTATGCACTTGGAGTGTCGGCAGGGACACACACAGCCTTGTGGACCTCTCCGTTACAATCCCACAGTCGAAGGCCCTGTCTCTAAGATCTACTCTGCTGTCCTATTGGCACCTCTCTGCTGCCAGTTCCTCTCATCTCATTTCATACTTAATAAACAGAGTGCATTCATATCCTAATGCTGCTGTGGCAACATACCACAGACTGGGTGGCTTAGGTGACAGAACATTCTTGTGTCATGCTTCTGGGGGCTGGGAGCCCCAAATCCAGGAATCAGCAGGACTGGCTCCTTCTGAGGCCTGTGAGAGCCACTCTCATCCATGCCTCTCCCACAGCTCTGGCTCCGTTGGCACTCCCGTGTGTCCCTTGGCTTGTAGCCTCATCAGCCCAGTCTCTGCCTGCATTTCCACACACCCTGCTGCCTCTGTGCATGCGTCTGTGCCTAAATGTTCCCTTCGTACAAGGACACTGTCCTTTTGAATTAGGGCCCACTTGAATGAACCTCATCTTAACTGATGATATCTGCAACAATGCTGTTCACAAATAAGGTCACATGAGGAGCTACTGACACTTCCACAGGAGAATTTGGAGACCCTGAGAAGAGTGACTAGGGATCAGTTGCAATCCTGATCAGCATGTCCCAGGTGAACAGCCCCAGTGCCTGCAAGCCAGAAACCACACAGAAGCTCCCCAGACAAGGCTCCCAGGGCCTCCCACACCGCCTGGAGCACTGGCACTGGTTTGCAGGCTGGGGGCAAAGCATGAATATGCAACGCCAGAATGGTCTCCAATGTGCCGCCTCCCCACCTTCACTTGGAGCAGTGACAGCTTCTGTGCCCAGAACAAATCATGGGAGGACCTGCGCTCCTCTTCTGAGAGCTGATGGACGCGGTCCACTCCCGGCGGTGGTCAGCTGGGAAGAGGCTCCTCCAACCACCTGTGTCCCGTTTACCTTTGCCAGCTCTCCTGGAGGCGCAGATCTGACTTCACGCTGCCAGTCTTGGGGGGATGGCTAACATCTTCCACATCGGGCTGCATCAGATTGGCCTCTAGTCACCACTTACTCATTTTAGGCATTTTGAAGTGAACACGGCCCTCCATTCGATAACCGCGACCGGTGGGAAACTGTCCGGGTCCTGAAGGGAGCTGGGGGAGGGCGTGGGCAGTAAGGCAAACAGACCTGGATGGGCTCCAAGCCCTCTGGCAGCCCCCGCCTCCTGCTTTCTGAGCATCACAAATATGCTTCCAAAATTGTCCCCAGCCTGCTGTCATAACACAAACACAGCTCACTACTCACTCAAAAGTACAGCATCTAGAGATGCCTCATGAAGCCCGGAGGATCTGTGGCAGCCAAGAGAAACAGAAGGGATGTTCCTACATTTTCCTTTTGTCTTTGGGCCAGAAAGTACATATATTAATATTTCTACCGCCGTGGGTAGTTTTCTTACTACGCATCCACAGCTATGCCCAGTCCAAGGAGGGTGGGACCCATGATTCAGTTCATGGGCTCCCATGGGCATGGAACACAGAATAGGTCAGAATGCATCTTTTAGTTTCTACCTAAAATGCCAGTCATGCTGATTGAGAATGCCAATGAGATGTCCAGGGAGAACTTGAACTGTTTGTATGTCATTTCCCTGGGCAATCCCTGACCAAGTACCATCAACTGAGTAGCCCCAAACAATAAAAACTCATTATCTCAGTTCTAGAGACTCAAAGCACAAAGTTGAGGTGTTGGCGGGGCCATGCCCCCCATGCAGGGGACACTCTTCTTCGCCTCCTCCCAGCGTCTGGTGTCTGTCAGGTCTGGAGAGTCCCTGGATTGCAGCTGTAACCCCCAACCTCTGCCTCTGTCCCAGGTAACCTCCCCACTCTCTCCAAAAGTCTCTCTTTTTACAAGGACATTAGTCATATGGATTAGGACCCCACTGAAGTACCTCATCTCACTTGATTACAACTGCCAAGACGCCATTTCCAAGTAAGGTCACACTCACAAGCGTGGGAATTAATATATCCTTCCTCGGGATACAGTTCAACCCATCACACAGTTTAATGGGAAGTCTGTTTAAGTGCTTCCAAAACACACATCTATTTATTTATTCATTTATTTTTAAAATATTTATTATTTTAGAGAGAGGAGTAGGGAGAGAGGCAGAGAGAGAGAAAGAGACATCAATGTATGGTTGCCTTTCACCTGCCTCCAGCTACGGACCTGGAGGGAGACCTGACTTGCAACCTGGTTTATGTGCCCTGACTGGGGAATCGAACCAGCGACCTTTGGGTTCTCAGGCTGGCACCTTATCCACTGTGCCACCAGCCAGGGCCCAAAACACACATTTAAATACTGACAAGAGCCACTGTAACTAAAAGTAATTTGGCTCAGAAACACCTCATGGGGCTCTGTCACCTGTTACATAGTGTTGAAATACCAGGGTCTGTGCTACAGACCCAACCCACCTTTCCACTCTCCTTTTGTAGACCTCATCGCATGAGATCTTACCATTTTTTGTGAGCATCATGTTAGACTTCTCTACCCCTGATACACACTTGTTGGAATACTTTTTCCATACACTATCTTCCAATATCTCCCCTGTAAAATTGTATCCAATTGCTCACCCATTGGCTTATCGGTGCCTGTTGAAAACTATGTGCCATGCAGGGTGGAGACAGATGAAAAGCACAAAGCCTTCCTTCAACGTGCCCTGGCCCAGGGGAGAACAGATCCAGCAATGGTGGCGTTACAACCAAACTACTAGGACTGTGGGGAAGAGAGGGAGACAGGATATATGGAGGCCCTTCACTATAACGGACACTGTGACTAGCACATTATTTTCATGCCGCCTGATCCTCACACGCACACTGTGAGTGGCATTATTAAACCCATTTGGTAGGTAAGAAAACTGAAGCGAAGAGCACACCAGTAATTTGATCTCAGTCATGTGGCCCGCAAGACCTAGAACTTGATCTCACATGTACCCCATGCCGCAGTTTCTGATGTTAATGTTAAAAATTGTCAACAAGGTGGAGATTGACTGCAAGGAGAGGGGGCAGGGAGGGTGGGGCAGGGGAGAGCAACAGGGGGAAATGAAACAATGGTAGTACAACAATAATAAACTAAAATAAATTAAAAGACCAAGTTGAAAACTATTTAAATGAAAGATAATACATGAAATAAAATTCACATCAGAATTAACAACAAATAAATTTTGGGATATAGCAAGGAAAGAATCTAAGTTATCCAATGCAAATAATAAAATATTCATAATTAGTTGAAATAATATGGGTGGGCCAACATACAGCATTTTAAAGAATACAACTAAAGCTATCTTATGAATAATGCTACAAAGTATTAGTTTTATTTTATTTATTTTTAAAAAGATTTTATTTATTATTTATAGAGAGAGGGGAAGAGAGAGGCAGAGAGGGAAAGAAACATCAATGTATGGTTGCTTTTCATCTGCCTCCAGCTAAGGACCTGGCTGGAGACCTAGCTTCTAACCTGGTTATGTGCCCTGGCTGGGGAATCGAACCAGTGACCTGTAGGTTCACAGACCAGCACCTTATCTACTGTGACAATTGCCAGGGCATGGCATTAGTTTTAAAATAATGAAAAAATAAGAATTGTTGGAAGTTGGATGATAGATACATGTGTTTTTTTCATACTGTCATCTCTAATATTGCTTATGCTTGAAGCTTTCCACACAAAAAATGTTTCAGAAATGATGAACAAAACTCTTGCTCATAATTCCTGCAAGATAGGCATGGGCCTGAATAAGCAGGGCTTTGCATATCAGCAGCCAGAATTGTTTTTTCTGAGCCTTCATTGCTCTTCTTTGGGCCACTCATGTAGCACATTGTACTTATATTTGTACCGTAAGCCTTCATCAACATCAACTCCCAACATGCATGCACACACATGTGCACCCAGAGAAATCCAAAACAGAATAGAGAAATATTATATGTAGTGGGCAAAGTCCCTATTAACCAGCATGGTGATTTGTATATGTTACCTTGGAATAAATATGTAATGAATAAATAATCAGTAAAGTTCCACTAGTTGGAGCCCAAGTCTCATTGTTCTAAGCCCTTGAAAATTGCAAAACTGCCTTATTGATGAATATATGATTTCACTATTACCTTATTACTATATTATTTTATACATACTTTTATTATTTTGTATTATCACATACATCTTTATCTTATTAATATAAATTAATTAATGATAATTGCTCACCTGGTCCACACATCTAAATACATATTTTTACCCACATGAATATAAACTTTACAAGGAGGCAATTTTTGTCTGCTCTTATTCACTGATGATTCCAGAGCATCTAGAATAGTACTAGGCATACATTAGGGCTTAAAAAGTGAATTAATAAATGAACTGCTAACATGTGAGTCATAGGGATTTGTCTAAAAGAAAGAGAGATGCAAATTATTCAGTAATATTTTACTAATATGTAAACCATGTAATTCCACATAATTCCAGAGATCATGTATTTTGAAGTGGGTTGAAATAGTACTTTGACTTGAGTGATTTTGTTTTCTTTATTTATGGTGACACTTCAGTACTACCAACCACCTAGAGCACAATCCAAAATAAGAAGCAAGCAGAAAAGATCACTGAGTGAGACCATTGTATGTATTACAAAGCTTCCATCTCTATGAGCCAATCTAATACTTTTGTCTACCTGGTTTTCTATATCTCAATAGAATGAAGGAATCAAATTAAGAGTACCATGGGGTAGAGTAAAAGGATGCCAGTATGCAAAATAATAATAATAATGATAATAATAATAATAAAAGAATCTTAAACTACAACCTCACATATTAAACAAAAACCAACCCAAAATAGATAATGGACAAAAATATAAAACATAAAACCATAAACATTTTAGAAAACATATAAGAAAAATTACATGATGTTGGGTTAGGCAAACATTTCTTAATTAAATCTCCAAAAGCATAATCTACAAAAAAAAAGAAAGTAATAAACTGGAATTCCACAAAATTATAAACTTTTGCTCTGAGATGGATGGACATTGTAAAGAGAATGAGAAAACAAGCCACAGGCTGAGAGAAAAATATTTTCAAACCACATATCCACAAAGGACACATATCCAGAATATATATAGACACTTGAAATTCAGCAATAAGAAAACATAAAACCTTATTTTAAAAATGGAAAAATTATTTGAAGACACATTTCATCAAAGAAGGTACATGCATGGCAAATGAATACATAAAAAAATGCTCATCACCATTGATCATTGGGAAAATGTAAATTATAGCCACAATGAGATAGCACTTCACTCTCATCAGAAAGGCTAAAGTAAAACATATCAGCAACACCAAATGGTGGTGAGGATTTGAAGCAACTAGATATCTTACACATTGCAGATGAGAATGTAAAATGGTATAGCCATTCTGGAAACCAGGCAGTTCCTTAAAATAAGTTAAAACATACGTACACTTCCCAATATGACCCAGAAATCCCAGAAGAAATGCAAATTTACTTCTCATAAAAACCTATATACAAATGTTTATAACAGCTCAATTCACAATTACAGCAAACTAGAAATAACCCATATCTCCTTCAGTGGAAGACCAGATAAACTGTTGCTTATACCTATAATGAAATACTAATCAGCAATGAAAAAGAATGGCTTCTTGATATAGGCCATGACTTGGATGACTCTCAAATGCATCACACAAGGTAAAAGGTTACAGATTGCATGGTTCCAAGTACATAATATTCTTCAAAAGACATAGTTATGGTGAGAGCAAACAGACCTTGGGTGTCACAGTTTAGGAGAAAGAAAAAGGTATGACTACAAAGAGACAGCACAATGGATTTTCTTGCAGTGATGGAGCTGTTTAGTATCTTGCCTGTGATGATGTTAGCCAAATCTGTACACATGTCAAAATGTGTAGAATTGTATACCAGAAAAGTAAATTCAATTTGTGTTAACAAATAAAGTTTTAGAAAAAAGCACTGAGCAACGGAAGACATAATTTTAACAGTAGTGGTCAACAGCTGATAGGCTAAATAAGGGAGAGTTTGCTACATTAACATGGGGCTACACTGAGGAATAAACAGCCCAACACATCTCCCCATTCCTGTGATCACTGCTGGGTTCCCCCACATTAAACTTAAGTTGCTGATGAACTTGCTAATAATAAGAGCAGCTATATTGCTTTTAGCACAGAGTTTTTATTTTCTGGGGGAAAATGTACACAAGCACATCTAAGAATGTAGGTATACAATTGAGGATGTAAGACATTCATACACCCATGAGCCTTTAGAGACAGAATTCCCAGAAGGCAATTCAGGACAGAATTTCCTTAGACCAAGTAGTCAAGGTTTCACTGGATGTGATCAATGCTAGCCTAGGAGAAAGGAAATCATGATCAAGGAACACTCTCATTCAAAGACAAGAGACCTGGGCAATGCGAAGAACTGAGCTGGACCACCGGGACACAGGTGAAGCACAAGGAGGCTGCAAGGAGACAGTGTGTCCCAAACAGGAGCACCTGGGGCAGAGAGATGCATGGCTAAAGGCCAGCCAGTCCCAAGCAACTTTTTTCTCCTTTTCTCAGCCACCTGGTTTTTGCTTTCCAGCCTGAGAATGGGATTTTTAAGTGGTAGTCTCTTGCCAGACTAGCCTGGAAGTTTCCAGTGATTTTTAAAAATAGACTTCTATGCCAAATGATTAATATTAATATTTTAAAGTCATAGTAGAATATACTTTGTTTCTTGACAACATCACTTACAAGGAATATCTCCTTTACAGATAAAACTGGATTGATGCATTACTATCTCTGCCTTGTGATTTCTCTAATGGCAGAATAATGAAGTATTATTTAGCTTAACACAATCACTGGAGCATCTCTGTGGTCCTGGATAAAAGAGATACAATCTAGGAACCTTTCTAAGATGTAATCAGTTTCTTACAAGACATTATACAAACAAAAAGTGAAATTAATTTAAATGACAAGTGACCCATTGTATATTTTCATTATGTCTCAGGACTAGGGGTACCAGGGAAATTAGTCAACCAAGAACATTTTGTTTTTATAGAGGCTGTGAGAATCTAGAATAGATCTATACAAAATAGCCTTTTAAATAAGATTAGGGTTAAAGTGAATTATGAGTTTTTATGTTTCATGAAACAGCTAAACTCAGTTAAGTGGAGAAAAATAAAAGTAAATAACATTTAATAGGACAAGAATACTAAGAGTGGACTTTTCATTGACTTAAATGAAGTCTCTACTCTGCTCCACCATCTGGCATTCTGCATTTGCCTGTCTGTAGCATAATTTCTGAACAAGTTGATTGATTTTTAAAAATTTAATACCCTCCCTAACAAAGAGTAATAAGATACAACTTGCATCCCTTTTGCAGCTCAGTTCTTTTCTTGTAACAGCTGATAGAATCCTGTAAAACAATTCTACCAAGAAATTATACCAGCTTGTTTCACAAATAACTGCTTAATATTAACAAAAATAGGTGTGTGAAATAATCTGTGTCTGGCTATGGCTGGTTTGCACATCAAGTTTACTACTACATCTCTGGACTAAAAATCTCAGTTTGGGCAAATACGTGCTATAGATCAGCTGCCTTTCCCTCATGAAACCTGGTGGAAACAAAGATATAACAACTTGAAAACTTGCCACAGAATCAACAGGATGTAGATTTTAGCTTTGGGACAGAAGTTCCAAAGAGTCTGATTTTTCTATACTTAGATGATTCTTTATAACCGCCAGTTAGAAACAATAGTGAAAACTAAAGCTGAAAAGCTGGGTTATGCATTTTAGAAAGTTATAGGTTCCAGAAGATAAGTAAATAAACGAGAGCCTTGGTGAATAATCTATATCAACACAATGAATCAACTGATAATGGTCACTTCAGGTTCTTAATAGTCAAGGTGTCAAATGTAGTCACCACCCAGGAGGCCACATATTAGGATGGAGCCCTTGTGTTGTCCAGTGGAATTGTTGGGTAAGAGTAGAGCCCTTCAAGTTTAAGGTCATAACAGAAAAAGCTGTTCATCAAATATTCCTTGCAAATGGACATAAATCCCAGAGAAATGCAGTCTACAAATTCTGGGCAAGGAACTACAGAGGAAATATAATGAGCAAGAGAGAGAAGGTGTTGTTAGAAGCTATAAACTATTGTACTAAATACATGTTTCCACTAAATATTCTGGGTTATTTTGAAAATGTGAGACTACATTATGGTATACCAGTTGGACCTTTCAAACTGGCTCCTAGAGTTATAGTAGGAAACGCAGTAAAACAATGCATCTGAACTTAATAAAACACACAAAAGTAAAGTGTTTTCTTAAAATGTGATTTAAAGAATTGAATTGAACTCGGCCAGATGGAGGCCGACCACAGAAGCAAAAAGTCGGCCAGTGATTCACATACATACTCTGGGGAACAACCCCCCCATCCCCCCAATGCACACACACACAACTGTGAGGAAGTGGGGAGTCAGGAGGTTGAGCAAAGGCCTACTTACATGAAGTATTCATGTGTGGTTTTGAAAGGCTTTGAAAGTACATGTGTGTGGATACAAAACGGGAACAGAAAACAATTAGTTCCTTAGGGATGGGGCAGACACTCACACATTAATTCTCAACAGGGCTATCTATGGAAGAGACACAAACCACACCCTGGCTGATCCATCCTTCACTGCATCACTTGTCTCTGTGTTTTCTGAACGCCTCTCATCTTCTGTTTTAGTATTTACACTTGGAACTATGCCAGTTGACATTTCATATTATGACCTCCTATGTATGAAGTGTTTCCTCATATAGATGGGACATTTCACACTTCCCTAATCATTATAATAGCTCTATGAGTTAAGAGATAATTATACCTTTTTTTAAAATCCATGAGGAACAGAGACTTGAATTCATGAACTGTCTACGGTCACAAGTCCTATTCAGACCCGATAGTCCACCTCCAGAACCCAACACCCTAACCCTAACTGCCCATTATTTTATTGTCTGATTCTTTTCCATGTATTATCTGTTTAACATCTAAACAGTAGTGAGAGCTTTATCTACAGTGTTCTTGTTTTTCTTTCATGTTGGGCAAGCTGTAGATATTTCTGAAGAGCCCAGAACTGACAAGCAGCCCCGGGCATAACAAGAAATAGCTTTACCTTACTAGCACATTGAAGGATGCCTGCTCTATCCAGAGCTGGGAGCAGAAGCTGGCCTGGAGCCCTCCCGCATGCCTCCCTAGACACTTCGGGACTCATTCCTGAAGGGCAAATACCTTCCAGGGATATTGAAAATCCCATGGGGCTGAAAGTCCAAAAGAGCAAAAGAAGAGGTTAGGGTTTAAGAGAGCCTTTGGAACAAACCTCCTCTCTTCAATAAAATCAACATGACATAAATTGAGCCTTTGGATCAAACTTCAAAATGGAGCATTCAGCAATGTCTCTGATCTTTGTAACATGTTTGAGTCTTCAGCTGTCACGCCGCGCTCAGCTGCTGAGGTCTCCAAATGTGATTGGTCCTCTGCCAGAAATGAACTGTGCGGGTCCATTCTTAGCTGCTTACCGAGCAGAGCTCTGCGTTCACAGGAAGGCATGTTGTTGCTAAGTAAAGGCTCCATCCTTTTCAATTCTTTTGCCTACGTTTTTTTCCCCCACCTGAACGGGCAAGATTTGCAAGAGTTTTATTTTTCCTGGAGGAAAAAAAAATCTAAGTCTTGTCATGGCTACGCATGGCTCCGTGCCGGTGTTTTTGGGTTTGGAACATGCAGGGGAGCTGAAAGTACCCAGATCAGGCTGTTCTGCAATAGCACTGAACCCCGTATTGGCTTCAATTTCCTTTTGGGACTCGCTCCATTAAACTTTCCAAGGATAGGTTTGTCTATATTTCCAAAGTTTAAAAAAAAGATATTTTACCCCCTTTAAAGAAGAACCCCATAAAAGTCAATATGGCAATATGCTCTCCAAATGGTTTCTTGACCACAGAAACCTTAGCATTAGCCAGGAGGTGATCATATACTGAATAGGGCATAGTAAAGTGATGTGATTCAAAGGGATAAGGGAAATTTCCTCCATACCCCCAAAATTACTTCTTTTATAAGTCTGCCCCAGCTTGCATGAATGGGGGCTTATTTCTTTGCAGAAAACAGCTTCAAAAGAGCAGCTAACCCCAGGATGGATTAAACCATTTTTAGTTCCTAATTACTTAATGTGAAATAATTGAGGGCATCAGAGCAAGTTGAGCACAGGCAAGAAAAAGAGAATTGGTCATTTATAAGGCACCATCCTGGCAGCAGGGAAAGAAAGTTGTTGGTTTCTTGGAAGATGCATTTTTTTTAAAAAGGAAGATGCGCGTAAACAGTGTTCAAGGTAGAGGATGAAGCAAAAAGGGAAGCACAAATAAGGAGAAAGTAGGCAACTGGCCTTGAATCAGACCATTGCTATCATTCACTGAACTACCAGGAAACCTGCCTAAGGCTGAGTCCAGTGATGATAACTGCAGGGCTTGGGAAGAACCAAAGAACTTCGACTATATTTGCTGGCTAATTCTCAATACTAGAGTGATTGCAATACCACAGATTTTAAAAGTAAGTCACACAGGCCCCAAGTCAACCCCCTGAGTAGCTTTCCAATTGAGTGAGTAGGGCCAGACCGGAGTCTCTTCCCTCAACAGGGAAGATGAATGGGAACACTTGGTCTGCCAACACTTGGCCAAGGGAGCAGTAGAAGTACATGTACTTATAAAACTGCCCACCTCATGGAAGCTTAACCAGATTAGTGAAGGACAGACAGAAGAATTATGGGTAATATCTTCCCTTCCTCACAAATCTGTCATTAACCTTCAGTTCTGTTTTCTTTGGGATGGACTTCCTGGGTCAAGGGAATGAATGTAATTACAGAAGGATTCCAAGTTCTAAAGCATTCATTAAAAAATGTAAACAGTCATTAGTTGATGACGTATTTTCTATTTCAGTCTTCCTCACATCTCCTTCTGGTATAGCACACTCCCTGCTGCTTCCGTGCTGCTCTCTAAAGTGGAGTTTGTAGGACTCTGGCTCAGCCAAAGCCAACAGACCAACACTTGGGAAAATGATTTATATGAATCCAAAGGTAACAATCTAATTTATTTGACTCAAATGCCTTAAATTTCATCAGCTAAACAAGCAGTGTTAGGGTCTGGCAAGATGATGTGTCCTGAAAGCAGTCCCCACAGTCTTGAGCGCTGGTGAGCAGAATGATTTCCATCTTAAAGGCACATGTGGTGTTGGACATTTTCATGTTTGCAGTCTGCTGGCACAATCGGTGATATGGAGGTCGGAGCCACCTGGAAGGGTTGTCTTTCACTGTGACGCGCTGCGTCCCCAGCCTGACCAGCACAATGTGAATTATTTCCTAATAACAAGGGGCAGAGAATTGGTGGATGAATTGGTGCATGTCTTTCTTTGCAAGTGGAAAAGTCCTCAGCCAGAGTTCAATAGTTTTCAGGAAGATAGTGTAATGTTTGAATGGAAGGAGAGATTGCGTGGCCCGTGTTCCTAATGCTAAGACAGAATCTATCTCACTTTTTACAATTGAGAAAAATCAAAGGTTGTATCTCAGAATTTATGGGATTATTAATCTGTTTGCACTGATTTAAAAGTACACCCATGGCCTTAAAAAGTAGCAGCAAAAATACGGTAGAATAACATGGGATGAAAGAACTCTAATTTACAAATCTATTGACCTGGGTTCCGGTTATGCCCTATCACTAATTATACATGATTCTTGCAATCAAGTGTCCTTATCTCTAAGTCTCCAGTTATGAAATGAAGAGATTCCTAAACACTTATAATGATAACTAGGTTTAATTGAAGTTATTTTTTGTGTTCATGGTCATATCACTAGATTCCTGTTGCTATTATGTTTAGAAAGTCATTGCCACTTTTGTTGAAATTGATTTCTGTGGCAGTCAGAAATAGAGACACAGATGTGCCCTAGCTAAGCAATGGTGAGGAGTAGATTAAAGTTTTTCAGAAGATGCATTTAAGTGGTGAGCGATGGTGAGAGGCACTTACAAAAGGAGAAACAAAATAAGAAGAAGGTAGGCATCTGCCTACTGCAGAATTTTAAATCCCCCCTGAACCATGCTGTTGGTATTATTCACCTAACTACCAGGAATCCTGCATAAGGCTCTGATTTCAGTGATAATTGCAGAGCTATTGTGCCAAGGACAAGGGGGCCAAAGCAGAGGTGAGTCCATTTGACTTGATGATTTCCTCTACACCTTTGGTCTATGAGATGAATCAGTCTACTTTCTGTTTTAGTCAATACTTACATTTTAATTGGAACACAGCCACTCTCTTTCATTCTGGATTGTCTATGGCTGTTTTTCCGCAACTTGTGTAGAGTTGAATGGTTATGATAGAGACTATATGGCCCACAAAGCCAAAAATATTTACCATCTTGCCCTTTGTAGAAAAAATTTGCTAGGTCTGTTCTATGTATTTAGGTTAATGTTCACTGACTTCCCTTTGCAATATATGCTGGCAAGGCCTTTTAAAAAAATTTTTTTTTCAGGACTTTTGGCTTCTCATCTGACCAACATCTGTGACCTCATTAATGTCTCCAAATCTTCCTTGTATTTTATTCTAGCTCTCCATGCTTTTCGTTCTAGGGCCACATTGTATTTATTCATACCATCTTTTCTTTTGCCCTAGACTCATTTACCAATTTAATATCAGCCAACATTCTCCCCTTTAAAATCCTCTTGGAAAATTGGCACTGGAGAAGGATTTCAATGACAATGCCTGGTAGACCCTTAGTATGTGCTGCACTGTTCTGGGTTCTTAGGGCATTTGTAGTGATAAATTGGAAATTGTTCAGGGTCAGAGACTAGGTCCTTTGTTCCGTTATAAACACAGAACTGCCTAGAGCCGCCAGTGTTTACAATGCTATGTAAATTGCTTTTATTTTCTGTTGTGAATAATCCTCCCATAAATGCTCTTACTGACCTCCAAAAGTGGCCTATCCAAAAGCATTTCCATTTCTAAGCCAGCACAGTTCCAACACAGTTGAATTTGTTGCCTCAAAGATTTGTTCTTTTACAGAACTTTACAACATAAGAGTTGCACATAGTCCATGAAAGAGCCTTTTTCCTAGCTGACAGATGAAAAAACTTAAGCTGCATCTACTATCATACATAATTAGGCAATAAAGAATGACTAATAGTAGCTTTAAATCTGATAAAAGAAGGCAATTTAAATTTCTTAAAACATTGCAGAAGAACACAATATGAAAAGTAATTCACAATTACTTTGTTTATGTCATCATTAACCTAATCTGACTGTCTTGATGCCGTAGATAAGTGTGTAAGAAACAACTTACTTTTCCCCAAAATATGCTTAATTGGGTCCTTACAAGATTAACTCTGGGACTGAAGGCACATTAAATTTTACAAATATTAGAGAAAATACATAGAAATACACAAATGCTACCAACTCACCATAGAGCAGAAAGAATGCAGGAAATCATAATTCTCTTGGGGAACATAACTGATCTGTATGAGGGTCACTCCTATAACTTTGACCACTGTGACCAGAAGGAGCTTAAACAAATGGCTTGACCAGCCTGACACATGAATTTAAGAAGCCATCTGTATCTCATTCCCAAAAATTTCAGAGCAGATGCTAGTGATGGCTGAATCGGGTAGGGGTTTGAAGGTAATGGGCCAGAGTGAATTGGAGAGTGAAGGACCCATGTGGAATAGAGACAGAGGGTTCTAATGCTCTTAGGGAATTTTTAGGAAACATGTGTTTTAAACCATGAATTTGAGCACCAAGAACCCTACCAAGAGAGGGTAAAACAATAGAAACTGAGTGGAAAGGAAAAGATCTGAGGGCTGCAGGGCAAGCTCCATGGGTCCAGACACCATGTAGTCACACAGGGCCACCTGCTTAGAAGGGCCCCACATTCCTTTTAATGTTCTGCTGTCGCCATCTTGAATTCTTAATCATTTTTCAAATGCTGAAAAATGCTGTGTAACATTTCAATGTTACACAGGGACCCACAGAGTTTCGGATCACATAGAACTGCCTGGTATGCAATTCAGATGACCTGCTAACCTCTGAAGAAATATGGTCAAAACTGAGTTCTTTGTCTTCTCTTTTGTTACTTCAAGAGTATCCAGCCTCCACTTTACATAATATCAACATGTATTGACTAAAAACCACATGTAAGACACTGTTCTATGCACCTGAAACTTATGACTGCATTGAATTGTTACATATCATCAGTAGGTATTGATATCCCTGCTTTAAAAAGGAGCAAGTAAAGGCAGATCCTGGTGAAACAACTTAACATTTACCAATTTACAATTTACACGGTCACACAACTAGCAAGGGGAAAAGTTGAGGCTTAAACCCAGACAGTCTAACCCCAGAGTCTGTGCACCTGACCACACTATTCTGTCTTCCTTATTTCCCGGGTTCATGGTTGTAGAGGTTTCTCTTAATGTTTGTTTCCATTTCTCTAATATATAGTCTACCACCTGAAATCTGCCCTGCGTTCAGCTGCTCAGCCCTGCTGAGGGAAAACCCCTCCTCCACGTGAAGGCCCAAAGACATCCTGTGTGTGGGTTCAGGGATCCATAACTCACTAAATGTCACGAATCACTATCGACGTCCCTCCCATGTGATCTTTGAGACTGGGACATGGAACAGTCTACGGTCCCCATCCTATGATATATCTGTCCCTTCCTCTTCTCCCTCTTCCCTACTCACACATTTGGGTGTTACCAAACTCTCCATTCCTTTCTGGAAAAGCTGAGATTTGGATTTAGCCCATTTCCTACACAGGCGTCAGGCTGAACATTTGGTCACTGTTCACAGCTGCTTCTGTCTCCCAGCTCTCCCATCTTCTCAGAGGACTCAAGTCAGGGCAAACATACCCGTATGTGGAATATAAATTAGTTGAACTCAGAGAAGCAAAGAATAGAATGGTGGTTAAGGGCTGGGGACGAGGGAGGGCAAATGGGAAGATGTTGGTCAAGGGTTATGAGATGAATACGTTCTGGAAATCTAACATACATTATGGTGACTGTAGGTAACAATACTGTACTATACTTTTGAAATTTGCTAAGAGAGTAGGTCTTAAGTATTCTCACCCCCCCTTAAAAGTAACTGTGTTGTGTGGATATGTTCATTAGCTTAACTGTGGTGATTAATTCACAGTGTATAGATACAGTGAATCATCTAGTCATACACCTTTAATATATCACAATTGCAAAAGAAAGGCATTTGGTAAAATGCATGAAGTGGCAAAAAGCGCACACAAAAATAAGGGAGCTAGATCACCAACAGTAAGATCTGCCAAATAAGGTAGGCTAAGATGGAGTCCTTAAGCATTTCTATTAAAAAATGTTTAATTAAAATTAAATAAAAATTAAAACCTGCAAATATAAATGGAGGTGGCAGAGTAAACTTCAATATTTTTAGCATTGGATGCTTTTGAAGAAATGAATCTTTGGGAAAACTCAGATACGTATTGACCAATAATTATGTGCAAGACAGTGCTGTATGCACTTTACATCTCTTAATTAACCTGTTACAATTCCAGAAGTAGGCATCATTATCCCTGTTTATAAAATGAATAAATAGAGGCAGAGCATGGTTACACAGAGTACTTCAGTAACATACGTTTATTATTTCAAAGTAACAACTATAACACAGCACTTGCCCCTTACCAAGTCAGTTTATGGGGCCATTACAGGATTCCTAGAAACAAATGTTTTTAGTCTTTTAGGGTAGTTCAGGGATGGCCATTGAGACTTAGTTCAGCTTCAACACCCATGGGATTTTCAGAAGAGGGGCTCAGACCATCACAAAAGACCCCCACTTGTATCTGAGGAAGAGAATGAGGAAGGCTGGAAAGGTAAAGGACCTAGTGCGCTGGGCTTGCCCCAGTTTGAGGTAAGCAAAGCCAGGAGCCTTCAAAGGCAGGCTCCAGCCATGAGTAGGAAGTACAGAATACTGAGCACAGCGGGGTGGCCCTCAAGGTACTTCAGGCTCCGACTGAGTTTATTATCCAGTATCAGTATGGAAATGTATGCCTGACTACATTTATGGTGCCATTTAGAACTTTAAAACAGGCTCTTGCACTCCGAAAGTGTTACTAAATTACTCACCCTGTACGGTTCGCCTTGATTAGCATAATTCCACCCGTCCCGTGCCTTATCAAGAGTATGTTTCCATTGTGGGCACGTGTTCCGAAGAGACATGCGTCCATTTCCATGGTATCATGTCAGTCTGGAAAATACCCACCTTCCATCGACCTTAATGGGAAACTTTGGGAGAAGAACCCTCTGAATAGTTTGCAAAGCAAGCGGTGCAGGCTTCACACATCTGCCTGCTGATGAGGTTCGGCAAATGGTGGTCTGTTTATTCTCCCACTGGGTTTCCACAAACGCTTTGTTTAAATTACCTTTGATTTCAACTTTTCGCTCTTCAGAGGGAGAACGCAAGAACATTACCTAGGCTCTAAGGCCGCCGTGCTGCGCTCAGGACTCTGCCGTTAACAGGCAGAAGGGCAGTTTGAGAGCCAAACGTGTGCACAACTAGAAGTGGGGTCCCCCTGAGGACAAAGGAGGCTGCCCGGGCCCCATCACTCCAGGACCAGAGCCTCTCCCTGTGAGCCTATGGGAAGGACGCAGTTTCATTTCTCTGCTGATATTCCTGAGTCCACACTAGATGGCAGCATGGAAAAGGGTCATGTGGGAAGAACTGAGGCCCCAGCCGCCAGAGCCCCTGGGCTCAGTCACAGAACACACACACACACACACACCCCTTCTCAAGTGTCATCTGTGGCTTCACCTGGCAACCTGGTGTGTCCCTGCCAACGAATTCCTCCTAGGATCCCTGCTGCCAGCACCTCGGGGCTGTGGGTGCCTTCCAGCCTCGGGAAAGGAATGTTCCTGCCAGCAGCCCCTGGCCCAGTATCCCCCGCCTGGGTACCTGTGCTTCTTCAGGGTGAATGAGGTCTGCAGTTGCTTTCCCTTCACTTTGTGGACACCGACAGGAAAGGGGCCTTTGAGTGCTTTCAGTTCCTTTGAGTGCTTTTCAGATTCAAACACAGGACATGTTTGAATCCAAACTCTCCTTTCGCCCCACTGTTTCATTTGAAAACGCCTCCCAGTCAAACCCTGGTTCAACATTCCTGGCTCAAGAGGACAGTCAGCCTTGACTGGGATCCGTGCTCAGATCAGGAGTTCCCAATGCGATGTCAAGGGCATAAGGAGAAATAGCTGATTGTGGCACCGAAGGGCTTCGGTTTCATCAGTCAGTCAACCTCACTGGATAAATGAGGAAACTGAGACCCAGACACCTAGGTTTGCCCAGGGCCACCCAGCTTGTTAGAAGCCACACCATGACTGGAACTGGCCTCTGGACACCCTGTCCAGGGCCTCTTTCATTGCTCTCCATGTGATTTACAGAGAGTCATAAATGTACAGCAGATGAGACCTCAGACCCCTCTGAGGTCCCTCCTCCCCCTCCCGGCTGCTGCCCACCCCACCCTCTGGTCCAGCCAAGCTGGGGTACTGCCACCTCTCTGCCCCCAGGGCCCCCTTCCTGCAAGGGCAGGAAGGGGGAGGGCCACAGAGAACCAGAGAATCGATATTCCTAGGGAAAGTAGATGACAGACACAGAAAGACTGAAATACTGCAGCCCTTTCCTTGGCATTTCCTCTTGACCAGAAGAAGGAAATACCAGAAATCTCATAAGTGAGCCCATTCGGGCAATTTCTTTCTTTTTTTTTTTTTTTATGCTCAGTATTCATATACTTCACATTTTTCTCCAAACCTTTGAGCACTAATTCAAACCGTCCAGCCTCCAGGCCCCCTAGGGGTTCACCTATCACTAAATATTGTTGATTTGCGAAACACACAGATTCTTTTCATAGAACAGGCTCTGCTTTCTTCAGACGCTGCGCCTTTTCCCAATTAAGCTACAGCCCAGTTTCTCTCTGGTTAGGATTACAAACAAACACCACCCCCAGCCTCGCCTCTGCTCCAGCCACCCCTCCCTTCACTTTGACACATGGTTCTTTTGATCTCAACCCCAGACCATAGCAACAGGCTCCTAATTATTCACCAGCCATAAATCATGGCAGCAATGTGGTCCTCGCTAAGGAAAAGGGGCACGGTTGGGCCATCGGAGTCTGGAAAACTGGGTGTGTTTAGCGTTTCCAAAAAGCAAAGCAGTAGTGGGAAGGCAGGCAGGAAGAGAAAAGATGTTTTAAATGTTTGTAGACGTAGTTGCTTTGATGTTAAACCCTCTCCCAGAGGAAGGCAAGAATCTGAAAACAAAGTCTATATTTTTTTATACTGCAGGGATAATGAAATCCACAAACCTCCTCTAGAGGTAGGTGGAGGCGAGCCCTCGGAGAGCGAAGTTTATTTGCCAGACGTCAGAGCGAGTGGAAGAAACTTGCCTTTCCATCCACCTCTTCAATGTGTTCATTTAACCACCTCTTCAATGTGTTCATTTAATTTGAGCTAGTCACTTGTGTGGGAAATCTTAATTTTGCCATAGCCTTATTGAACGGTACTTAATCAGGTTAGATTTGGCATTTTCATCAGGAAACTCTGGCAATCCCAAACATTTTGTAAAATTCGACCTAGGCCAGGGTATGCTATGGAGTGGGCCAAAATCCCAGGAATAGCAGGGCAACTAGTCAGTGTTGTTCTAACCTGCAGCTAAAGCATGAGAATACAATATCACCTTGCTAAAGTAGCTTTCTAGGCTTAGGTGAACTGGGAACCACTTTTCTTATTTCAGAATATATATGCAGTGTAAATTATGAGAATAAGCTATAAACGGTCTTCCACTGGTTAAATTTTTCCTCAGAAACAAATATAAAATATGGCAGGGTTTTTTTGTTTGTTTGGTTGGTTTTTTGTAACTTCATTTTATTAGCCACTTTAATTGTGTGTAACATGTACATAGTCAAGTCTGGTCTGAAACAAAATGGTGAGATTTGTCTTTGTTCAACAAATATTCATGGAAGATCTACTCTGGGCTAGGTCCTGGGGGATGACAGCTACGGATTCAAGAGCAGAAACGATTAATGCAATTATTGATCATGCAATTATTGATCATGATGCGTTAGTACAAGGCTCTAGACTAGTGCATACTCTACAGCTGCAAATTTCAATGTTATTCATCTCGTGGCATGTATAAACTAATTACTATAATTCTGTGGCACACCAGAACATATATGTTTTGCCAATCTGAACAAAAGGGTATAATTTTGACTCATTCACACCTCAGAGGTACTGTTGTGTTGGCTATTGTCAGTCTTTTATTTGACAATCTAAGGAAAAGGAGGTCAGGGCCCCTGACTAAATAGCCAGGTATCGCACATTTTAAAAATTCTTGTGGCACACGGTTGAAAATCACTGGTCTAGAATAGAGGTTGGCAAACTTTTTCTGTACATAGTTAGTGAGCAAACATTTTAAGCTTTGCAAGTCATACAATCTCTATCATGGCTTCTTAACTCTGCCCTATAACATGAAAGCACCATAAATAATACATTAAAAAAAGAACAAAAAACTAGGCAGAGCTGTGAGCCAATAAAACTTTATTTAAAAACACAGGAGGAGGCCAAGATTTGGCCTGTGGGCTACAGTTCGCTAATCCTGGTCTAGAAGGAGACACTTTAAAGTTTAGAGAAAAGTGCAAACCAAAGTAATAACTGTGATAAGGAGGAAGTACCAAGGACTTTGCGAGGTCAGAGGGGGGCAAGGTGCCTAATTTAAGAGTTCATGGAAAGTTTTGGCTGGGGAGGGGACAGGTGAATACTATTAATACCTGATGGGTCTGTAAGAGTTAAATCAGTGAAGAGAATTGGGGAAGAATTTGACAAGAAAAGGGAATGACACTTGTCACCATTCTGCACTGCATTTCAATAGGAGCATTCTACAAATTAACAATTCAATGCAATTTGGGCCCCAGATTGGATCCTGGGACAGGAAAAAGGCATTGGCCATAAAATTGGTGCAAGCCAAACACAGCCTATAGTTTAGTTGGCAGTGTCATACCAATACTGTTGTGCTGGGTTTAATAATTATTCCATAGTTATGCCAACATTAGGGGAAGCTGGGTGAGATATATATAGGAACTTTGTATCATTTTTGCAACTTTTCTCCTGTTTACAATTGAATGAAAATAACTTTTTAAAAATAGAGGCCTAGACTGATGTCACCAAGTAAGGAGCCAGGAAATAAAAAAAGTGCACCTCTACACCACAGAAGGTCATACCACTAAGACAGTAAGTCAAAGCAGACCAATCCAAGAAGCAGAAACAAACAAGAGTCACCTGAAATGGGGAGACAAAGAAATAAACCCTCAGCAAATGGAAAGGAGGAATCCCCAGGAAGAGTGCACAATGAAATAGAGGCAAGCACACTATCAGACATGGAATTCAAAATAATGATGAAAAAATTCAATGAGCTCAGCCAGTTCAAAGAAAACTACAAACAACTCCAGGAGAACTATGAAGAACTCCAGGGAGTCTACAAGGAACTTACTAAGAACTACACCAGCATTAAAAAGGACATAGACACCATCAATAAGAGCCAGAAGGAAATGAAGATGACAATTTCTGAAGTGAGGAACACAGTAGAAGGATGCAAAAGCAGGCTAGAGAAAGCATAGGGTCAGATTAGCGAGCTGGAGGTCAACGTAGAAAAAAATTCCCAGGCAGTGCAACAAAATGAAAAAAGACTGAAAAAAAAAGAAGAGGTTTTAAGAGAGCTGCAGGACAACATGAAACGTAATAACATCTGTATCATAGGGATACCAGAAGGGGAAGAGGAGGAGCAAGGGATAGAAAACCTCTTTGAAAAAGTAATGACAAAACCTTTCCTAACTTGAGGAAAGAAAAAGTCATGGAATCTCAGGAAGCACAGAGGGTCCCAATAAAGATAAACCCAAACAGGCCCACTCCAAGACACGTCATAATTAAAATGGCAAATTTCAAAGACAAGGAGAGAATCCTAAAAGCAGCAAGAGAGAAAGAGCTAATAACATACAAGGGGGCTCCCCATAAGGTTATCAGCTGATTTCTCAACAGAAACACAACAAGCCAGAAGGGAATGGCAAAAAATATTTCAAGCAATGAAAAACAAAGGCCTGCATCCAAGAATACTCTGTCCAGAGAGGCTGTCATTCAAAATGGAAGGTGATATAAGGAGTTTCCCAGACAAAAGAAGTCTAAAAGAATACATTTCCACCAAACCAGCATTGCTAGAGATGCTAAAGGGTCTACTTTAAGAAGAAGAAGAAACAGAGAGGCAGACAGGAACACAGGCATAAAGGGAAAAATAGATCATGAATAAGTACCTATCAATAATAACCTTAAAGGTAAATGGACTAAATGCACCAATCAACATGTAACTTCTTCACTCCCATCCCTGCCAACTATATAAGTTCTCAGACTAAAGGACTTGCTGTCTTGGTGCAAAAAACAAAAACAAAATAGCATTATTAAAATAATCCTAACATATTCTCCTGCTTTAGGTTTTCAAGGAGATTAATAATAAGTATTTCCTTGCCAAGCTGTTAATTTCTGTTAGTAATCATGATAATTGTCAATGAGCTTCAAAGTACTGAAACTCCTCTTAGGAATAAAATAGAGACTCTTACCACTCAACTACCCACGCAGTTGGTGCTGACCATACCCTGCAGAAGCTTCTAGAATGCTACCTTGACCTTCTCTTCTTTGCTGTCTTGAGCCAATGCATACCCATGCTGTGCCTGCTTCTTCACTGAATAACAAAATGGTTCTTGGCTATCTCGCAGGATTGGCAGAGGCATATTGGAGAGCGTCCTGCAGGTTGCATGCAGTAGAGAGTCCTCAGTGAGAAGGCGCAAGAACACTGGGAAACTTATCTCAGCTGTCCTGTTCTTGGGCCCTGGTGTGTGACGCATGCCGCTGAATGGGCTCCGTCTCCTGGAGACCCTGTGAGTGAGTGCCATTCACAGTGTCCTGTCCTCAGCAGCCCTGCTCAGCTCCTGTAGACTCCTGCCTATGGAGTCAATCCACCTCATATTTTTTCCTGCTGCCTTCGAGTTTTACAGCATTATTGTCTTTTCCAAAGAACCCTGCCTTCCCAGGATGTGCCTGGAGTAGGACAGCTTCAGGTCTGTCATTTTTGGCTCCAGTACATTTCAGGCTTAATTTGCTTTAGGACGCACTTATTCATCTCTGGTGGTCCAAAGAATCCATAGAACTTTCCTCCATGCCATATTTCAAATGGATCAGCATTTTTCCTACCAGCCTTCTTCACTGTCCAACTTTGCTCCATGCCTAGTAATTGGAAATACGAGGGTTCTGGAGCCTTGAGTAAATGATTCAGATAAATCACTGATTTCAGGTTCCTTATCTGCAAAATCAAGCTTTTCAGGCAAGATCTAAAGTCTTGATCTGCAGTAATTAATATACCTACCTAGGCTTCAGAATCATCCAAGAAGTATCTTTTTTTTTTTTTTAATGCTGATGCTGGGCCCACCCTAAGATTTGCTGATTTAACCCCTTTAGGGTACAACTGAGGCAACCAGGTATTTTTAAAGCTCTGCAGACTGGTGTGGACAGGAAGCCAGAGTTAAAAACCACAAATTTAAATAATGTCTCAAATCTAACCCTGTAGGGCTTATCAGTATTATTTAAACAAGATGGGTCAACAGAACCAGTTCCTGGGAAGCAGCATCTTCCATCTAGAAGAATTCTGACTGTGGGTAGATAAGACTACACAGTAAGAAGTGCTTTCCACCCCTTCTTTAAGGCTCTGCTATCTGTGTCTGTCTGATGTGTTATCTTGACTGATCACTTACATAAAGAATTGGGGTACTTGGCTTATGGAATATTCCTGAAGGAGATGAAAAACTATATAGAGATACTTTACAACAAGGATGTGATTTTTCTACCCTCAGCACTTCTGTCACTGTGTCCTCTTTCTATCACCTCCCCTTCTGCCTCCAGCTCCATATTTCACTATCTATAGCCACATAGAGATTTACATTTAAAAATAAGGTGAAAATGGCTGACATTGGTTAAGTGTGTCAATTTGGGTGGGCTGAGAGAGGGAGAGTGAGAAAATTGCACTGCTTCAAAAATAGCAAGAACTTAAAGCAGGAGTAGCAAATCCAAATGCCTACAGGCAGGCAGACAATGGGGAGACCAGGCCTGTGGGGACTGAGAGAGCTCTTGACTGTCCCTACAACTGGTCCCTCCCAAGGGATCACTTTGACTCTGCCATAGCCAATGGTGGCCAGGTGCATGTTGGCCCAGGAATGCCAGAACTTCTGCTCTTTAAGAGAATCAAGAGATCCATCATTGATTTGTCAATGCTGAAAACCAACTTTTAAAATGAAGACTATGTAGGCCAAACCAAACACTCCTACAGGTTATATCCTGCCAGTTTACAATCTCTTCTTTAAAGCTTAAAAACCACAATAGGTAGAATTGCAGGAAAAACTTAAGGGTGAAAGAGATATTTTGGGTTTTGTAGGGGAGAGGTGATCATATAGAAGCCTTTCAGTTTTGCTAAGTCATGCTGGACCCTCCCAATCCAGGTATGCTTGGAGCAGAGTGGGTATTAATGCTGGTGAGATGCAGAGTGACTAGCACAGATGCAGAAGCTGTTCCTGGTGAGAGCAAATCGGCAGTGCATGGCACAGGATCCGAGCTCAGGGAGACTCAGAAAATTAACAACAGCAAAGGCAGTTCATTTGGCAAACAGTAGCTTGAATCAAAGGGCCTAGTGGCAGAGGTTAGACAACCTGGGGCAAGATGATTCTGAAATGTTACCAGTCCTCTTAGAACAGGTTGCCTTCCAGCAGATGGAGACATGGTGGGAAAATTCTAGCCACCCAGGTAAGAAGGGAAGAGGAAGAGAAGAAACGAGTGTCCTGGCCCCCCTCAGAGGAAGGGCTTAAATCCCAGAACGAGAGTTTGGGTAGGTGCCAGGCCAGAGCAAGAATAGATACAGAAGGAGGTGGGTTCAACCTTGAAGGTTAGTCTACGGCAACAAAGACAACGGAAATCAAGCCTATTGGTGAAGATTGTTTAATTCAGAACTCTACCAGCTGGGAGAGTGACATCACAAGTTGATTTTGCCTGGTGAGAACTAATTCCAGAATGGGTCTAGATCTTAATGTACGTATAGGTGCAGCTCGTTCATACACAGATCAGTGGAGAACTGAGAATGAACAGGGCAGGGAAAAATTGAGCAAGACCCGGTACCGTGAAGTCACCCCAAAGGGACACCTACCCTCTCTGCTTGAGTTTGAAATATGAAGAAGAAGAATTAGAACCTTCCAATTACCCAACTGCACCAGCTCTGTCTTAGGTCACTGTGAACCATTAGCTTTACTTATTCACATAGACATCTCGTCTCAGAATAACAGAGACAGGTTCAAGAGAGACTATTCCAAAACTACCTCATCAGCCACCTTTGGTGGTGGATTTTTGTATTTCCCAGAGTGAAAGAAAGTAAATGTGGACATTGTTCTTCAAACGAGTAGTATACTAGCATTAGAAGGAGAAATTTTCCAGAATTCTTGGTGTCTCTGCCAACTCACCAAATAAATGCCATCCTCACTTGGGTTCTCCTTTTGGTTAATCATGCAGCATGCCACAGTGATAAAAGCTTAATGGAAAGAACTGACCTAGAAGTAGACTCTGGCTTCACTGCTTATTAACTGGATCATTCAGGAAAGTAACTGTACTTTCTGAACCTCGGTTTCCTTGTGTGCAAATGAATTTAGCAACATCTGTTCTACTTACCAACCTCACAGGGTTGGCGAAAGAATCAATGTGATAACTTATAGAAATTCACATGCCAGTAGCTGTCAGTGTAGAGGGGCAAGCTCTGTTAGAAAAAATATGTCCAAATCTCTGGGCTGTTTGAAAAATGATCGAAACTACTTTTTTCCTTTGGCAGGCAAAGCTCAAGCAAACTTTCAGTGTTGGTGCTCCTTGTGTGCAGATAGGGCTGTGACAAATATTTAGGTTTTTTCCCAATACTAACACTGGTCTATATAAATGTAAGGGCTTAGCTCTTTGATTTCCCTTGCACTTAGCATTCTTATTTGCCTTCTGTGTTAACAAAGAGGTTCATATTATAAACAGGAGGCGAAGATGTCTTATGCTGCTTTAGTCTGATGTTTTGGTTTGCTTGGTTGGTTGGCTGATTGGTTGTTTAAAGCAACTTTCACACTTAAAACCTCGAACCTGACCCTCTTTCTGTGCCCCACTCCTTGGAGAGGCCTCAAAGGAAACATGGAAACATGGCATTTGAGCAGGTAGCCCAATGGAGTAGCAATCACGTAAGTGGGTTGGTATGCTATGATGTGTTATGTTATGTTATGTTATGTTATGTTATGTTATGTTATGATGTTATTTGGGAGAGAGAGAGCTTTACCAATTTCATCCTCAGTGGTAGAAACAGCTCTGTTGGCTTGACTACAGCTGCGATCAACAGCATGCTCCTTGCTGTTTTGCGGGGAATGCCTGTGTGTGTCCGGGGAAGAGGGAGGCATTCGTCATTAACTCACACACCTCCAGGTTGCAGAAAATCCAAGCAAAAGCAACCAGGGCAAAGGTTCCAATTCTGAGTCACTCATTACATATCTGAACCCAGGCTCCACAGCAAGATAGTGAAAATCCTGACATTACGTCTCAGAACAACATGCATGGTTTTTTTTACCTGACTCATCTTTCCCTGAGCATTAATTTATTCCTGCATTTCAGAAAGGAGGAGGTTTGGTGAAAAGCATGTTTTTTTTTTCCCATGGGGGAAACATAATACATTTGTATAATACATGAAACATTAAAATTTAACATACATTCTCATTGTATAATGCATTTGCGCCGATACATAAAACATAATGCATTTTACATACATTTGTGTTGTGTGTTAAATTCCTTCCTTTTTCTTCTGTAAAATGGGGATAAACTCATCATACCTTTTTAAAGAATAAGAAGTCAACATGTAAAGCACATGGGATATCATAGTAAATGCTCCTAAAACAGCTGTTAATTTCCCCCTGATTTCTGTCTCATTTTGACTGTCATTCTGTTTCTCAAATTTTAGGTCAAAGATGGTGGAGGGGAAGAAGTAATCTATTACAACATTCAATTTACAAAGTAGGGATGACACCAGAGGCCAGAAACCTGAAGTAGTCCTCCACCAAGACCATGAAGAAAGCCTCAGAGCCAGAATTAACCATGTTTCCTGAGAGCAATGATCTTCCCATGAAACAATACTTAATGGTTTCTTCTATTCATCAGCAGAACATACCTCAAGGCTACCTCCTCAAATTATTTGTAACATGAGTATATAAATCTTTAATATGAATTTTTGATGACTAACTCATGGGATCCTTGGAGTGCCTGGAGCTTCGCTCTACTGCCTTTTTCAGTGCCTGTGCCAATGAAAACACGTGTGTCCAAGGTCATTTACAAGGAGCTTTCTCAATAACTATTGCTGCATCATCCACAACATGGGCCACACCTCCCCAAACCTATCACAACCACAAGTCTTTCTAAGGTCCACAGCCCCTGCTAAGGAAGTCTGCCCTCGGAGATCCCTTGCACATTCTGGCCTCAGCTGATCAGACAAAGTGTGGGCACCTGACCAAAGGCAAACAAGTCATTGACTTTTTAGCATCCTCTGAGGTCACCTAAAAAGTAAGCTTTAACCAACAGGAATGATGATTATAAGAACCAATTAGATTTTGTTTCAGGGCAAAGAGGAGTGAATTAGTTGTTAACAAGTGCTATAAGCCACTCTTTGGCGTGTGTGTAATATACACAAATTGTAAACCTATTCTACCATAAAAATGAAAGATATTGTGTCATTAATTGAGTTGCCGTAACAGTGGTGATATGAGAAGAAACATAAAAACATGAACAACATTTTCATACAAAAACACAAAGCCATAAAATTGAAATAAATTACCTTTAAGCTTGGGTCTGAATATTTCAAGAATAACATCAAAGATTATCTAGACATACGAACCAGTGGACATCCTTAGATCTTAACATTGCTAATTTAGAAAAGTGTGATTACATGTAGTGTTCCATGTTATTATGGTAAGGATTTTAAACTTTAATCAAAGACATCTTTCCAGGCAAAGCACACACCATAAAAGATATCTCTAAAATGTCTTTAATATTGCCAGTAATGTTATCAAATAGCTAAAGGATCTGTGATAACACTTTGTAATAACATTCTGATTGTTTTATCGATGAGACTTAGAGAAACTGACCAGAGAGTGACAATGAGAAAGGTGCACAGCATTGAGTCCAAGGTCAGGTATTGTCCAACAGTTGTCCATAGAAACTCTTTCCCTGTATCCATCAGGATATGCGAATTGGAAAATTTCATGATCACGAATCAAATTGTTTCTGTGCTTTCATGAAAAATATCATTTAAAACTTGGCAGCTGTTTAGTAAAAATGATGATTCTTTCAGACTACCATACCAGACAATGTCATTCATATATCAATTTGTAATTAAACTAGTACTGTTTTTGGAAAGCTGTCCATAGCAGGACTCCAGATTTTTCCCCGCATTTGGTTGACATCGATCTCAGATTCTTACATTGCCTGTTGGCCATTTTGACTGAAGCACCACCTCCCCAAAGACAAATTCTATTTGTTTCAGCCCAGAGGAGATGTGCCTACATCTAAGAACGACTTTGAAAAACTCTTGATGGATTTCAGAAAAGTATTTGGAAATCAACTAAGAATTTCACTGCTTTCATATTAACATTTCCCCCTTGCGTTTGCCCTTCTTTTTCCAGTGGTTTTATGCAGAAGTGATCTGAATGTAAAATGTGAAGAGATGACAATAAAATCATTTGGCATTATTTGGATCAAGCACCTGGTTGATTTAAATCAGCTCTATCACATCTTTCCACCTCCACTGCCAAGCCCTGGTCCAGTCACCATTTCTCTCACCTGGTTTAGGAAACAGCTCCCAGCTGGTCTCTGCTTCTCTTCTCACCCCATCAATCTATTCTCTGCAAGCAGCACAAATGAAGAGATATTAATTGGATCATGTCACTCCCCTTCATTCAAGTACTAAACCTGAATCACAACATTTGACTGCTTCCCATCTCATTAAGAATAAAACCCTAATACCCAACTCTGGCTTTAAGTTCATCCCTTGATCTACCCCCTGATTCTCTTTCTAGTCTTGGGCCCTGTTCCTCTTCCCTTGGGATTATAGCTGTCCACTGGCCTTCTGTTACTCATTTCTTAGAAATACAGGCTCTTTCTCCTTCAAGACTGTGCACATGCTGTTTGCTCCCTCCCCGTTCTCCCTCTCCATTCTTCCCTCCCCTCCTTTTGCCTAGAAAACTCTTTCTCATCCTTTTCAGGTTAAATGTCACCTTTACAAACAGGGCTTGACCACCCAGGATTTCTCCCCTCTACCGCAGTCCCTTGCTGTTTACCTTCATAACACTTACCACAATTTAAAATCATTCTGTTGGTGTATTGTGTTTTATCTGTAGTGGCTGAGATGCCTGTCTAGTTGACTGCTGCATTCCCAGCATCTAACAGAGTGCTTGGCCCAGAGTTGTTGTCTAGTAGGTATTGGTTGAATGAGTGAATAAATGATGTTTTCCCTTCTCCCTGATCTGAGAGTTGAGGGCATAATGGATGAATTTTCTAAAGACAGTATGTATTTCTTATATTTAGAAAATGGCCAGGCATGACTTCTGGGTCTGAAGAGCTAGACTTGCTTTCCTGTGAAAAGAGGGAGAAGCACCACCCATTTGATCAAGCCCATCATTTCCCACCCTGTGTCATGGCTATGCTCAGCTCTTTGTTGTCCCAGTCTTGGTGTAGTTCTGGAGAGATGGGAGAACGTGAATATCGAAAAGTCCCAAAGTGGAGTTTCCTGTACTCGACCAGGGAGTGGAAGGTGATGGAGAGTAGATTCTTTGGACCACAGTTCAACAATTAAAATGCAACCAGGATGATGCAGGTGGGTCCCCTGACCACCATGCAGGTTATAACAAAGGCCTCAGACTGGGTTTGGGAGTCTATTGGGAGAACTTGGAACGCTATGTTACACCAACCAGGGAGAACACTTTCAGATGCTGTCTTTCCATAGTCCAAGGGGATGTTTGTGAACTCTGTCCTCCCACCCTCACATTCTTCCCTTTGGGAACATGTGACTTTCGGTGGCATTACATAAGCCTTCTCCTTAGTGGATATAGGCTGAGGTCTCTGGTGGAAAATTCATTTTCTAAAGGGAGATGTCATTCTTGATTTCTTCATGGATTTGAGGGGTGTTGCCATGGACTGCCCATTGTGCTATGGGGAAAGGGAACCTCAGGGAGTCCCAGGGATGCTGGGAGTTTCTTCTCCTTCTCTTTAGCCCAATGAACAGTTCTCCTCTTCATGTACCACCAGGGGGTAGATGGAGTTTATCAGATAAGCTTCTTTGGGTCAGATGACTTGATAGACTGGAGACCCAAAGAATCTGGGCTAAAAGCCAGAAACTGGGGCTCTGAATTATAACCCAGATGTTCAATGAGCAAAGAAGCCAGAGAGAGCCCTACATAAAAGTCCCTCCATTTTTATGGTTTTCTTGGATCATTTTCTTTAACAAGAACCCCTCAGCTTCACTCCCACTTCTACCTTTTTTTGCTTAACCTTTAATACGAAATTAAAAATAAACTTAAAGAATTTTAACACAACAGAGAATCAGTGCAGCATTTGTCCTAAAGAATGAAACAATTAAAATCCAATCAGTCCCGATAACGTTCTGTACCGTGATGCTAGACTTCCCTTTGTTTTGACCCCTCTCCTTCCGGCATCCTGTTCTGGGACAGAAATGACACCACAGAGATTTCCTGTGCCTCTCCCCTCACCTCTGACCCCTCACTACATCCTCTCTCCATCTATTTGGAGAGCAAAGACTTGGTTCCTCTGGTATTTCTCCCATTCTGTAGGTTTGATGACACTTGTTGCTAATTTTGGATGCCAGAAATGTTGGGCAAAGTCTGGACCAAATGCATGTCAGCTGTTAGCCTCTTGGTCACTTGCTTACTAGCAAAATGGGAACTGTGATATTTCTAGCTATTATTGGTCATAATTTGTGGTGTGATCCCTCTGCACTGCAGTTTGCCTGCTACCCTGGATATCTGGAACCAATGAATTCCTTAACCTCTTTCAGGTACTTTCTGAATGTTCACTCACTTTGAAAAGACTCCCCTAGGGTGTCAGAAATCAGTGGTCTTTGGGGGAAATCCTAAGGAGGATCTTCTGGAGGGACCCTGAGGTCAAGGCCACCAAGTTCACGGCTGAGTTGCTACCGTCCTGCTTTTTACCCTCAGACCATGGGACTGTTCCCTTTCCTCTCTGAGGATCTTGTGTCTGTAGATTTAAGATGCCAGTCCACTGCATCATAGCCATCAGCCATGCTTCATGCTGTGGTCTGCAGAGCACTTAGCACATTGTTGCCATTCAGAGTTTATTAAGAGGGACCCATGATCCTAACACCATAGAATAAATAATCAGAAGAAGATGGTTCCCCTATTGCCTTCATGACACTCTTGTTCCCACCACTTAGCAGCCCACAAGCTTGGAGGCCAGCCTGGGGGCAGACACAGAACTCCCAACACTAGTTTGCCAAAGGAAGGGAAGAAGAAGGAAGGAAGGAAGAGGAAGAGAGGAAGGCGCTCTGACATTCCAAAACCCAGAGACATTCAAGTGTTGAAGCCTCTTTGGGTCATTCCAAACCTTTCCAAGTGAAGTAATTGAAGAGAGAATAATAAATTCACCACCTACTTCTTTATTCTGTGACTTTGTGACAAGAAAAGCTAGAGAGGCTGGGAAGAATACAGTAACAACAGCAGCAGATAGAAGCTTCTTAATGGTTATTGAGAACTTTTTGTAAGTCACTTTGCACAGCTTTGACATGCAGGGACATGCTGAATTCTCAAAACACCACTATCGACAAAAGAGGTCACTGCTGTTGTCCCCATTTTGTAGATGAGAAAACAGGATCTGGAGAAGCTAAGTAACAGCTAGGAAGTTTTGGGGGGAGTGGACTAGATTCCCCATCTGCAAGGGCATTTCTCTAGGTCATTTCTGAAGGTCCTGGGACCCTTCTGCCCAGTGCCACGTTCTCATTGACTTTGAGCTGGTGGAGTGGGCGGTAGGTGGCCCAGTGTCCCCCCGGTGCTACCCTAACTTGAAGGCCCCTTTCCCAACTCTAGCTCAGCTGGGATCCCCTGGGGCTCAGGGACACCTGCGCCCAGATCCCAACACTCTCTTGAAATGACAGCCATGTTTCTTCTCTTTGTCACCTCCTCGTCTTTCCGTAGGGGGTGACAACGGTTCAGTCTCTTTCAGCTGGATGCCATCAAAGCTTTTCTGAGTCGCTGCTATGGAGACAAAGCACAGGTACCGTTTCCATTTGCCACCACTTGCTATTAAAAGACAGGCACGGAATGTGAGCCCAAGATGTTCAGAAAATCAACCTGGAACTTACCCCTTTTTAAAAATTCTAATAGAGGGTAATTCATGCACGTTTGTTGGCAAGCCATCTGCCTCAGGGACCGAGCACAGGTTAGATAATTAAACCCAACCTGTTCCTGCATGGCTGTCTGACTTACCATTTACCTCATCTCAGGCTCCTCGCCTCCAAAATCCCACTCTCCAAACCGGTTAACTCATTGTTCCCTCAGAACACCTGTCTCGCATTCTTATTTTTACTCATGCCATTCCATCCACCTGGAATGCCCTCATCTCCCTCTCTGTCTCCCAATCCTTCTCATTTGCTTCACAATATGTTCCCCCAAACACCTCGCTGACGGTGATCAGTCTCTCTGCCCTGAATTCCAATAGTAATGAATTCTCTATCATTTGGCTGGTAATTAATCATACCCGGCTGGATGATATTCTTTCCATTGTTACCTTGAATCGTTACTTAAATCTGTAATTTGAACATAACCATTTCCATATGTTTGTCTTGTTTCCATAATTGAAATATAAGATCTTCAAAAGAAGGCGATATATTATACTATTGTGTCCCCTTTAGTACCTGCAGCTAATTTGATTTTTCCTTTTATCTTTTTCTTTTCTCTCTCTTTTTATTTTATTTTAGTTTTTGCCCATTGGACAACCAAAATTATAAAACTTCATTCAGTTCCTTTGGTAATAGCTGATCATATATTAAGTGATAAACATGTGTGGGTCCTTGAGATACCTTTTAACCCCCATGACTGAGGAAGAAGAGGAAAAGGGGGTCCATGCTGTGGAGTAATGAGGCAAGAAGTACATAGAGGAGTCAGCAGACAGTATCTCTTTCAGGCAGCTCCATTCTGCTCCTGATCCAAGTAGGACAAATTATTCTAGAAAAATCCCTCCATAATCTCTTCCCTTCTTTTTCTTTTCTCTTTCCACCAACATGCAAACACACTCACAGCCTCTCTTCCTCCCTTTCTTGTCTGAGTCCTCACTGAGATACAGTCTGCTGCTTACACTGTCCCTGTGGCACTGGGAATCTTCACTGCAGAGGAGAGATCATAAAATGCCTTAGGTGCACTTAGAGTCCTTGCCCCTGGATACAGGCTGGATCTGGTGACATGTTTCCAATGATTCTTTGTCGCTTCCAAGGTTAGGTTACAAAACATCACTGGTTTCTGTCCTATGTTAGTTCTCATGCTCTCTCTCTCTCTCTCTCTCTCTCTCTCTCTCTCTCTCTCTCTCTCTCCCCCTCTCCCTCTCCCTCTCCCTCTCCCTCTCCCTCTCCCTCTCTCCCCCTGGGGGAATCCAGCTAATAGGCTTGAACAGCCCTATGAAGAGGCCCATGTGGGAACTGACATTTGGAGGCCCCGAGACCTTACAGGTGAGTGAGTGTGGAAGTAGATTCTTCCCCAGTTGAACCTTAAGATGTGACCACAGCTTTGACAAACACCTTAATGGCAGCCTTGTGAGAGGCCCTGAGCCGGAGCTCTGAGCTAAGTTGCTGAGGTTTCTAACCTACTCTGACCTTGAAATTTCAAATGTTTACTGTTTTAAGCTACCAAGGTTTTGGAGCCATTTGTTAGATAGCCATAGATAACTAACATGGTGTTTAATTATGGGAAACCATTTGGGAAATGGCCAAGACCATCCAAATCCCTCTATTTATACATTTTCCTTCTGGGAGCTTGAAAATGATGGATGGCTCATTTCAGATACAATTATCGGGTTGACGCTGAGGTGGGGGGTGGGTGCTACATCCACGGTTTGCTGCCTGTCTTTCATCCTAGTTAACTGGCTGATGGTGAGCAACCTAGATCTCGGCCTGGACAATGATTTCCCAGCTAGGTCAGTATCTGGTAAAATCAGCAGCATGAAATAAATCATTTAGCCTGCTTCAAATTTCAAGATGACGAGGGGAAGACTGGAATCCTCAGCAGTGTATTCTTCCTCATTCAGCAAAATTCTAGTGATTAATCAGAAAAGAACTAAGCTGGTGTTTCCTTATTTGTGATAATACCCTGCCCAGTCTGAATAAATTTCCCTTGACTGCTGGAGGAACTGGAGTCAGCAAACCCCAGCCCATAGGCCTAATCTGTCCCACTGCCTGCTTTTGTAAATAAGGTTTTATTGCAACACAACCACCCCATGTATTAGATATTGGCTATGGATGCTATTGAGCTGCAATGACAGAGCTGAATAGTTACAAAAGAGCCAATAAAATTCACAAAACCTGAAATATTTATCATCTGGCCTCTACAGAAAAAGTATGTTGATCTCTAAAGCAATGATGTACAAAATGTATTCAAAAGAACACTATTTCCATGGGGTGGTAATAGGTGTTATATAGGAAAACATTGGGTTCTGTGGTCAAATGTTTAGGAAATACTGAGTTAAACAAAGTTAAACACCACTTCACTATAGAACTTTGAGTCTTTAATGAATCTCCAAGAGGAAGACACAAAATACTGCATTTTAAAAAGTTTTTTTGACCACAAAGCTCTTTGTTTTAGATTACTTTTCAAGAGATTAGTGTTCAAGTCACTAGAAAATGCTACTCAATAGCTATGAAAGTAGTAGTTTTCTAAGTATTAACTGTGTAAAAAAAATTTTAATGAAGTAGCCATAAGTATAAACAACCTTGACTTTTAAAGCATCCATACAATTTGAAAATATACAGGGAAATGGCCTTACTGATTACAGGACTGATATGAAACCAATACTTGGAAAGTCAGAAAACATAAACATCAAGTCATTTGCTGATAGTGGGCTCTGTTTTTGCAGAGCTAGCCATGCTGAAATTTAGAGTTGGAAGACTAATAATATGATATGGTATATTTCAAGGTTTGTACCATGCTGCTCCGGTAGTTCATGTAGATGGCTTTAAGGACTCTACTGGGAATTAAGGAGAATCTAGGTTTCACCAGCCAAATTGAAAAATGGATTCAATTACTAAAAGAAGATTGAAAAATATGAATCTACTCCTAACTTTTCTTCCTTGAATTTAAGAACAGATTTCTAAAGGTCTAGAGAGAGCATAGTCACAGATGGTCAGCCACTGACCCACGGCCAAAGTTCAGGCCTGAGTTATGACTGTCCATTCCTGACACCACACAGTCCTGTTTATGGCCTATGGGCTCTGTTTTGTGGATGACTGGCCAGGATTAGAAATCTAGTCTGTAAGCCTGGGAAACTACTGACTCACTGCTTTAGTCTGAACCAGCATGGGATGAGAAGAATACCAGGAAAGGTTTGATGAGTGAAGACAATAGGTTCCAAAGTATGACACCAATATGAGAGAATGTAGAGTGGGGTGTTTCCTGTTGTCCCAGAACCATGGACAAGGTCCAGAGCGGAGCTTGAAACTATTGATAGTAAGCACTTCCCCAGAAAGCTTCTAATAGGCTTTCTTGCTGAATTGCCCCTAATGAAATTAAAGAGAGAACTGAGCTGGGGTCGGGAGGTAACCAGCCTGTGATGAAGTCCATGTTATTGAAGGACATCTTTTCTTTAATTTCTCTGTGGTCATGGAGGATCTCTCCTTTTCCCGAAAGCTAAGTAAGGCAGTTTCAAGTATCTGTGGAACTGGGAAACACAGATGAGAAACCACCAGCTCCCATAGTCCATATGAATGAAGCAAAATGGACTAGGTAGGAGGCTAGGGATGTAGAGCCATTCAAAATATTTATCATCTGGACCCAGCAATGGGAGGCCCAACCCAGACAAGGGTTTGGAGATATTATGGCTACGCAAGCCCAAGATACAACTGCTTGCTGGGGTGGACGTGGGAATTCTCAGTCATGGCAGGGAAGGGGTAAAGCTGAATTGAATGCCACCCCTCCAAACATACATAGAGACACACACATTTACATTTGCTGCCTCCACAGGGGCTGGCACATGAGCTGAGAACACCAATATCACAAGGACCAAAGGAGCACTAGACCAGGACGACTTTCTGTCACCACACACCCCAGTCCACTCACTCCTTCTTTTTGGACCAGCCACGATGGGCCAGCTTGGGATCTGGGAAAATTCTCAAGCCCAAAAGAAGAGGTTCAAAGAGAGGAGGTAGGAGGGAAGCATGTGACAAACAGACCGCCAACCTTGAAGCCACTGGAACCATGGAGTGGAAGAGAACACCGCAGGGGAGAGGTAGGATGCCGCTTTGAGGCTGATTTAAGATTAAAGTAAATAAATGAGACTGAGCCTTAAATAACAAAACAGACTGTTCTAATAACCAAAAGTGACAGGAAAGTTGGAAGAGCTGGCCAAGTGTCTCTTAAAGGAGTTACTTCCCCTCCAGAAAGGTGGATAAACAAATCCTAGTTGAAGGAGCTGTTATTGGATAAGTATAAAGCTGTTTCAGTTTTATATCCATAACATGTTGAGACTCCCCAATAAATTAGTTACATAAGATATAGACTTTGGACAGAATTTTAATGTTTTCATATTTCTAATGCTTTTCTTCCAAGGGATTCTAAAGGCAGCATGCCAACATTTTCCCCGTTCTGCAAATTAGCACACAGAGAAAGCAGGGCTGGTTATCAAAGGCCTCTGAATCTGACTACAGCCTTCTGTCTTCCACTCATATCATGAGACAGCTAACTCTGTCTCAGACCCAAGTGTGATCCATTTTTAATTGGGAACAGAACTTCTCAATTCTTGAGCCCCAAACAAATTAAAAAGGAGGAGGAGGAGGAGGGGGAGGAAGATGTAAAAAGTTTGGTCTTTTCCCCAAACTTCAGAATTTGTGATTTCTCACTGGGTTTTTATCAGCACCAAAATTTTTGACTTGTTTTGTGTGTTTTTTAGATGTTTCTTTTCTTTAAAGTAAAAAAACATTTTCACAGTTCTCTATTCAAGACTAAAATTGTCTGTTTTAACAAATCCATCTGGCTTTTGTGTTATGGAAGCCCACACAACAGAGTTATCAAATGGAATGGGTTTCAAAGGAAGGGACAGCAAGCTAATTAAGGGCTGAGTTTCTTAATAAGAAATAAGGTGCAATGGAGTCAAATGATGCCAAAGCACACACAAGTTTCTGAGACTAAAACTGCTTGGGAGGAAACAAAAAAAAACAACAGAAGAAATGACTTGGCCAATTTTTCAAGCCCAACCCCCAAAATAAATACATCTATTTCCATTTGTATCAACAAATATAAATATCACTCAATCTCAAACTAACATCAACAGTACAATAAAATATAAGCAATTCCAAACCTAAAGACCAAGTACAAGACATACCAAAATACAATAAAACTAGAAATAGCATTACATTTATTGTTAAGAGACTGTCACTGGTTTTCTTCAGAAACTTAATTTTTCTGTCTCAACCATATGTAGATTTTGCTCTTATATACTCTTCTGGAGAGTTTAATTTACTTTTAACCAACAAATGATTTCCAATACAACAAAAGCTTTCTGTAATAAAATCATTTTTTTCAAATGATCTGGTACAAATGAAATGCATTATCTAGCTTTATTTTGAATGTCTCATCAATGTTAATAACTGAAGAAATGTGAACAATCACTTAGGAAAGGTCAATATTTGTCTTGGTTATTGGAAACTTGTGGATTTAAAATGTGTGCAGCATATTCCTGCTATTGGCACAATGCTGGGGTGGAGCTTCCTCACCTAGGTTTGAGTTGGTTGTAAAGCTTTTTTCAATTTTACCTTAACCGTATTTAGGAAGATGCTTGGTCATATTATATACCTCAGTCCACTCCTCAGAATAGCAAAGCTGTTGGTAACTGCAGCCCACCCTGCATACCTCTAGGAAATTAATTAAGAACCCATTTGCGAAATGCTTCTTTGAATTTCATCAAGAAATGGAACATTAGAATTGTGTGATACAGCAACATGAAATCAGGGTGCAGCTATGTTGGAGCATTGCTTTGGCTGCACTAAAGATAAACAAGCAGCCTCTACCAGGTCTGTCGCTTTTTCTGAGAGTTAACTTCCTTGGGGAAAAATGAAATGGTTGGAAATTATGGAAATGGAGAGAAGACAGAGATGGATGGAGAATTGTAAGGAGGGCATATAGACCAGACAAGCTCCCACAACTCAGTTACCATCCTGTTAAAATATAACCCACAAAACGTTACACCATAGCAGTCCTCACCACCATCTGCTTCTGCCATCATCTTTGGTTCCCACAGACAGATTTAACAAGTTGAATCTGGCCCTTCGTGAGTTTATGAGCATTTAGCAGGATTTTCTGGATGGGATCAGAAAAGCCACTAATTGACTCACCATTCCTGTCTCCCGGAACAATGTACCTCTCATTCTTTTAACTAAGGCACAGCCTGGTCTTCTAATCCCTTGTATCTTTTCGCATCCTTCACAGGAGCTGGAATAGAATTTGAATATAGTGCACAACTCCCATCCCTTTCTCTCCTTCTCCACTCCCATCCCTACCCCAGGTCTTACCACCATGTCACCTTTGCTCATCTGGATTATCACAGTTGCCTCCTACTGACTTGCTGTCCTCCAATTCCCTCTAATCTCTTCACAGCCAGAGTGAACTTTATCAAACATCAATCAAACCATGTGCTCCTCCACTTAAAACCATCCAGTGGCTTCGCACTGTATCCTGAGAACTAAAATGTCCAAACTCAGTGTAACAGCTGCTAAGGCTCTACGTGTCAGTTAGCTATTGCTGCATAACAAATGACCCCAAAAATTGGGTGATATCAAACAACATTTATTTCTCTTGTGTCAATTGATTTTGCTCATCTAGGCTGGACATGGCTGGACTTATGCATATACTCACAGGTTGCCTAGAGTTTTGCTTTACATATCTCATTTTCCTATGTGCGGATCACATGCTAAAAGCCAGGTGTGAGGTGTTTTTTTGTTTTGTCTTGTTTTATTTTTTTTAATTTGCAGTCAAACATGGCCTGGGAGTGCACCTCTACTTATTAGGCCCGCACTTTTAAGAGTTCACAAAGTTGTTCTAATTTTATTTTAAAATCAGAAGAAAAAATATGATAACAATGAACCCATTAGAATTTTTTCATTATACAAATACATCGCAAAATATAATTTTAAATAGTTTTTTGTGAATGAAACAGTCCTTGATGGTAAAAGTGCCTGGGGCCACAGAAGCCATAATGCAACATTGCACAATCCTCTGACAAATTTACCAAGTTTGCAACCTAGAAAGCTGATTATTTGTCCTGTTTTTTATTTTATTTTTTTCTCTTCGGCAAGACATGGGGCTTTCTGAAATTTCAATTTCCTCCATAAGAGAACAGGGAGCCAACAGGTGAGTGTTTCGTGTACTGTTTCTGGCAGGGAGTCCCCCAAAAGCTGCTGGACCTACACGTGTGAGCTGCTGGACCCCAGCCCTCCTGGCTGTCTTTGCTCACACTTTAAAGGAAAACTGTGGCCCCCATTGGTCAAGGACACTGAGGAGCATATCATCCTGACATGACCCTGAGTCATTAAGATGTGGAGAATTGTTTTAGTTCTCAACAAAGACATTAGAACCCTTTTTCCTGTAAGAGTTTGTTTTACAGTCAGAGTGTTTGCTCATTTTACGTACATAGAATTCCCCTTTACATGTTATTCACATGGAAGTCCCATTCAAATAATCAATCCTATTAGGTTTATAGAAATCTAATGCTGGAGAAACATCAGGAGACTCCAAGGGCACACAAAATTGGAGGTTACTGTTGGAAGAAGAGAGGTAAATTTATTCTTAACCAGTAAGGATAAATAGTTTTAGTTCAAAGGTAGGAATTTCCTTATCTGGCATAGTCTTGTCATTCCCACAAGAATAAATGTGCTTAGTAACCAAATATAAATATAGTCATTCCATTCTTTTTAAAAGAAGTTGTGCAGTTTTTTAGATTGCTGCATATAGTATATCCCAAAGTTAACTTTGTCGTATGAAACTCTGAATTAGCTTCACAATTTTTAAGTTGTTTTGACATAATTCTGTATTTTTAATAGGCAGTTCATTTCCAGTTTCCATGTGCCTCTTAATGACTATGCAAGAGCTTAGATTTCTTTTTCTTGCTGGTTCCCAAACCACAAATGAGAAAAAGTACAATCCTGCATGGGCCATGTCAGCTACCTAAATATTTTCACAGATTCTGTGATTCCTTTTCTTGCTGAACTGAGGGAGAAACTCAGATGGTATTTTTGCCCTCCTGGAATGTAGAATTCATGGAATCTCATCTGTGTTTCCACACATTTCTGGGTATGCGGTATCCCTAACACTTCCTTGGGACTCCGTCACAGCATAGCTTTTCATGCCCTGCACTCTGGGGCTCCACGTGTTTTGTGGCCCATGGAGAAAATGATCCCTCTTCCTCAGCTCTCTGCTGGAATTGGCATGCCTCAAATTTCTGATGTTGGAACCAGTTGTCTATTCTTCCCTCTCATTGCACTTCTGAATGTGACACTGAGACACACACCCAAATGACATAGAGGGACACTATGGAAAGCCCACCTGTGCCCACTGTTGCTTCCAATCCTTGACAGGAAGGACAGAGGGCCAGCTCAGGCCAGCTCACCCAGGAGCCCTCTGGAGAGCAATGACACTGTGCAAGGCGGCCACTTGCCCTCAGCCATCTCCTTTCTTGCATTAAGCAGGGGATCCCTGATCTACCTGGTAAGGCAGTGATTCTCCTAGGATGGTGTCTGGACCAGCAGCATCAGCATTGCCTGGGAAGAAGCCTGGAATGTCTGTTTCTGTCGGCCTGTCCTATTTCCTTGCAGCTCCTTGACCCTTAATATTCCGTTCCTGTGCCATGTTGCCACCAAGTGCCATGCTCTGGATCTTTTAGTCCTGCCCCATTCTAGGAGAGCAGGTGGTAAAGGCCAAAATGATACTGTTCCCAAGAATACTTCAATGTGTTGTTATAAAGGCCTAAAAACCATCTTCATTGGGATAACTAGATTATACTGTGCTAACAAACAACCCCCACATCTCAGGCATTAACAGCTACACAGGATTCTTATCACTCACACTGCATGTCCAGGGTGACTCAATGGGGACAAGAGAGCTCCGCTCTTCAAGGTGATCCTCACCCTGGGGCTCAGGCAGGCAATGACTAGTACCCAGTGTGCGAATGTGTCAAAGCACTAAGTGGCTCAACAGGCTTTATCTGGAAGTGACACATGACTTCCTTCCCTTGTCACTAGCCAAAACACCAAATGGCCAAGTCTGACCTCAATGGGGCACTGATGTTTAGTTCTCCCTGGGAGAGAAGAAATGGCTACAGCTACACCATCATGCAATCTCAGTCCACCATCCGCAGGGCAAGACCATGAATGCAGGACTTCAAACTCCATGGTCAAAAGAAAACTTTTGAGGATATACACCTGTGACTGTACACAGGCTGAGTGGGTCTGGGATGGAAGGGGCTTCCCTGGGCAAGGCCGTTTCCTGTTGGCTCTCAAGCATTGTCTATGCACTATTTCCTAGAGGAAAAGGAGACTGATGTGTATAGATAAGTGACAGATAAGTGCTGGCCACTGAACTGGACCTTTTCCTTTTGTAGCCTCACCTAACCCTCACCTTCAGCAGAAGAGAAAAGAACTGACCTTGTACAAGCGAAGAAGTCAAAGCTCAAAGCAATTTATAACTTGTGCCTGGTAATCTGGTTGAGCTAGCAGGAAGATGCTGATGTCACAGGCACCAGCAAAGTAAATCCGCTACCAGGAAAGTTACAGCCTGGGGAAAGACACCTCTTACCCACATGGCAAAGGGAAACATTGATTCTTCCGCTGATCCCAATGTTTCTGGTACAAACTCAGCCTCTACTAGTGGGGCAATGGTCACTTTAAATCCAACCTGGTCATCACATTGCTCTAATCATGAAACTGTTTCCCTGCCATGCATACAAGTTGTCAGGATTTTAATTGAAGGAGCGGTTCTTCAAATGAAAGCAGGGAAAACTATATCTACATTATTCTGATGAATGAATAGGGAGAACCCCATTTAAACCTAGAGTGACCCAAGATAAATTAAACCAATACGGTCACCTAATGAGACCAATGAACTCCAACACCTTAGAAAAGAACACTTATTTGCAGAAAGCTCTCTGGTTTACACTATTGATGGCATATCCAAAGAAAACCTCCCTCACTATATTTTAGTTTCTAAATCATTGAACAATAAGGATCAATTGCGTGCATTGAAAGTTGTCACTGATGGAGAAACAAAGAGAGAAGGACACTGGGAAGCAGACACACACCACGCAGCCTGTGAAGCGGGCAACAAGCAGGTAACTTTGTCAACACTGGCTCTGAAAGTGCTTACTTCACTCAGAAACGGCAGCGAAGCCCTCAGTGCTAACGCATCACGAAATTATGTCGATGCGGTGCTGTACTCAGCAGCTCCATCAGCAGGGTACCAGCTGACTTCAGATGCCTCCCAAGAACACTGAAGACTAATAACCACAGCGCTAACTAGGGTCACCCCCAACCCCAAACCTCCCAGGACACAGACACCAAAAGCCGATGAAGGTGATCTCTCAAAAATGCTGTGGAGGTACAGGTCCTTCTAAGTTTATGTGTGCTGATAGGGGCAACCGAATACTGGTTGTCTTGTGACTTCCAGTCACCAATATAAAACAGAATTTCTGAGAAACGTGTTGGTGTTTATTATCAATTCCCATTAGACATACGTACATTTGGAAAAGAAGAGATCTTACTAGTTGAGGAGAATTGCCATATAATTATAGTATGGTGGTATCAAAAAAAAAGCATTTCTTTTCCTTACAATCCCCAGGAATGACTTGGGTTAGAAAAATAATAAATTTGGAAGCACTGTCATGTGAGTCATAGAACTAGCATAGATTAAATTTTTAGGCCAATTGCCTGTGACATGGTCACTTACTGTGTACATCCTGGAGGGATGACATGTCCAGCCTGCTTTTAATCACAATGGTGTCCCTATGTATTTTCAATGACGTAGATACAAAAATCCTAAAATCCGACGAATATTAAAGCACAGATGCCTGAAATGCACATACAATTCTAGGGAGTACTCCAAAACGGCTGACAGTCCTCCCGTTAGCCTGTTAAAATCCAGCAGCTCATCCTATATTTTCCCCTTCACAGCACTTTAAACCCTCTCTTCATTCTAACGATGATGCTGAGCATGTTCATACATGACACACCATATAGCTCCCCATGTTTTCCAGGTGGTATTTGATGAAATGGAAACTGAAGAAAGGCAGAACAAAGCAAAATAGATGTTTTTTCTACTCTGGTGCTTGAGACACTTTCTCCCCTGGTAGAGAAAAATAGGAGTTGGCCCACCCAGGGCTAATGAAGAAACTCAAGAGAGGTGATTCCTCTGAAGGCAACACCCAACTGCGCCCAGGGGTTCACGCCCCTCCCATCTGCCACCAAGCTCTACGAACCCAGAGGGAGGATTCCCTGAACTCAGGTGTGACTTCTTACTAACTTGGGCTGCAAGGAAAACAGCGATGGTTTCAGTGAGGGGCTTGGCTATGATTAGACTCAGCCCAGTCACCAAGTTCAAGGAGAAAAACAGCCGCAGTTAGAGTAACTCAGACTTTTTTAAAGTCAGCATTTATAGGCTCCAAGCTTTTAAAGATACAAAGCTACCAACTTCAAATGCACTAGAAGCACATTTTAATTGGTCATTTGAGAGGAATATCAAGTTGGAATATGACTTTTCCAAAACTTTCTATAAAGATTTGATTTTTTTGTAGAAGCAGCTAACCCTGAGATGATGGCTACTTTGCTGTCAGGAAAATCGTATAGAGATTCTCAGGTCTTATAAGTCATTTGTGAAGCACACAGATCAAGTATGATCAACTTTAAGAGAAATAAATTACATGCAAGGTGTGAAAATTTAAATCACTTTAAAGAATATGTATAATCAATTTCCCTCATTTCCAAATAGCGGTTGCCATTTTGACTAATTCACCTCTCTGGAAATAAGTTGGGACCATTTCTAAGTCATGAGGACCATCTGCTGGGCATTGACTATCAGAACTTGCTCCGCTGGCCAGCAAGGTGCATCTCAAGGAGCTTCAGCAATACCTACTCTGAGCATCACCTCACCATGCCCCTGAAGGAGGATGACTGTCCTTACTGATTCTAATCCCCTTGCCCAATAATGTCTCCCATGGAGCTTCTCATCCCAAACAGCTGCCCAAAGGGAAATATGGGTACCCTCCTTCTAGTGACTCTCTGAAGCCACCTGCTAATGCACTTAGGAGAAGGGACCCCTGCGCCTTGCTGAATCCTTTCATTCAAACCTTCAGTGTGAGCCCTACCTGCACATTGCTCAACCCAGCCTTCATAAGTGACATCATGGGCCTTGAAACCTGGAGTCACATTTCTATCACAAAACAGGCCACACACCTTATAGAAGCCACTAAGACAAGTTTAGCCTTACTTCTGTCATCTGAAACAAATGGGATAACAATGACATGCATTATAGGATTCTGCTGAAGATAAAATGGGGTAATATTCACAAAAGCACACAGTAGGAAGTACCTGCCTGTGGTAGACATGAAACAAATACAACTTTTCTTTTAGTGAACAGTATGCAGTTTTCCAACTACTCCCAAGCCTCTCTTATAGTGTCATATGTTTTTGCAGGCTTTTCTAAAGACTACCACTAGCAATCAACACTAGTAGCATCCTGGGGTAGCAAAACTGGAAATGCCCCTTAGGTGTCATATAATGTTGATGGGATTTTTGTTATGCATTTGCCCTCATTCTCACACCCAGTTCAGCAAGTGTCAAGGCCACTGATCTGAATGCTTCTCTGCATCATTTTATAATTTGAATACCCTCAAACATTAGCTGAAGAAATAGAGCATGGCCTATTGGCACAGCCTTTCCATGTGGTTTCTTAGGGGAAAGCACGTGTTTGCTGAACCCCTACCATAGGCCAGTCACTCAAACCTCTGTCATGCTATTCAACATCATGACACCTCAAGAACAGTTGCGTATCCTCTGCTGTTTTGTTTTATTTTGTATGTGTGAGAACACACAGGTCCTATGTAAGTGGAGAACCAAACCCATGTATAAATGCTCCAAAACCTGCTATCTTCTCTGATACTTTACAGCAGAGTAACGGCAAAAGCGACAAGCACTAGATGGGCACGGAAACAGAGATTTCCGCCAAACCTCTTACATAAATAAAGTCAGCCACTTCCAGTCAAATGCACGCAGGGAGTTGCCTAGGGTATATCGCCGTAGTAACTTCAAGGAGGCATTGGGGAGTACGAAATTCTTATCAGAAACCAGAACCACCCATTGAGTGGAAAACAGATTCTGAACTTTGCTCACTCCGAACAGAAATATAAAGGTGCAGAAGAATCCAAATAAACACATAGGAATTGATAGAGAACAGTTGCAGAATTAAATCCAGATCAGCTTGAAAGCATGTATGCTATATGCTCAGCCAGCCTCCCTGAAGTTGAACCATTCTCTTGTTATGATGTTTCAGGGAGGAAAAGAGGAAATGATCTTTGAAAGGACTTTGAAAAAGGAAAAGTTTGTAAAATGGACCGGTTCATGAGTTTACTGAGGAGGCCCCCGGATGTGGCATCAGAGACACCTAGATTTCACATCAGCGTTGCCTGTTAACTAGCTGTGTGACCTTGGGTCATGCACTTCAATTCTGTGGTCCTTAATTTCATCAACAGAAAAGTTACGGGTTTGCACACTTACCACTATACAATTGTGTCCCAGTCACTGATGCCATTGTGTTCCCAACAAATTCCCTGCCGCCTCCAAGACACACACATCTCAGGAATTCCTGTGCCCCTCAATTCCAGGGTGACAGAAAGCCGGAGCTGAGGTTTGTGTTCTCAGCATTGTTCCAAGTAAGTTCTAAATTTGCACATTGTACAGAATCATGAGTGAGCACCCGCACACACACAGAGAAAGACAGATGGCAGTGGACAAACTTGCTAACCTTTGAAAAGACTCCCGTCTGGCTACCCCAGCAGTCTAGTGGCAGGGATCTGTGCCCAGAGGAGTGGAGACAGGTGAGGAACTCCCAGGCTGCGGCGCTCAGACGCTGATGACTCATCACGCTTCATTCCAGCCTGGGTACCAGTTACCTCCTGGCTCCCACTGCTCCCGCCCACAAGGATCTCTGAGCACCAAGCCCCTTGAGGAGGACCTTGCTTTTCCTTATTCTTGGACCACCTGGGTCAAGGAGCTTTTGTGGAAATCTAGGAGAGAAAGGACTCCCACATCAGAATTCAGACCAGGCTAATTTTCTTGGTTTGGTGAGGCCCGTGGTGGGTTTACATGGCGTCTACAAAAGGCTGGTGATGGTAAATGGAAGAGGTCATGCCCCTGAGTGGGCACCTTCTTCTGATGAGTAGGCCCCTCAAGAGTCCATCCATGTTCGCCCATGTCCGGTGAGTAAATCTGTTAGGAATGCACCTCGAGGAGGGAACCCATTTAAAGAGTGGATTCTACAGCCAGATGAAACAGGCTTGTGTTAAGGGTTGTCTTTTGTTCCCCAGCAAATATATGTGGCAGCCCAACCCCAGACCCTGTGTGACATCATTTCGTTTGGAAATAGCTTTGTAGATTTCCTCAAGGCAAGATGAGATCAGTAGGATAGGCCTTACTCCAAGAGGGAACTTTGGACAGAAAGAGGCTAATGTGAAGACAGAGACACATGGACACAAGGGAAGAGACCATCTGAAGGTGGCGGTGGTGACTGGACTTGTGTTTCTGGAAGCCAAGGAAACCCTGAGGCTACAGCAAGCTGAAAGAGGTGTAATATATGAGGTCTGTCCCGAAAGTAAGGGTCTCAAAAACTGTTTTAATTAATTAACATTGGCTTGATACTTGCGGGACAGGCCTTGTATACTAAACACATATTATGCTGTGGCCCAATATCAGTCCTTCCCACATTATTTTGCATAATTCTTTCAACAGACATGAAGTATGTATTATTATTATTCCTGTTTTATAGGTATACATAAAATGTAATAAATTGCAGAGAAATTATTAGCTTGCATTGACTAAACAGCGGATGCAGGATTAGCCTATGTCTCTTCATACTCCAAGACCTGAGATCTTTCCACAGCTTTTATGCTGTCTAGTCTTGTTGGGGTACTGAAGGTGCATACTTGAAAAAGAGAAAAGACATAAGAAGATGTGAGTTAGGGTCAAAATACCAAACAGAATCTATGAAATGCTCCAGAATTTGGAGAAAGGAGTGATCTGGTTGGCTGGAGCAGGGAAAAGAAGTAGGTAACTTGGACAGAACTGTTTTTCTAGCTCATGTCAGGCAACAAGCAGACCCCTCACTTGCCTCCCGTGTCAGCAGAAGAAAAAAATAACATTCATTTGATGTGCTTTTAAGATACATCATGGAAAATTCAGAGAGCTGGCATCTTGTCTATGTAAATGTTTATTGTCTGCATTCTAAAAAATGTCTGGGCAAAAGGGCTTTGATCTGTTTATATCCTGAGATAAAAGACAATATCTACGTTAAAAGTTACAACAAAAGCAAGACACAATACATGTGGAGAGTCACAGATGCCGAATTTTCCAGAGTAACCCCTTGGGCCATCATTCAGTTCTTTTATTCACAGACGCATTCATTTCATCATTCATTTAAAAAATATTCAAATATTTATTAAGAGACTCAAGCACGCCAGAAACTTCTATTAGAATCTTTTGTCATTATTTCCTTTGTTTGGGAATACTTTGAAATCTGCTGCCTTCCTTAAAGCCCTATTGTCATTTTGTTAAAAACGTTGGTTCAGAATATGCAGTTAGCAAGATTTCTACATAACTCTGATGTGACCTGCCAATTATGGAATTCAGACTCATGCAGCTGTTTCTTAGAAAGGTTTATTTTGAAGGAAAGCCTGGATCCTCTCTTCTCTTATTCTCTTATCAAGTCTCCTTAAGGCTCTGTGACCCTAAGAAAAGGGTTTCTTTAAACAGCCTAGGATGATAGCATTCAAATCTATAAAAAGTCCTTAGTTGTAAAGTTGATCAGTACTCCACTTCAGAAAAAGGAGATGAGAAGACATAGAAAAGTTACTTCTTGAGGCTTGTTTGTTTGTGTTAGTTTAATCTCAAAGATCACATGAGAATGTTAATGCTCTGGAAACAAGCCTTAACAAGTAAAATGAGAAATGGGACAGTTTGGGCTTAGAACTGCCTAAGAGGGTAAGAGCGGGGGAGGGGCAGCCGTGGCCAAAGCAGGAGGCTTAGCTCCCAATCTTATGCCATTAACATATTCCTACAAATCAGGAGGCACAAACCACTCCTATTTTTAGATGAGCTTAGTGTGCTTAGGCTTCCATTCAGTGTAAATATAAGGGCAACCATGAACTTCTTAGCTGTGGTAAGACAAAGACGTGCCATAACTTCTTCCACTCCAGATATAGGTATTTTATTTGTTCTTTCAATCATTCATCCAAAAAAATAAGTATTGAGCCCCTTCAGGCTTAGGAGATACATCAGGGAGTAAAATTCTCTTGAAGTATTTATTCTTCTGGTAGGCAAAGAGTTGATATAATTAGAGACAATCAACATAATATATAAGCAATATATAAGCTCGTATAGGAGCCTCCAGAAGAACTCCATCTTGTCAACACCTTGATTTTTAGCTCATTAAGACTCATTTGGGGCTCCTGGTCTCCAGAACTGTGAGACAATACACTTGTGGGGTTTTCTCAAGGCCAGTAAGTTTGTGGAGATTTGTGACAGCAGCAATAGGAAAGCAATAGAAAAACACTTTTTGAGGTAAATATGCCCCGTATGACTTTGGAGACACATGCTTAAAAATCATTTCATTGTTTATCTAAAACTCAATTTTAACTGGATATCTTGTATTTTATCTTGCAATCCTGTCGTGGTAGCTCAGGAGTTTGACCGACTTCAATTTTCATTGTAGAAGAATGGCTTTGGCTTCTGTGGTGAAAACGGGGGTGTGAAGGCAGGATGAATAGCAGGGAGGCCTATTGGGGGGCTACAGCGATCATCCAGCTAAAATGTGACTGTGGCTGGGTGGGGTGGCCATGTAGGGTAGTGAGACGTGCGTCCACCGACCTCTCGGAAGGTGGGCTCTGCTGGTAATGACACTGCAGGAGCTGTCCTCACTTGACTGTTCCTTTCTGCCCTGCAGCCTCTTCGTATTCACTATGAAGTGGGATTCCACCTTGTGACTAATTCACATCCCCAGTTAGTGGAGCCCGAAAATGAATTTCTAGGCCCACAAAGCGCAAGTAACAGGGTGCTTTCATATGAGCAAAGAGTGGGCCAGCATTTTCATTCTTTTCCTGCCACCCTAAAGGTATGAACCACTTAGAAATAAGGCGCCTAGAGTACTTACTCATCTGTGGGTATTACTATTCTGTCCAAGAAGCAAAAAAAAAAAAAAATTTAATTTAAAGACCAGTATTTCAGTGGACAAAGTGCCAAAATCATCTCCCCAATGTGTATTAGTTTAAAGAATAGTAAAGCTTTCTGGCTTTCTCAGATGGTCTGAACAGCCTCTATTTCTACTCTTTTAGATCTTTCTTCAGACCTTTATGAAAGGCTTAGGAGTCAGGATGACCAAAGACCTAGAATACGATTCTTCTCAGGTTGGCTACAATTGTTCTTCAATTGTTCTTCAATTGTTCTACAAGTAAGCTGGGAGAGAATATTCTGCATTTTCTTTAACTCTGCTTGTCAATTCCTTCATGTAAGTAGGCTGTTGGTGACTTTGATCACCAAACTCCCATCAGCCATGTGAAGACACACATGAATGAAGTGACAATGCAGGCTAGGTGAGCATACTCAGTTCACAGGCATCAGCTTCACCAAGGCTGGTGGCTTTTCCCAGTTGGGAGGATGCCTGCCTCACTTGAAATCAGAAAGTGAAGGTTTGGTCTCCTCTTGGTCTATTTCTCAGCCAGAGAGAAGGAATGAGACAGTGGTGACAATAAAAATTGAAGTAATCTAAATGTTCTCCCAATTCTATCCCACTTATACTATAGGCTTCCCATTTCACATAAAGCATTATACCAGTTATTTCCAAGATGAAAAAGACATGACCTTCACCATCGGTTTCATAGAAAACACAGACTAGATAACCCCTTTATCAGTAGGTGTCTTTAATTTATGCCTACTTCTCAGCTTTCGCTTTTCTGGAAGATCTGTCAACAAAGTGGCAACTCATGAGCCCATTTGGGTCATTTGTACAACTGTAGCCATGTGATCAATCTCAAATGACTAAATCAGGCAGATTCTCCAAGCAGACAAGATTTTCTGATCCATCAAATCAGCAACTCTTTTTTGAGCTCCTCTAGGACATTTTGTAAAGTACCAGATGCTTGGGTACAAATAAAAGGATGGACATATTTCTTTCCCTTGAGGGACTTGTATTCTGAGAGAACAGAATTATCAATAGATTGCAATCACACAGAATGTGTACAGGCAAACACATCCATTCCAGTCTTTGGGAATGGGAAATGATTGGACAGAGGTCAGCACCGTGAGGAGAAAGGAGATGGGCTGGAAATGGAGATAAGATGGCTTGTTTCCTGGGTCCTGTGATGCCCTTCAGCGCTTCTCCCAGAGACTGTATCTGGACATCTCCTGGACCATGAGTCACAGGGTTAGCCGCATGTTGATCTGCATGGTTGCCTGGGAAAGGTTATGTCAGACATAAACCGGTGGTCTCTGAGCAGCCTCCAGTGTGTACTGATCTTTCCTCAGTGTTCCCAGCACTGTCAGTTCAGAAATAACACCCCCACAGATCACATAACTGACCCAACGACAAGTCATGAATGTTGGCTTTCAGACACAACCCGGGTGCTAACAATTTCATTTCTAATGGTTGACTTAAAACCTTGAAAGGGAACCAAATGATCACAGCACTGAACCACGTACTAAAGAAAGAGTTCCTCCCCACCTCCATCCCCCGGTCTGCAAAGTATCACACATTGGCATTCCTTGTTTCCTTGACGGCATCTGTTTCTCAAAATGTGGGTAAAAAACATGCCAGAGGCTACAGCCCTTGGGAGTTATGCCTCTTTTTAGAAATAACTGAGGCCAAGCGGGTAAAGAGCTTGCATGAGAACTCCACAACCTATCCAAGCTGAGTTGCCTCTAGTTTTCTCTCTGCACCCCTTTCTTTTTCAGTTCCGTCCATCATCCTGTGAGACCAGATGAGGCAAAGAATTGTTATCGATCTGCTCACTCAACCTGACCAATTCTATGCATAGATGATTCTCCTCTGCTGCTGCTCCTGCTTCAGCCACCCTGTGAGTCCTGAAGTCCTGTTTCAGGCTGGTGCCTGATGTCTTCCATCCCTTCATTTCCTGACTCCTTTCAAGCCATGCACCTGTGCTGTATCCACACAGGAGGTTTGCATTAATAGCAGCCTCCGCAGAGGATGGGCTGACCTCCCGGGGTTTTTAAATGAATTTTGAAGTTGTACGGCTTTAAGTCGTAACATACTTCCCTGGAAATGGTCTGTTCTCCAGGACATGTGAAAATGCTCAATGGAAAACAACAGCTTTGTCTGTTTTTCTTGTTGAAAGAAAACAGGGGATGTGACTTAAAAGTCTTAGGATTTCAGGTTGGACATGAAAGGTAAGAGGCTCCTTCCTAGGAGCTCTTAAAGATAGCGTCTCATTTTTAAATTATATGAATCCAGAGGCATGAAGTCTTCATGTGCATGCCAGAAAAATAAAATGCCCAAATATGTAATGAACCTTCATAGTAATACTGCTGTTAAATGAAAGTTTACTTTCATAAAAATTACCATTACACAGAAACGCCTGGAAAAGATGAAAGCGTAAAAAAGGTTTTGTACCGTGGACCACACATTTCAATAGGCTACGTTCATATGTGTTTTTTTTCCTTTGAGAAACATTGATTGAGCTTTTTTATGTGCGAGGCTCTGGGAATTCCAGGTGCAACAGAAGCAGCCCTTGCTTTTATGGAACATGCAGCAATGATTCCCGTTGTCTCTCACCAAAAGTAAGCTGAAAAACGACTCTAACACTGAACCTTAGTTCTAAATTATACAGGTGGGGATATCAAGTCTTCATGTAAGGTCAGTGTCTCACCTAGCATCTTCAATTACTGCTCAGAACTTCAGCTTCCTTTCTCATGGGTCTTTCTAGAAAGCTCAGTTTTGCTCACACAGGACTCGTGTAGGTAAAGTGAAGAGTACAGTTTAGAATGAGGGGGTCACAGAGTCCCCGCAGCCTGGCCACTAACTAACTACCTGGGTTTATGCAAAGCTACCGGGTCATTATTTCTTCCCTAATGATACAGATTTCCTGGAAGGCACATTGAATTTGTACCCCAGCAGGCCTTTTTCCTGGGAATACTCAGTGGCTCTGGATTGGGGCCTGGACCTCTGGTGGGAAACTTGTGGAAATGCTAGACTAAAGGAACTCTAGCCCTTCACTTACAAGAAAATATTAAACTGAAATCACAGAGGATGAGGCAATATCAACATGAGTAGATACTGAGGATCTTGCTTCTAGAGGATGAAGCTCCAACCCCATTCTGTTTTTGTGACCAATATTCTTTGCCTGCTGACCAGTTTCCTCTGGTCTTCTGAGGAAAACCACTTCCCATTACATAGGTGGAGGACTCCTAAAACTCATAGAAACTTTGCTACCTGCAACCACTTCCTATTATAGAACACATTTACGCCACATAAAATTTGAGTATATATAAACATGTGAAAATTGCATACATTTATATCTTAATAGAGAGACAAACACTCACCACCAAAATTTCACTTGCCATCTGGAGAGGGTTTTGGGAGGATTTTGTTGTTGTTGAAGCTAGAAAAGCAAAAATTATATTGGGACTTTCACTTATTTTTTCCAAGGTGAATCATTAGGGTTTAAATACACTGTTCTTCCAGCCCCAATACTCCCAACTAGAAAACATGGATGGCCACAGTGAAAGACACACATCATCAGATCGAATTAAAAAAAAAAAATCTCAGCATAGATGCAAGACTGTGAACACACACGGTGCACAAGCTTTGGACTAAGAGATTAGTTTAAATTCTACCAACACAGAAACATATAGTTCACAGGCTTTTGTTGGGTGCTCCTATCCCACTGTTTCCTTCCAGGTGATTCGAGAGCCTGTGAACACCCAACCACTGAGGCATGATGGTGGGATCATTTTTAGCTTTGTTTTGTCTTCCCTTCCGTTTCTTTGAGTCACAGGATTAAAGACATTGGTTTCTGATGTGAAAGTAGAACCAGCTGATGATGTCATTCTGAAAATGTCTTGACCTAAAATATCAGAGAAAGCCAGGTAATGGAGCTGGACAGAAAAAATCAGAGAGAAACAAGAGATTCGAAGAACTCAAGCAAAACCAAATTCTTCAAGCCTACAAATGTGTGTGCATGTGTGTGTATATTTATTTATTTTTATTTAATTTAATTAATTTATTTATTTAAAAACATCAATGTATGGTTGCCTTTCACCTGCCTCCAGCTATGGACCTGGTTGGAGACTTGGCTTACAACCTGGTTATGTGCCCTGGCTGGGGAATCGAACCAGCGACCTTTGTGTTCACAGACTGGTGCCCATCCACTGAGCCACCAGCCAGGCCTGTGTGTATATTTAGTTCTGAGTTTCTTTAGCTCTAATTGTTCATTCTCCCAACAGGTCATCATGGAGCTCCTCTTCTGTGCTAACCGTGATGCTAGACAAAGTGGGAATTCCAAGAAGATAGGCTATCTGCTCAGGAAGAGGTATCACTGTCACCCTTCCTTACATTTTCTCATCTGTAAAATGGGCTTGGGAGCTGAGAGCAGAGCAGCGAGGGAGGAAGAAGGAGCCAGCATCAGGAAACAGTGCGGCTTCCACCTCTGCTCCTTACCTGCTGGGCAGGTTGGGTCTCAGGCTCTTCTTCAGGAAAAGAGGAAACCCTTTCAACCCTAACAGTCGATGACTCTGTGTAACACAGAGGGCTTTGTGAAAAACAGTAAATGATCCCCAAAATAGAGGAGAATAGGCTCATCATTTTCTTTCTTGAGATGACTCCAGCGTCATTTGGCCTGTGAAGAATGGGAGGGACATTTTGGGTTGTTAGCAACCCAAAGGTTTTCCTTCTTTCTTTCCCTCCCTTCCTTCCTTTCATCCTTTTCTTTTCATTTTTCTCCCTTTCTTTGTTTCAGATGGAGAAGGAACACATGTCCATCACTCTCATGTTTTCTTCTTATGATTTTCTAAAGAAGCTTCCCCAGCCCTTGTTCTGGCGACACAATGGCCAGAGAACAGGTGCCCTGCTAGTCCCACAACAGGCTGCAATGTGGAGACAAAGATGAGTCTCGGAAGCTGACGTTAGAATTCAAACCCCAAGCAGAAGCGACGGATTTAAAATTCTGGGCCCGGCACAAACCTCTTCATTTTCAAGTTCATTTACCCTTGGCAACATTCAACCTCCTGTTACTAAGAGGGAATAAAAAGCTTTAAAAGGCTCATTGAAAAGGCTGAGGAGCCTTTTGGGATCTCCTCAAGCTCTTTAAAAACATATTTTGATGATACAAGTGTAAACAAATCAAAAGCATATGGATTGAGTTTCCCTTAAATTACACAGGATTTTGAAAATGACGGGAGGGTGGAAATGTGTTTGGAAAATATGTTTCTGGTTTTACTGACGCAGAAACATGCGAATGAGCTGACACTTTTGACAGGCCCCAAATGATGGCAGGTTTGTCCATCATCTGTCTTGGAGGGTCTATAGTCCTTCACACGCTTTCTCTGGTTAACTCAAGGGGTAGAGGTTTCTGTCCATACAGTCCCAGAGAGAGAAACACCAAAATCACGCTTCGTGAGTTCTACCTTCCCCTTGAGCTCAAGAGCCCTATTTCATGGGTTTTGGCAACATGATTCACCCTGGACCAATGAAAGCTATTAGTGTTCATTTTATAAAATATAAGTCTATACAGGGCTGTACAACCTGGATACAAGTGCCAACATCTGCATCCAGGCTGACCTTCTGTACCCCCCGAGCTGGGGGCCACACACCTAAGCCTCCACCTTAGGCTTTTCAAAGTACTCTGGAAGTCACACTGTCATCATTACAATTCCTTCATCTTCCAGCCCCAACTCACAACACACCATAAAAACGGGGTCAATGGCCCAGGTCACTGAAGGTTGCTGATGTCCCAGTTTCAGAATAAGAGGCAAGGATACGCAGACAGGGAGCAGGGTGACTGTGTTCTTAAGACCACAAAGGTTTCATCCACACAGCAGAACACTGGGGTCATTTAGCTTGATGCATCTGTGCAATCCAGTCCTAAAGGAAAATGGTTCAAAACTCTCTAGACACTTGCTCTGTTTTCCTGTTTCCTTTAACTGAACATACATAGTTCAAGAGTTAGATTAATCCCAGAGAGCTTCTGGAAGAATCAAGAAGGTTCTAGATGCGCTTGGAGAACTAGGTTCCCCTGAAGGACCTTTCAGTCACGCTATTCATGGCCAAATGAACCATCAGAACTTGAAGGCAGAAAAAGCGCTGTGCTTCCATCTTCACAGAACCATCTAGGGAAAACTGATTAGACTGCATTGAAGAATCTTCTGTTTGGACAGTTTAGTTGGAAACATACCATTACAAGAGGGTGTGACTGACCTGAGGTAAAAAGAAACTTTGCATCGTCTTTCTTTATGAGGAAACACTACTGGCATACTCAGTGGCCTCTTTCGACACACACTCAATTAGAGAACTTGACGTTACTCCCCACTCTCTTTAAGAAAATTTTTTTTGTGTTTTACTTTAGAAGAATAATGTGAGAAAGTGCTTGGGGAAAATAAAGGGCTCTCTAGTAAAAATAGCTGCTGCCCCACCCCCTTTGGGCCTCGAGTGCTAAAGACTTCCGTCCCCTCGCTGCAATGGTAAATGCCTAACTGGGCATAATTTCCACAGCACAACTTGCATGGCCCAGGCAGCTGTCTGCCACACCAACGGTTTATGAAATCCACCCACAGCATTTGACTCAATTACCTCCTGCAGCTGCGAATTCCACAGGTCGACCACATTCTGCATGGAAAAGCATTTCTTTGTACTCATTCCAAATTTATTAGCCATTTGAACCATTTATTTTAGTGACTTATGTATTTTTAAGTGTTCAGATATCACCAGCTCAGGCCCAAGTCCCATTGGCCTGTACTTAATATGCAGTTCAGAATATTAGAATACAGTCTTCAAAGGAGCTATGTAAACTTAGGCCTGGTATGTTGACCTCCACTTGAGCTTTGTTCAAAGTCCTTCAGCCATGGGTGTCCTCACAGCCCACCAGCCTCACAAACGTAGGATCCTGGTTGAACAGTTCAAACCTTCACTGGGCTAGAAGCCTGAGTTGTGGCCACATTGGCTATACCGGGACATTCCTAAGAGATGAGTAAGCATACGGTTTCACAGATAAAGAAACTGCGTCACAAAGAAGTGAGGTCACCTGCTCTCGGTACCAGAGGGGCTTTATGACAAGCACTGAATCCGCTAACTAGGCATTCTGAAGACAATTTCAATGTCTGTACTCTATCACAGAGGATTCTATGGAAGATAGGAGTAAGAATTCTGGATAAGTAAATTCATGTGCCCTGGGCCAGCAGCAGTACATGTTCATACTCCCTGGAGTCGCACTCTGGTTCCAAGTGTCCTGCTTCTCTCCCCATCAGACCCCTCAAGAATGTGCCATGGAGGATGCTGGGTGTCCCTCTCACTCTCCTAGAAGTAGGTCTCAAAGCACATCCACAAGCTTGGGCTTTGAGCATCTTCCTTTAGTTTGGAAAAATGACATTCTTGGCCCTTTAGTTCTTGCCTCCCTGTCATCCTCCTGCAGGTGAACCCACAGGGATGTCTCCCCTGGCTGCCACCAAGGAAGCCTCAGTTCCTGTCCTGGCCACACTGTGCAACATTGGATAGCCCCTCCCCTTCCCTCACTACGGTTCTTCTACTGGGAACTCAGGGAGTGTGTTAGGTGGTGTCCATGTTTCCATGCACAGTGGGGAGCCCCCAATGCTTCACTATTCAGAGCTATCAAACTCTGACCATACGCCAACTCCTGAGCTCCACAGAGCTGCAATCCCTCAGCTCCAGCACAGCAGGAAGGACTCCCACCTTGTGTCACCCTTAGAGAAATCAGCCGCGATGTGTCCAATGTGTCCAGCCCTGTGTTTGCCCTGGAACGGATTCTCGATCTATGTCAACTGCTTGTCTTTTGCAAGTTTATACTCTGCTTCCCTAAGTGGCACTAAAGGATGCTAAAGACACAACAGGCCATTACATCCTACAGCTTTTGAAGGGGTGGTCCAACTTATTTAACAGCCTAGCCTTAAAATGCCAGGTGTAACTGAGACAAAATCCAGAGCTTAGGGCTATTGCCTAAACCTTTATTCATAATGAATGTATGACCCACAATTAACTCCTCCTGACATAGACAAAAACAGGGCCGCTTGATTAGCAGAAAAGAGAGTTTTGTGCCAAGACCCTTCCCTCCCACAAAAGAAGAAGAAAACACCAGTTGGAAGTGAATTTAATAACGACATGTTTAGTCAGGCGCATCTGCTTCCACTCCATGTCAAGAAATTACAGCCCATGCTTGAATTCAGCAATTTATTCTTTCTCTAAAAGTTTCTTTGCTGTCATGTATGGGCTATGTTTAGGGTTTAGTGTTTCAAGATGGTATTACTGCAGTGGGAAATGAAAACAACTATGGGATATAGGGAATCGATTGATCTTTAGCATTTATAGAAACAGACTTTCCTTTGCCTTTTCAAATAATGCAATGGTTTTAACCACATTTGTGTGTGTGTGTGTGTGTGTGTGCAAATTCTGAATTGGGGTACTGTTTTCTGATAGTAAGTTTAAAAACCTGCTGCTAGCAATTCAGAAAAATTTTGAAATGTCCCCCAATAGCATGGAGTCAGACCATTATATATTAAAAAGGTCTTCAACCCTTGTGGCTTTGGGCAAGTCACTGAACACCTTCTATCTCAGACTGATTATCTGCAACAAGAGTTGGGGTTCCCCCACATCACCCAGCCTAGAGTTGACATTCTACTCTGCATAGCATGCTCTTCATAAGACAACCAAGGTTTTACAGCTTCTTTTTAGCCTGGCCCTTAGAAATTGAATCATTACAGATTTGAATTCAGATTTGGATACCAACCTTGGATGAGTATACATTAACAGTAGGCCACATGAAAATTCCTACCTGATCTGTCTCAAAAAGGATGCAATTTGCAGCAGACCTGAAATTGCTCTTGAGTATCCATGTGTTCTGTTCTGGGTAAGTCTAGGATTGACGCTGCCCCTAGTTACTAGCTGAATCAGCCTGGACAGACTGCTTACAAAGCCATTAAAACAACAACAGGTAATTGGGAGGTAATTTGCATACCATACCATTCATTCATTTAAAGTGTAAATTCAATTTTTTTGTATGTATTCCCAGAATTATACAACCATCACCCCAATCGATGTTAGAACATTTCTGTCCTTGCAGTAGAAATCCTGTACAAATTAGCTGTCACCCACCATTTCCACACACCATTCCCAGACCTTGGCAACCACTGATTTACTTTCTGTCTCTACAGATTTCCTTGTTTCAGGCATTTCCGATAAATGGAATCATACCACTTGTGGCTTTTTATGACTGGTTTCTTTCACTGGGCATGATGCTTTTAAGCAGGTATCAGCACTTTGCTCCATTTTATAGCTGAGTAATATTCCACTCTATAGTAATGCCACATTGTGCTTATTTATTTATCACTTGATGCTATTTGGGTTGTCTGCACTTCTGGCCATTATGAATACTGCTGTTATGAGCATCCATGTAAAACTACAATTCAGCACATCCTTTTTTGTACCTATGAAATTCTGCTGCTTTCCTCACATGGCTATTTTGATTAATGTAAAAACACAGAGCACATTACTTGAAAGATGAACTCATCATCTTCCACATCATCACCTGCTTTTCTGCTGTCCCCTGGTGATACATACCACCTTCGTTCCAGGGACTAAGGTTTTTCCAATATTTGAATTCCCTTCCCTTTGCACTCTGCATTAAAATAGTTTCTGAAGTCTTCTAAATACTTAAGATATAACTTCAACTCATACTTTTCTTTCGTTGTGATTGTCTTTTTTTTTAATTTCTTTTTACTTTAAAGCTTTCTTGACTACATTTGACATAGAATATTAAATAGTTTGAAGTATACAACTTTATATATAATATATATAACTTAGGAAGTGTTCACCCCATAAGTCTAGTACCTACCTGGCACCATACACAGTTATTACAATACTATTGGTTATGTTCCCCATTCTGTGATTGGTATCCCCTATGATTGTCTCAAAGTTGAAACCTCATTTCTTATCACTTTCACCTTCTCACTGAATACTGTTCTCACCACTTATTAGCCATGAAACCCCCAAGCTCTCTTGCCATCTTTCTGCAACAATATTTTAGTTCTAGGGATTCAGTGTTTAAACTCTTAGTGATTCTCTACCAGAAGGGTAACTGTACCAGGTCCTTTACCAGCAACAAAATTTGCAAGCCACAAACTTGGGTCCATAACTATAAATTTGATTATTTTCCCATAAATGAACTAAAATCATCTTTTAATTCCCCATTTAGTCTACTGGCAAAATGCTTAATCTAGTTATATCCAGGTAATTTCAGACATTTCAGTGATTCCTCATTGCCTTTTGGCTTGAGACCAGCATCTCCTCTGCTGGCCTCTTGTCACTGCTCCCCTTGGCTGGGGTTGGGGCGGGGCACTGACAGCATGCAGGTTTTGTATCAGGGAAGTCCCACATTCAGTCCATAGGCAATCTCTATTGTCCAGGGTGCTGATGAGATGTCCCCTACCCTAAATGTTTTAGCCTCCTTCATTGCCCCCATTTTGCCTTTCCTGCCTAGAATAGACTTGCTGGCAATTCTGCTCGGTATCCTATGATGACATCCTGGGCTTTTCAAGGCCCAGTATCCCTTCAGACATCCAGTCAGTGAGTCACCTGCCACTCATCTGGAGTTTCCATTGTGTAGCCCAGCCCACCCCGAGGAGTGGGCAAGAAACAGGACCCCTTCTCAGCAAGCAAGCTGTCTCTACTCTCTCCACAGCTCCTCCTCCACCAGCTCTGCCAGCCTTTGTCTGGTTTATGCAGACAGGCTAGTTGAGCTTTTTACTAGTTTTCTTTCTGATGTGTTTTTATATTAGAAATTGAAGGTTTACATTCCTTTAGGTGTTTTGTTTTCCAAAACACTCAGCTCTTAGAAGTTAGGGGACCTGGCTTGCAAAGCTATTGTCCCTTCTACAAGTTTCGAGAGCCCTTTTCAGAATGGCTAGTTCTCAGGCTCACTGGAATCCAAACCTGTGCCCTTGGCCACTGTGGTCTTCTGCCTCCAAGTTCCAGAGGGTACCAAGGGCTGAGACCTAGTGGCCAACACTTCAGGTCCCTCCAGATTCTTCTGGGGCCATAGGAATAGCAGGGAACTTCCAGCCAGAGTGGTTTCTCTAATTACCTGAATCTTTGGTTGTTTGAGCCACAGAAACATTCTACCCAGCACAGGTCAACCAACCAGGCTCTCTGATTTGAAGGGTCTTGGCCTGTCTCTGACTTGACCTTCTCCTTACATCACACCCTTCTGGAAGGTCAACAAGGTGTCCAGAGGGCTGTCATACCTTAAGACACTCCAGCCCTAGTTCTGTTTCTGCTGCTGACTTGGGGGACTGGACAAAGACCTTGGGTGCCAACACCCTAGTAAATTGAAATCACACATTGTGTGGAGCATATTCTCAGGAAAGGCATAGAGCAAAAATGCACCATAAGTATTAAAATTCGAGAGGGGGAAAAACAAAGAAGCCATCATAAGCAATGTTCCCACTGGGTAGAAAGTAGACAAGAGTAGAATCCTAGTTCAATGTCTTCTGAAGAAAGTATCAAGTGAGTAGAAAGCAAAAGAATATGGTAGTTGATTCCATAAAAACAAAAAGAGAAAGCCATGTAAGAATTTTTGGTTTTGTTTCAATTGGCCATTCCTTGCTATTCATGGAAAAACATAAAAGCTGTGATTGCCTGTAATCATTGTTGTGAATTCTGGTGAAGTTGACTTTCTGAATATCCAAGTTTTCACTGCTCTTCTCAAATGGAAAGAATGTAAACTGATTGGGGCAAGCAGAACCAGGACTTGAATTTTTTTCCCTCTATGTGTGTACTTCTAACTTCTAACATAATTGAAAGGATGAATTCATTTGGCGAGCCGTGCTGCTCAAATTCAAATTTGGTTCTCTCCAAGAAAGACACTAAAACAGATTTTTCTTTGAAGTTAGGAAATAATGAAGCATAGCGATGATACATTTTGCATATTTGTTTGCAAAAGACATGATATATATTTTTTGTCTTGAATATGGGTCGCTATAAAAGAAAAGTCCTCTTGCAGGATTACTTCGTTTGGCTGTATCGCTTTAAGGATTTAAGAGCAACTCTCTATCCATATTATCTGGTGACAAATCCTCTGCGATTCCCTGCTAAAACAAGTCCAATTGATAGCAGATAACCTGGGCTCAGCCTTCTTAAGTTTTATTTCAATTAATCTCCGATTCATGTTAATGATCTTTCAACTGTTTCATTCCTTCTGATACTGGAATTTTGATATCATCTTAATGCGCTTACGGCATACCTAATCCACCCCGTTGGATCTTTGGTTGACTGTGGCCCACATGATTTCTGAAATCTCCTTCCGTTCTCTAGAGATCACTATACCCCCCATCCCCACTCAAAACCCCTTGGGAAATTTGCTGAGAACAAATATTTTGGATGCTTAGTTTGAAATCACATTTTTTAGTGCGTGTGTGTTTATATATTTAATATGCTCGGTCCTGCATTTGTGTTTAATTGTCATTTTCCCCAGGAACCACGCGCCGCCCCTGTTAATTTCTCATGACCCATTCGCAGGGGCATCTGCACCACAGAGGGAGCAGCTGACTTCCATTAGGGCTCAGTTTTCTCAGCAGGAGCCACCACTGACCTAAGCATTCCTTTTCCAACACTGGCCCAGGCACAGCCGCCCGGCAGTGGCCGTCCAGGCGCTCGGCCTTCTGGGCTTAGGGAGCTGCTACTTTCAATTATTTCTAAATTATTTTAATTGCTTGAAGCCATTAAGGAATACGCACTCAACATTTGCGCACTTTGCAAAGAATTGCCAGAGTCGCCGCAGACCAATGTTTCCACTAACACAATATGACTTCGGAGGAACATCAAAGGCCTGCGGAAAAGCATTCTTGCTCTTCCACCCATCAGGGTTTGACAGTGTGTAAAACAATGTGATTTCCAGACAGAACTGGCTAATACGGGCCCCACGAACTCTGGGAAACCAGACGAGGGCAGAGTCTGAAGGAGTTGAGTGAGTAAAGGAAAACATGGAGGCCCTTGGCTAAGCTTGGCCTCACATTATATTAGAAAAAGAGGCAGTATGGCCATGACTCAAAACCTATACTCAGAGCATTGGGTTCACAGAGTCTCCAAGGACTATAAATGCATCTCTGGGGATTATGGTCCAAATTCTAGTGTAACTAGTGTGGGTGGTTTTGAATTAAGGAAATGGGATCTACTGTGCAAGTATACTTTCTGGCAGGTTTCAGATCTTCATGGAAATTTCAGCTTCACGTGGCTGATGATAGGGAAGGATCATGAGGGAGCCAGGTTGTGTATACCAAGCACGTAGCTCAACGTTGGCAATCAGTATTGTTCAAATGCTTAAATGATTGAGTAAGCTAACATGCCCGTAGTTCAAACAAAAAATAAAACTAGTCATGAGTTTCTCTATATGCCTGTTCTTTCTTCTTTCTCCCTTATTTGGAGTAGCAGTTTACCTTTTCTTACTCAAGATTTAGCCTTCAACCGATACCCTGGACCCACCCACTGTGCCATCTTAGAGACTTCATTCCAGGAATTGAGGTTTTCCACCCACACATAGCCAATGTTTATCTTTCTCACACACACACACACATTCCATAAAGTCTATTCCTTTGACCCCTTTCACTGCTTCTGCCATGTTTTGGGCCTTCATCATATGTCTATTTGAACTATTTCAATGCTACCCTAACTGAACAGCATCTTTGACAATGTAACTAGGATATAGCAACCTTGCTTCCTCAGTGTTAAATTCATTCTTGACCAACTCCTCCCTCATAGTCACAAGATAACCAGCAAGTCTCGAATACTTCCGTCTTTGTTCATCTAGCAGGAAGAAGGAAGCATCTCTTTTAGTACCTCCAATAAAACAAGGACAATTTTTTCTTTCATAGGTATCGCAAACACCTGTGAATACCTCCCCATCTCTCTCTCTCTCTGGTTTGTCCATCTTCAAGTCAATCACTGAGGCTGAGAAGGGAATACAATTTGCTTATAGGCTTAAGCCAATTAGCTACCAGCTCTAGAAGTAAAAGTGGGGCAATTTCAACCAAATTCAAAAGCTGACAACAAAGAGCAGATAAATTCTCCAAAAGGAAGCAAGAATATGTAGGTAAGAAAAGGGGATGGGTGCTTGTGAGGCAGCCAAAATTGTCTAGTGCAGAGATCTAAGAACAGAATCAACAGCCAGGTCTCAGACCAGAAATTGGTTCAGAATGAAAGGGAAAGCTCGGAAGCTAACAGCCAGAAAGGTCAGTAAAGGCAGCAAAAGCAATCAGAATCCATTAGCCAGAGCATGAAATAAGCCAAGATCCTAAAACTCAGTTGAAGCAATAGCTACCTGAGCTGGTTAATCATTAGAATCCCTGGGAGAGCTTGTTGGTTTTGTTTCTAATACCTCGGTCCCATCCCAGAGATACTGATTTGATCCATCAGAACCTCTTAGCATGTGGAGCTGCTGTGTGAGGATGGACTAGCCTAAAACAATGGGTGGAGGAGCCATGCAGCAATTCTTGGCTGGAATGGTCAGTTGAGAAGAAAAAGAACCAGTTCGCTTCAGATACATGTAGAACAGTGAAACTAGACCATCTTCTTACACCACACATAAGAATAAATTCAAAATGGAGCAAAGACTTAAATGTTGGGCCCCAAACCATAAAAACCATACAAGAAAACATAGGTGGCAAAATTTCAGGCATTGCTCATGACAATATTTTATTGGATGTATCTCCCCAGGCAAGGGAAACAAAAGAAAAAATAAACAAATGGTACTACATCAAACTAAAAAGTTTTGCACAGTAAAGGAAATCATCAACAAAATAAAGAGACAACCCACAGAATGGGAGAACATATTCACCAATACATCTTATAAGGGGTTAACATCCAAATTTTATAAAGAATTTATAAAACTCAATGCCCAAAACACAAATAACCCAATTTAAAAATGGGTAAAAGACCTGAATAGGCATTTGTTCAAAGAGGACATACAGATGGATAATAGACATGAAAAGATGCTCAATATCACTAATCATCAGAGAAATGTAAGTTAAAACCACCATGAGATACCACCTCACACCTGTCAGAATGACTCTCATCAATAAACCAACAACCAACAAGTACTGGTGAGGATGTGGAGAAAGGGGAACCCTTTTGTTCTGTTGGTGGGAATGCAGGTTGGTGCAGCCACTAAGAAAAGCAGTCTGGAGATACCTCAGACAATTAAAAGTGGATTTTGACCCAGTGATCCCAGCTCTGAGAATATATTTGAAGGAACAGGAAACACTAATTTGAAAGAACGTAAGCACCCCTATGTTCATTGTAGTGCTGTTTGCAACCACCAAGATATGGAAGCAGCCCAAGTGTCCATCAGTAGATGAGTGGATAAAACAGCTATAGGACATTTACATAATGGAATACTACTCGGCCGTAAAACAAGAAGAAAATTTTACTCTTTGCAACAGCATGGATGGACCTGGAGAACATCATGCTAAGTGAATAAGCCAGTCAGAGAAAGACAAACACCATATGATGCCACTCATATGTGGAATCTAATGAACAAACTGAACTAAGAAGGAAAATGAGGACAGACTCATAGATGGAGAGCAGTTGTCAGCTGGTTGCGGTGGCATCCTGGGGGAATTAAGTAAACAGGAAAGGGGACTCATGGACATGGACAACAGTGCAGTGATGGCTGGGGAAAGGAGGTACAAGGGGACTAAATGGTAGTGAAAAAAGTACAATAAGGATTAAGTCAAAAATAAAAAGAACCAGTTCTATTTATTGTGTTTCCTACCCTCCCCAATGTGGTGTGTGAAAATCAGGCAGGGTATGTTTTCCTTCCCAAAGGGAATCTCACAGCAGCAAGTCATCAGCCACTTTTGAAAGGTCACACCAGCAAGCTAACCAGCACGCCAAATCCAGAATGGCTGGTTGCCTCCTATTCCCTGGGTACATTGACTTGATTTCATTGCCTAAAATGGGTGAATCCAGAGCTTTTCATAATTTGTCAAATACATCCATGTTTTATATCTTGTACACATAAATAGCGTTTGGCAATAAACTTACTGGGTATGTATGTAGACTTTCATTAAGACATGAAAACACTTAACACGATAATTTATCACATTTCCTCTTTTGCTAGATAGGGCCATCTATTCTATAAAAAAAATACAAAGACAAGAAAAATCAGAGTGGAAGAGTGAGCTAGGGTAGTATGCCCTTCATTACCCTGGTTGGTGAGATCAATACACTACATATTTACTCCTGACCAACTTTAATGATCCTACTTAGCCTGAGATAAAAAGGTAAAAGAAAGGTTAAGGAACCTGAGGGCTTGGAGGAGGTTTCAGGTCAGCAAAGGGACTGAAAATGCTCCAAGAAAGACTAGAACTCTCCAACCTCTTGTCTAACTTCTCTACCCCATTGACCTGGAGCATCCATCCAGGCGGGGTGCGATGGGAACTGACAAAATAACGCAGGTCCTGCCCTGTCCTTCAAAACTCTAGCATGTGCTTCCAGCCCAAGGCCCGCAAAGAACATCTATCCTGTCGCTAGTGGAGGAAAGATGAGAGACACGGTAGCTCCCTGCTGAATCTTCTTATGTATCTGTTCCAACGCCAATTGTTTGAAGATTCTCTTGTTTCCCTTTTAAGGTCCAGTACGTCTTCTCTGGGCTTCTCGCCTTCCACAGGGGCACACACCACAAACGTTCTAACTTTTCCATTCTACGAATTACTTCATTTCGTTTTGGCCCAAGAGCAGCATTGATCTCGGGCATAGCCAGCTGTGTAGCAGCTGTGCGAGTCAGGAAAGCCGCCGCGGGCTCGGGAGGCTGGGACGTTATTAACTCGGAAGGGAACAAGCAGACGGGTTGAGGGCTCCTTCTCTCTCAGCCTCTGCTAAGTCATTCTCCCCAATATCGATGACGTGGTGTGGGGCGAAACTCAGGTTTCACACCTCGTCGGGATTTCGTTAAAGAGTTTCATTTCCAGTAGGAGGAAGGGATGATGGAGAAGAAAATTTCCTCATGCTTGGCTTTGGAGTTGGGGTGGGAATGGGGTAAGGAAGGAGTCCTCGTGTGTGGTAGCAGTCCGTCGAAGTGTCAGGGGGGAATGTCTTCCTCTCAGGAGCCAGGGACCAGAGGGGCCTCTCCAAGAAAGTGAATTCAGGGATTGAAACTGAGCTCTTGAAATTCCCGAGGCCTTGTAGCATGCAGCCTACACCTGAACACCGTATGAAATGCTCCTCCCAGGGCCCACAATGCATTGAAAAGTTAGAGAAAGGGCCTTTCTGAAAGATTTGGTGATAAACCCACTAGGCTAGATCTAAAATGGATTTATGCTGTATTTGCAATAGGTTACATAGAAGGTCGAAAATGAAGCATGTGTTTGTACCCATTACTATTAGCCTAAGGTACAATAAAACCCCTAATTTGTAAACTCATGAGAAGCGTATTCATTCCTCAAAAGGCAGAGGTGCAGCTGACTTCTTGACTTGGATGAAACAGTAATGGTTACAGACACACAGTAAATAAGATGCTTCACGCTCGAACTTCACCTAAAGTGAGAAATACAGATTAGACCCAGTTCACAGCATTGTTGTCACCGGCAAGACCTTGGTACGTTGTCACATTAGCATCAGTCCTTTAAGACGGTGTCCTGCTTGGCAACATCAACTATGAAAATGAAAATCACATCGAATATGAGGTGTAATATTTTCATAGCAGCATCTCCCTTCCAGTTTTTTTTTTTTTTTTTTTCATGAGACAAATGGAAGCTTCAGGGCGGGGGTGGAATACCTGTTGTGTAGGAAATAAAGGGGCCATCTTTGTAGCGTGAAGGCGATGGCACTGTCGGATGGAAGCAATGAGACGTGTAACTAGAAGAGGAGGTGGATTTGCTTTTCAACCTGCCTGAAGCTGGGCTGGCCGAAGCCAGGGGTGCAGCCTGGGACAGGGAAGGAACGGGATCCTGACCAACCTCTGTGGAAAATAAACGTGTCACCTGGGACTACGTAGAACTCATTTAAAAATCAGTCAATGCAACGACTTGTTTTTCTTTAAAGCAAATACCCATCCTGCTTTAAAGATCCATGGCTATTTAATGAGAGAGATGGACACATGCTAAGCTGTGGCTTCCCGTTCATTTTACATTCAGTACAATGATAAATTCGTAGCTTTTCTTCGCTTGACAAGGGAAACTTTTGATGAACAGATGGAAAACAGTAGTGATTGTCTATGCTTTCAGCTTCACTCACACACTGGAGGCAGTTTCCGACTTACCCTAATGTATGCTTCTCTTTCTATATTACTCGTAAGACTTTTCCAAAAGAGAATACTTAAGCAATTTCTTAAAATTAAAAAAGCTTTCCTTAAGTTCCCTAGTCAGCGTTTCTCTTGGATGGAATGTGACTTCATTTAATTGCCCAAAACATATGTTAATTAATAAAACGTTACAGATAAAACCCAGGGACTGGGCGCAACTGCATGACTATGGTGCCTCCTGCTATAAATGATCAGTCATGCACTCTTTAATCATGGTTCCAGGGAAATCACTGCTTGGTCCTTAGAGGGTCTGTGGTTAGGTAATGACCATGTAGGTCAATCCAACAATCCAGATGGGTGCTGCCTCTGACCTCCCACCCACGTCTTCAGCACCACTTTTGAACTGCTCCTACCCAACTCACAACTTTCTACCCCCTGTTTTCCAAACCCATAGGTGTTTAGCTTGCTTCATTCATTCCTTCCTGTAAAAATAAAGAGTAGGGGATCTCACCTAGGGTACTTGACCTTGCTCTTGTTTCCTGTAGCAAAGGTATTACATTTACATATTTAAGGTGCCCCGATGTCTCGTGGGGGTAAACTAAGGACCAGACTTGGGGACCTGACAACCCAGGGCAAAGCTACTGGGTGGTCCTCTGGGCAAGGCTAGAGGACCTGCAAGCAGCAATTCCCTAGACACTATGCAGGTAGAAGGCAGCTGCCCCGTACCCCAGAAGGTAATCTCCCGGAACCCTTCTTGAGAAAGCTCCAATAATGCTGCCTAACACGGCCTTGAATTTGAGGTCTGACGAGGCTGAGCTGATGTCCAGGAAACTGGCCAGAGCTGATCTAACGACTGACACAGCAAAGACTGACCCGGGGAGAAGCTCAGGGAGTGGTTCAGAGAAAACTGCTCTTCAGCAGGGCAGCTTACCACATCCTGCTCCCTCAGGTGGCAATGGCCACCTGCAGTGGCCCTGGGCATTGGTCTCTGTTATAAAATTGAACTTTGCCCACACACATACCCACCAATATCTCCCTTTGTCCCTGAACCCCCAGGAATGCACCCAAATACCTAAGTATTTCACAGGGACATTATACTAATGGGCAAAGCAACTCTGGATGAGGTATCTGGTCTATTGCTATTCAGATGCTTTGGGGATGCTTACCTGCCATCCTCAACTTGCTTACAATCTATCTTTTCAACATTGAACATGTTGAGAATCCTAAGCCAACTATCTCCAGAAAAATTTGGCTTTGTAAAGTCAGTTGGCATAGGAAGGCTTTAGCTCATCACCACAGAACTCACTGAGGTCCTGCCTTGCTGTGGGAAGAAGGAGGGTGGAAGGAGGTAGGAAAGGATGAAGGGGGGTAAATGGTGGTGGAAGGAGACTTGACTTGGGGTGTCGAACACAATACGATATACAGATGATAGATGATAGAATCAAAGTCCTGGCTCATGACACAGTGGATAGGCACCTGCCTGTGAACCCAAAGGTTGCTGGTTCAATTCTCAGCCAGGGCACATAACCAGATTGCAAGCCAGATCTCTGATCAGGTCCATAACTGGAGGCAGGTGAAAGGCAACCATACATTGATGTCTGTCTCCCTCTCTGCCTCTCTCCCTTCCCTTCTATCTGGAGATAATGGATAAAGTCTTTAATAATAATAATAATAGAGGATCATACACCTGAAATCTATATAATGTTATTAACCAATATCACCCCAATAAATTCAATAAAAATAAAAATAAGTAAGCCCTGGCTGGTGACACAGTGGATAGGTGCTGGCCTGCGAACCCAAAGGTCACTGGTTTGATTCCCAGCCAAGGCACATAACTGGGTGCAAATCAGGTCTCCAGCCAGGTTCTTAGCCAGAGGCAGGTGAAAGGCAACCATACATTGATGCCTCTCTCCTTCTCTGCCTCTCTCCCTTCCCCTCTCTCTAAAAATAATAAATAAATTATTTTTAAAAATTAACATACAAATAAGTAAATAAAGTTAAGATATAAAGAAAACGTACTAGAAATTTGAATACATTAGGTTCTACACTGCACCTTCTAGGTGGCTTCTTATTCTTGGAAAAAGAATATGAATTTTGGGGTTTGATTTAGAAAACATCCTCTTGAGAGATGAAGCCATTTGATGTTCTGCTCCAGGTTTGATTCAGTGAAGACCACAGAAAGGCCTGGGCTGATTCTAGAGCCACGATGTCAAAGATGGGATCCATGAGAGACATTTAGCTAGTGTAGTAAAATACACACTGGATCCCTAAGACGTGGTATTAAAAACCAATGTACACTATCTTGCCAACAATAGTTTACATTGATTATATTGTTGACATTAGAATGTTTTGTATAGACTGAGTTAAAAGGATATTTTTAAATTAATTTCACTTACCTCTGTTTTGTTTTGTTTTTTTAAAATTTGAACTGTGATAACTCTAAGTCCTCTCTGCCTCCCATATTCTGTGTTCCCAAGTCCTCTCTGCTCCCACAACACACGGGCATGACAGGGGTAGTAATCAACTATAGCTACTGACCAAACAAGAAACCTCAAGCCAGGTTTGAGGACAGGAAACGTTACCCTGTCTCCAGCATTTCAGAGGTAAAGAAACGTTCTTCAACTATCAGCTACCAGTGTCCTGGCTCTTTGGCTTAAGAGATGAGCAACATCTGGGATTTGCTAAGTTGAGTCAGCAAAGACCTTCCATTTGCTTGAAATGACTTCCTAAAGTCATTTTCCACACGGTTCCGACTTTCTAAGATGTTCTGCCATGAGGCCTTGGCTGTCAGCAGGCATGGAGCCTGCCAAAGTGTGGCCTTTCTGGGACTCACTGCTGGGTTCTGCCTTGTTCCCATGAAGTCACGGACCATGGATGCTACCACCCTTTGTGCAGGGCAACTCATTCATTCTCCTCCTTTGATCATATTGTGGTCAGTCCCAGTGTCTTGCAGAGCGGGGCACACTCCTTGCTTATGCTCCTGGAGAGACTGGAGACACAGAACGTTGCTAAAACAACAACTCTGCGGATTATGGGAAAATAAATAGGCACCAAACAAGAAACAGAACTGCTATGATGAACAGCAGAAGAGGGTGGGAGTTGCAGAATACGGAGCAAACCCTCAGAGATGTCAAACCACAGAAGATACAAAAAGCAAGTCTTCATTAGGTGCCACTCACAATACTGAAGCTCAGACCACTCACTCCTTCATGCAGCCTCTGCAGGTGCTCTCTTTGTCATAAGGTCATTGAAGCCCCCTACCCCCACCTTTTAAGACAAATTTGTTTTTCCACCAGGGTGAGAAACAACCAGCTTGTCCAAAAGAGGAAAACCCAAAACATGCATTATGGATGGAATGTTTGGAACAAAAATGGAACTTGAAGTGGTTGTAGAAGGAATGGGCCAAGAGACCCAAGTTTACTCCTAAATTGGAGGAACTGCCAAATAGATATTTTAGATACAGAGTACCCAGCCAACCTCACTTCAATTCTGAGGACCTTGGAAAATAAGAACAAAAGTGCTGTACTCATGACCCTGCACCCCACCAGGTTCCCAGTGAAGAACATTAGACAACCTCTTCGTTTTGTAACAGTAAGTAAACACATGTGACACCAAGGCTACTTTGCTCTGTAGCCCCAATGCTGAGCACAGTATCTGGTTATAGCCATATTAAAAATGGTAAATCAATCATTCAATCAATCAATTATAAAAATAGGATTTTTCGCCTCATCATTCTTTGCACCATAGCAAATCATTTCACCTCATGGCTTAATTTTTAACTTGCTGATTATAAGCAAATATCATGTTGTGATGAAATAATATGAGCTTTTTATGCAAAAAGATACCCCTGGGCCCCATCATCTTTCTGAAGAACTTGTAGTGAAACCCCATATCTCTTCTGTTTTCCTTTGAGAGCAGTGACTTATGTTTGGAGCATGGCTGCTCCATGCTATTGTCTTCAAACCCACACTTACTGAACTAACCCTGTAACATCCATCACTCACACATCCTGTGCTTTAACCACGCAGGTATCAAGTTTAGGCAACTCCTCATTTTTCTCTCTACTGCCACTTTTATCAGCAACCACTAGACAGAAGTCCACACTCATTTCTTAGCCAATATTGTACCACTCTTTAGCACTTATATTTGCATGATGGTTAGTGGATGACATGTCCATCTTACATATAGAGTTTAAGTTTCTTACAGAGAGGAATGGTTCCTCTTTCTCATCTTTTAATTCTCCCTTCCTATCAGCACATTACCATAGCATAGTGCCTTTGCCAAATAGATATTCAATAATGCATATTGATTTGAAGAACTAGGCAATGATGGTTGGAACTGGAGAGTATTATGTTTAGTGAAATAAGCCAGGTGGCAAAAGACAAATACTGTATGATCTCACCTAATATGGGAAACTAATGGACAAAACAAACAGATGAGCAGAATAGAGCCAGAGAAATGGAAACAAGGAATAGACTGGCAGTGACCAGAGAGGGAGGGGAAGAGGGTGGGACAGAAGGGGAAGGGTTTAATTAAGAAGCTAGTATGAATGACCCATGGACATGGACAACGAGGTAGGGATTGACTGTGGGAGAGGGGATAGGGTGGGTGGGGCAGGGAAGAGCAATGGAGGAAAATGGGACAACTGTAATATAACAACAATAAATTAATAAAATTAAAAGAACTAGGCAATGTTGCTAAACTTGCACGTTGTCCTTTTAAGATGGAATTTTAATGCTGATTTTGTCTTGCCTTCCAAAATCTGTCCCTCTGAAGTCTACAGGTCTGTATAAGCGTGTTTCTGGGAAGGTGCCATCTGCTACTGTGAATTTACAGTCTCTTGCAACAAACAGGGAACGTAAATAGGGAAAGCAGAAACTGAATTTCTTCCACTGAAAGACTGGCACCACACAGCTGTGTCCTGGAGAAATGTTTTCCATTGACATGCCCAGTCTTAAGTGGACTCATCCAGGTACTACTTCTCCCATCCTGATGTCTTCCTTCAGAGAGACATCAGAAAAATATGACTTGTCAACGGATCTCTGATGTCCTGCAGGCATTCCACGTGCTTCAACCTTTCAGCTGAGCAGAGCACAGGAAATTTAGCTTGAGTCTCACTCATTCCATGAGTCCATGGAGGAACCACTAAGGTTCCCATGTATGAATGTATTATACTAGGTCTGTCCCGAAAGCATCAGCCGCGCAAACTGTTTTAATTATACTGACATTGGCTCAATACTTTTGGGACAGGCCTCATATGATTGGCTGGTACATGGACTGTTTAGGGGATGTCAAAGGTGCCTCTATGCACATGAAGTGCTCAAAGGTACATCTTGAAAATCATGACATGTTAGCAAAATGAATCTCTCTCGATGGCTCTCTCTCTATTAAGTTTCCCCAACCATGACCACCTGGTGTCTTAGACACACTATAAGGTCAATGTCAAATATGGTATTGAAGATGAAAGGTTTACTAAGACTACTCTTCTCTCTATGACTATATATTTATGAATTATCTGTGGCATCTAAGAGCTTGTTCTCCAGAGCTAAGCCCACTGAATTAAAACACTTTTTCTAAAAATTAATAGTAGTGTATCCCTAGGAAAGGCACTTGAGTTCTTCAGGTCTCAGTTTCCTAATTTGTAAATACTGATATTAGTAGTTGCCACTTTCATGCCATTTGTGACATTATAAAACACCAGCAAGATGCCTCTTGATCCCAAATGCTGGGGTGTTGGCTGGAGGAGCCTGAACCCCTGTGCTCCCTCCCTCCAGATCCTAACTTAATAGTCATTCTTGAAGTCACACTATCTTTCTTTCTTGAGAACCAGAATAAAAGGATTCTCATTTGCTTTCTAAAAGACCTTTCGTTCTCATAGACCAGAGCATCTGTTCTGGACAGAAGAAAGCCTACAGAAGAGCCTAAATATTCCAAGTGCTTGAGATCAACACAACCCGCCACTTCCTTTTAAATAAGAAGAGTTACTTTGTAAGGTCAGAATCAAGGCCTGGATATAGAGGGGTCCTGATTCCCAAACTCGAATGGCTTTGTGATAGCCTACTCATGTCTACTGCTGCACTTTGCAGAGACTTCTTGCTTCATGCAGAATGAATTCCAAACTCTCTCATCTGGAATTTACCACCCTTCATAATCTAGCACCACACAGCAGGATCACCAAAGCTAGTTAATATCCATCATCTCATGGAGATATATTTTTACCCTTGAGATGAGAACTTTTAAAATTAAATATTTTAGTATTGTTCTATTACAGCTATCCCAAGTTTTCTCCTTCACTCTCCACCCAGCCTTCCCCTCACTTCCAACAGTCAATCCTCATGTCCATGTCCATGAGTTGTTTGTACATGTTCCTTGATTAGTCCCTCCCCCTTCTTTCCACCTTTACCCCCTACCCCATCTCCTCTGGTCGCTGTCAGTCTGTTCCTTGTTTTCATGCCTCTGGTTCTATTTTGCTCACTAAGTTCCTCTTATAGGTGAGATTGTATGGCATTTGTATTTCACCACCTGGATTATTTCACTCAGCATAATACCCTCCAGTTCCATCCATGCTATCCCAAAAGGCAGGCGTTCCTTCTTTCTGCTGCATAGTATTCCATTGTATAAATGTACCACAGTTTTCTGATCCACTCATTTACTGATGGGCACTTAGGCTATTTCCAGCACTTGCCTATTATAAATAATACTGCTATGAACACAGGGGTGCATAGGTTCTTTTCCATTGTTTCGGGGTTATCAGGGTATAATTCCAGTAGTGCAATCACTGAGTCAAAAAGCAGTTCCATTTTCAGTTTTTTGAGGAAACCCCATACTGTTTCCCACAATGGTTGCACCAGCCTACATGCCCACCAACAGTGCACTGGGGTTTCCTTTTCTCTACATCCTCACCATTTGATTTGTTGATGATGGCCATTCTGACAGGTGTGAAATGGTATTTCATCGTGGTTTTAATTTGCATCTCTCTGATGAGCAAGTATTAATAAACATGTAAAGAGATTAAGGCTATTATAAGAAAGGAAAAATGAATATGAGATAACTAACTGATTTAAAAATTATTCTTTAAAAAGATGTTATTTATTATTTTTAGAGAGAGGGGTAGGGAGAGAGGCAGAGAGGGAGAGAGACATTCATGTATGGTTGCCTTTCACCTGCCTCCAGCTACAGAGCTGGCTGGAGACCTGGCTTGCACCCTGGTTATGTGCCCTGGCTGGGGAATCGAACCTGCGACCTTTGGGTTTGCAGGTCGGCACCTAATCCACTGTGCCACCAGCCAGGGCTGAAAATGATTTTGAGAGGGTTGAGGGGGAGAAAGAATAAGAGTAAGAAATAGAAATAAGACAAAGAAAGAAAGAAAAGAAAATTTACATTGTAAATAAGAAAGGGAAGAAAGAAGGCAGAATAGTGTATAGTATTATGTTTAAACAAAAATATGAAAAAATATAGTGGAAAATAGGAGCTCAATTGGAGAAAAATATCCACCACAGTAATCTCAACAACAAATGAGCCAAGATTAATATAGGTGGAATGGGAATAAGAAGGAAAAAAGAAAGAAAAGCTTATGTGATGTATAGAAGAAAGAAAAGTGATTTTGAGAGGATAGAGGAAGAAGGAAAACTAAGAGTGATGAAAACCAGGCTAAGACCTGGACAAATGAAAATTTAAAACAAAACAAAACAAACAGACCAAAAAACAAAACAAAAAAAATAAATAAAAAAGGTCAGGAGGGAGGCAGAATGGAGTAGGAGAGGAGAACATTAAAATTGAGATTTAAAATACAAAAATAGTCATCATCTAGAAACAAAATTGAACAACTGTCATCGTAGCAACAACCAATGAGCAAAGATTGATCAAAGTGGAGAGAGAATAAGGGTATTTTAAGAATGGGAAGAAGAATATGAGATGACTAATAACAAGAAAAATGGTTTTGAGAGGCAGGAGTGAGGAGAAATACGACGAATGGAGAATAGAAACAAATTTTAGCAAGAGAGAAAATAAAACTTACAAGAAAACTAAGAAGAAGAAGGAAGATAGTAAAATGAAGTAAGAGAAGGGAGGGGAAAATATGACATTTGATATACACTAAAATATAAAAACTAGTGAAATAATAGGCGCAGACTTGAAGGAAAAGAAATGAATGATAATAAGCTCTGCAGAAGAAAAAATAATAATGCAAATCATGAAGAAGCCCATGGTGAAATTCATCTCAGTAGAATCTGGTGTTTACCACTGTTTTCTCTCTCTGGATCCACCCCTGGCAATGTCAGATGGTGTCCTAGGCAGCCTGTTGGAGACCACAAGCCATCCACAGTCTGCGGCTGTCTGCTTCAAATTTCAAAGCCACCATTCTGCCCTGCTGGCTTTCCAGCCCAGACCCAGGAGTTCAGTTAACAACCCCAGAGGACTGCCAGCACCTTCTCCACCTGCCTCCAGAGGGGACCTCTGGTGTGATTGGGAGGTCACCCCTGAGGGGTACTGCTCAGTCTTCAGAGAAGATGATGAGGGTGTTTCTCCACCCCCTCGCCACATATCTTGGTCTGTCCCAGATTCTTTCCAGTTATGAATGTTTTCTGGTGAACTAGCTGTTTCCTATGATGGGCCAATCTGTATAAAAGGGGCAGCTCTTTCCTGATTGGTTCTGACAGGGGCTCCGTCCAGGTGTCAGGCTGGGCGGTGCCCTGAACACACCTCCTGGCTCTTGTCTTCACTTGCTCTGCCCTGATCCCAGGACCAGTGTAGCTGGTACTGAGTGTCTGGTAAAGGGCCCTTTCAGAGTTTTTTCTTCTTTCCCCTGTGGAAATACATCCGGCATGGGGCTCCTGGACCTGGCCTGACTAATCGGCAGAGACTCCTGCAGGTGGGAGTTGGGTTTGCCTGTCTGTGAGGGGACCTGCCTGGCTACAGCAAATCTAAGGTGTTCAGCTCCTGCCCGTACTGTCCCCAACCTGCCATTCCCTCCCTGGAGACTGGGGCCCACACTTGCCATTCTGTACCACCCTCTGCTTACCAGCCATGCTGGGTTGGGTCCCCCAATCCCTTCAGGGTGCCTCTATCCCTCTGAGTTCTTTGTTTGCAGAGCCACTGTGCACACTCATGCAGACACATGGAGCACTGGGTCCCTACTGGGTCGCAAGTGCCACCTCAGCTCCTCTTTTTAAAGTTTCTGTGTGGCCCCCACACACCAAGCCCTTAGGAGACCTGTTCTCCACATTCCTGCTCCCCCAAATCACCAAGTCCCTCTCAGTCAGGGCTGACCACACCTGTCAGGGCCTCCGACAGTTTTAGATCCTTTCTCTGGATCTCCCCCAAATGGTGCTGGGGAGAGTCCCGCAGAGATACTAGAACCCTGGGTGGTGGTGGGGTGCATGTGCTGCTCCCGCCAGTTGTCCTCCGCCTGGGGTGGGCCTGCTTCCAGCACACTGGTCCTGCAGCCAGCACACCTCCAGCCTCCCTCTCCACTGTGGGGTTTGCTGCCCCAAATCTGCGCCCCCAGGAGCGGTGGGTTGGGCTGCGGCGGCGGCAGCTGCTCTGGGAGAACCCACGCCGCCGTTCCTGAGTGCCCTGGCCCACTGCGCTCACTCCCCACACACTCACCCCTAGACGCACCCACACACACGCACCCTCGTCGCTCTCCACTGCACTAGGAGCTGATTGCTCTCTGGTTTCGCTGCAAGGCCAGGCGGGTCGGGAAGGCGCTTCCAGCTATTCAACCATCTTGCATCTGTAAGATGAGAACTTTTAAGATGGACCCTCCTAGCACCTTTTAAATACGTAAGTATCGTTAACTGCAGAGACCATGCTGCACCTTCCGTGTGCCCAGGATGGATGTATCTTATAACGGGAAGTTTGCAGCTTTTGACCACCTTCACCCATTTTTCCCTCAACAAGTCCTAATTCCTTCATGCTTATGATTTCTTTCCTCAATCTCTCTCATTCGTCTTGCATTTCCCTATCACCACCAAGAAGAAACCAGACAGCACTTTCAACACTTCCCTTGTAAATCTCAGCTAAACTTCCAAGTTCGTTCCTTGCCAGTTCTGCTTTTCACACAACTGTAGGGCACAAGACAACACGTTTTTTGCCACTATGAAGCGAGGACCTCCTTTCCTCCCGTTTCCAACGGCCTGCCCTCCGTTTCTTTCTGAGCTCTCACCAGCAGCACCTTTACCACCATTTCTACCAACCTTCTGTGTATGGTTATTTGTTTATTTCTCCACCACACTTCTAAAAAAATTAGTCGCCATCTCATAGAATTTTTGAGATGTTTACATTGGACAATTGCATGTCCAAAGGCTTGGCATTTATTCAGTATGGTTACACCTGTACCTCTGAGCCACGGTTCTTATTAATAAAAATGCGTTTTTAAATGTCTCTAAGCGATTCTTAGTAGAGCCTCGCAGATACTGTTTAATCTAGTATCCTCTAACTTGGAACCGCACCACTGCTGCTTAGATTTGCAGTACACTCCCAGGCAACTGGAAAGCACTTTCTATGTTTACCATTTATCTTTGCAGTTTGGAGCTACTGTTGGGCCACCCAGGTCTGGACTATGTTCAACTGCGTGTGAAGAAACTAGGAACAAAGAAACGTCTGCTGCCCTCTTCAAAGTACGGTTCATTCGCTCTTGGCTGGTCCAGGAACGGACGCTTTGACCTCTGACGCCTGCTAGGTTTCAGCCCTGTGTCCTGTAATTCCCGCCCCCCAGCCCACCACAGGCCACTTGCACAGGTGCAGAAGATCACGTCAGTCTCAACAACCTGACGGATGTGTCTGCATCCGCTCCCCTCCAGGGGACTCTTCTAGGGAGTGGGGGCAGATTTCACTCTGGCACCTTTGGAAGATTCTCTCAACCCATTCCCATGTTGAATACCTTGTTATCACTACAGAGGCTCTTAGGCTGTAAATGATTTCCATCCGCCTTTGCAGAAAATGACACACACAGTCTGTCCCGTGAGCTGTGCAGCTTGTTAGTGAGGGTTGAGTTCACTGAAACTTAAAAGCAGCAAAGGCTAAAAGGTCCCGGGTTTGTAAATTTACTTCCTTTGAAGGAAGGTATGAGAATGTTCTCACTTTTCCTTTTGTGTCTTTAGCTCACCGCCCCCCTCCACACCTTTTTCTACTTTTCATTTTTAAGCAACCCAAAGAGCACAAGTAACTGTCACCTTGGTATCTGAAAGCAGAGCTCTAGAAAGCTCTTTATTCTGGGAAACACGTAGGCTGGGAGAGCATTCCTGAAATGGAATCGACAAAACCTGTGCACTCCCAGGTGCGAAGTGGTAACCGCAGGTGCAAGTCACCACGGCACCAACAGTCAACTGAATGTAATCAGCAAGCTGGTCCCAACCCTCTTCCTCCTCCAAGCTCATTTCTCCCTTTGAATTCATTTGCATTTCCCCAGCCTAAGAGGTGCATAACAAACGTTTACTCGTTCTATATTCCACCAGGCTCCTCTATAATATGATAGGGATTTTGCTTCAGCTAGTCCGAGTAACTAAAAGGTGTGTGCGTGGTGGGTGTGTGAGTGGCATGAGTACACACACATACACACACACACACACACACACACGTGAAATCAGAGTGACAGGAATGAGAGGTGGCGCATATGGTATCAATGCTCTGATTTGGGTCTTTCAACGTAAGTATTGCTTGTTTGAAAATTCTGTCAGAATGCTGGAGTCTGAATGCTTTCCAGAACTCTGGGGCCACACAGGGATAGGAGAGCGACAGTGGGCAGGGTGTGGGGAGGCACCAGTCGCTGGCTGCAGAGAGCTGGACCTTCCTTCCCAGCCTGAGCTGATGAACACCGCCCGCAGCATTGAGCTCTCTTCCCTGGCCCTGCTCACCGAGCTCCCTGTCCTGCTTTCCTCCCTCACCTTCCCCACCCAACACCCAACACACACCAGAATGGATGAGCCCGCTTGACAAAGATGGAGGATGATTTAAACAACAAAAAAAACTGTGGGAAAAAACCTGAAAATTTCTAGTTTCTATTTTGCCTCCAGGTCAAAGTGGAGGCAAAGGAACATCTTCATCCTCTCTGGGATGTTAAACGTACAGAAGAGAGGGCTCTGTTATGTCAACTCGGTTGGAGGCGTGTGGCTTGGAAGACCCGTCCCGCGGGATGGCACCCACGGACCAAAGCAGGGAGCATACACCCCTCAAGCAGGGCGCAGAAAAGAAGTGTATTCGAGCCAGGAAATTGCAGAGATGTTTTAAGAGGGCAGGTTTGTTTTCTATTGCTGCTGTAAGAAAGGGTCGCAGAGCGAGTGACTTAAAACAATACAACTTGATGTTCTTTCGTTATAGAATTCGGAAGGCCAGCCAGGGCCTCACTGGGGAGCAATGAAATGATCAGTAGGGCGTCACTCCCTCCAAGGTGCTAGGGAAGGCTGTTTCCTTGCTTTTCCCAACTTCCGGAGACAAAGGGCTTTCTCTGGCTCCTGGATCCTCCCACTGTCTTCAAAGATGACAAGGTGGCCTCTCCACGTGCCTCTCTGATTTAGGCTCCTGCTCCTCCTCCCTCCTCTGCTTTAAAGGACCCTTGTGATTATGTTAGGCCCAGCAGATTACCCAGAACACTATCCCAATTTGAAGGTCACCTGAAAATTACACTTAATTATAGCCGCCCATGTCACATACCGCAGATACACATTCTGAGGGTTACGATGTCACAACTTGGAGGGGCCTTTTATTCTGTCCACCACAGAAGAAGAAAAAAAAAAGATACTTCAGCATACAAACCTATAGAAAATAGAGACATGCCAAAGTATATGACCCTGAAGCAGAGAAAAACCACAACCTAGTATTTCAGTACAAGCTAAAGGACACTAAGGAAATCAAGGAAGCCTTGAAAGAAAAATACAATTTAGATGTAGAAAATCTGAGAAGTGAGATGCCAAGAGCAATGAAAATAATCTGTCCGCTGCAAGCAAGCAGGGAAAGAAGCTAATGTCTGAATTCCAAAAGTGATGGCCTCGGAAAGAAACAGTGTATTTGAGAGGAAAGTTGAAAGAAGTTTGGTCCCTAATGTTACCACAATACCTCCTCCTCAAAGTCATATTATTTGAATCCCAAGGTTAGAGTAATAAACATCTGTATAAGACTTTAAAGATGGTCTCAAAGAAGGGAACAAATGCAGGTATTGTAAGAAAACTTATTTTGCCTGATATTTGTTACACTGCCACAGAAGTGGAGAATAACGAATACCCAGCCCTCAGCCTGTACCTCAGAAGGAAGGGGAGATGAGAGGGACGTAAGACTAAATGAAAAAGTCACTCACATACTATCTGCATAAATGGATGACAGAGAGAGAGATGCCCAATCAAGACAAATATAGAGAGGAACAGCATGTTAATTTTGTCACTATGTCCAGCATAAAAATTACAAAACGCACACAGGATGGAGACCATTCATAAAAACAACCACCTAGAAGAAAAGGAAATTAAGAAAAATAAAGAATATATTCATAATGTCTTAAGAGCAACGAAGAAAACTTAGCAAATGGAACAAAATAAGATCTCAGAGCTAAGAGGTTAAACAATGAGCTGAGCAGAGAGACAATAGAGCTAAGAAAACAAAATGAGAATCAGAAGAACAGCATATTAGATATAATAAAAACCACAATGAATATTATTGAAAAAGCCGATCAATAACATAAAAGACAGAACAAATCATCACAGTGAATGCAGACTAAGAAAAAAATGGGAAGATTAAACACATTGGATTACAAAATTAAAGATGGACATGCATAAAAATAACTAATGTGAAAAAAGCCAGACAGGGAAAGACCAATACCATATGATTTCACTTATATGTGGAATCTTAAAAACAAAATAAATCAACAAACAAAACAGAAACAAATTTACAGATACAGAGGAAAGACTGGTGGTTGCCAGGTGAAAGAGATGCAGGAGGAATGGATGAAAAAGGTGAAGGGATTAAGAAGTACAGTCTGGCATTTAGAAAAGAGTCATGAGGATGTGAAATACAGCTTAGGGAATACAGTCACTAATATTGTAATAAGTATGTATGGTGCCAGGTGGGTGCAAGTCTTATGAGGGAGGTTGTTTTGTAAGGTACTGTAAATGTCCAACCAGTAGGCTGTATACCTAAAACTAATATAATATTGAACAATAGAAAAAGCATATCAGTGAAATTTAAAAAAAGTAAAACTTATCCTAGGTAAAACATAAAAACCAACAAATGGAAAAGAAGTTACATTCATAGATATAATGTAAGAAAATTGACTCAACCTAAAGCAGAAAGGGCACATCATGTTACAAGGAAATCTGGTAAACAACATTTACCACTGAGATATATTCTAAAATGGAGAATAAAAAAATGATATTGTTAATCATGCAAATAAGAAAAGCAAATAATTTTCCAGAGGAACCTGTCACTATGGCTTGAACCTTCCACAGCCAATACTGGAAGACAAGAAAATTAAGTTCTTAGGGCAAATCAACTAATAGCCACTAAAATGAAAAGGAAACCAGAAGAAAAGCTTTCCAAAGTGAAATCACTTGTGAGCTATCCTCAGAAAGGAATTTTCTTCAGTTACATTTATCTTTTATAAAATTCAATTAAAATCCATGGCACCTCAGTAGCCCTGAGGACAGCTAGGAGCCAGATCATGGTTTCTCATCACCCTTCTCTGCTAAAATTAATAATGGCTCTGTGGAGATATGGCTGAACCTGACTGTGGCAGGAGAAGTACAAGGCCAACCTATAAGTCTTATGTAAGAAATCAAGGGAAATCTCAAAGATAGTGAGAACTGTCAAAATGGCCCAGGACCCAGGTTGGTCTCACTGGCTAAATTTGAAACAATTTGAGCATTAAAAAAATGTGGTAAAGGGTTATAATGCTTTGAATAAAGAAAGAATTCATGGGTTTATATTGATAACTGAAAACAGGAGATTGGAATACTATATTAAAAATATAACCATCAGTGTGATCATTTATTCCACCAAGGATCGTTATTGGATGCTGAGAACATCAGATGAAAAGTTGTGAGAGAACAGATTATAGACATAATCTGAAAATATCACCCCAGGGGTCACTTAATTATAAAGGGCAAGGGATCCTTTACAATGGAGAAATCTGGTAAATAATGTCCATAGCAAAGTATTCAAATTTAGCATCACCGATAATGGGACAAACAGAAAGTATGTGCCTTCTTAAGGAGGCAACAGAAATTAGAAAACATTACCCATGTAGTTCTCCAGAAACCTTCAAATAAATCAATTTTATGAAGGCTAAAGGAATGGAAAGAGTCATGACACCTAAATGCAATCTATGATTTTAGATTGGCTAAAAGCCAAGACCACATCAAGAGAAAATGTTGAAAACTATTAAAAAATTAGGTAAGTTGGATTATGGGCCCCATATTAAACAACATTATTGCAGCAATATTTAATGTCATAGTTTGATGATGACTTTGCTGTTCTGTAAGAAAATATTGAAGCATTTAATGATAAAAAAAAATCACAGGGGGTGCTTTGAAAGAAGTTTCTCAGTATAGGTACAACTCTTGGAATAGCAAATTGAAAGGAAGACACTACATAGGAATATTTATTATGTGCATCATGAATGATATGCTGTAGGGCATCTAATTCTTTGGGGACATACCAATGAAATGAAAGAAAGCACCTGTTCTTGGTAAACAACCAATACGTGGGATGACAAACCAAATGATAACATCTAGGAATAAGGACATAAGAATTGCAATCATCAATAGGCATTTACCACACACCTCCTGCTAACTTTTTAGAAGCATAAATGTAAAAAATAGACTTAAAAATATAAACCTCTTAAAAGTAGAAAGCATGGGGAGACACAACTTGTGCACAAGATGCAATTCGAAAGCCATGCAGGACACCATGTTCTCAAACACCAAATACTGTGGTTGGAACTAAAAATGTAACAGGAATTTTTGGAAGGAAGAGATCAATGTCTGATGAAGTGACTGGGAGTTGGGGCTTGTGACATTAAAACAAGTAACAGAACTTGTTCTTAGGACAAAACTACCCACATGTGCACTGAGGAAACCCACTAATGGGAAATGTGTGCTTCAAGCCAGGTTTTCTTCATCAAAAGAGCTTTCATGGGGGCAGACTTTTGAGGAAAAGAGAAATGCAAATTATAGGACTCGCTAAATACATGTTAGAGGGTCAGTGACCTCCGGGATCATCTTTTCAGTTTCACATGCTTACAAGGAAAGACTATATTGGGCCCAGAGGAAGGCTGTAGATTCTAGGAGAAAAGGGAAAATAGGTCACCAGCAGGAGACCAGTGGGACCCCAGCAACCTGTGCACTTTGGGAAGCCATTCAGCATTTCTGAACCTTTGGGTACGGGCCAGGGTGCATCAGGAGAAGCTGGGTCTCATCCCCTTCGTTTGGATCTGGGCACCCTAGTGACTCACTTGACCAACTGAAGGCCATGGGACTGACCGTGGGCCTCCCGAAGCACTCGTCCGTGGAGCCCTGAGCTGTCACTAAGAAGCCCAGCTGCTCAGAGACCACCATGTTGTGTGGAACGAAACCTTCACTGAGAGGTTCGAGAGAATAAGAAATAACATGGGACAGCAGAGAAAAGTCCAGGGAGTGTCCAGGACCCCTGACACAGGAGTGAAGAGGCCACTTTGGAAGTTGCGCCTCCAGCCCCAGCTGCCCCAGGTGGTGCCCTGTAACTTGGAGATGACCCAGGAATTCAGATCCGTCTTGAATTCCTGACTCACATCTGTAAAATAAGATGGTTGTTCTAAACCACTAAACTATGAAGTAGTGTGCGGCAAAGTAACAGATAACAGTGGTTTTCAGTGTCCTGCACAACTTGACACATCTCTGTTTTCATGAAATTCCACAAAGAAAAGTTTATGGGTGCTCGATCGAAGAAGCATGCGAGTAGAGGGTAACAAGTTGGTTTGAATGGAGTGGTAGATTGTGAGAGAAATAACAAGCGGTGTCTCTCTGGGAAATAAGGTTGCCTAAAATGAAGGTTCTTACATCAAGGCTCTCCCCACCTCAAAGAGCGGCTGTGATGGCAAAGTATGGCCACCAAGCTGTTCACCTATCATCCTAGCTGTCTGCTGACCAGGCACGGGGACAGTCCGGTGATCCCTATTATGCCATCCCACAATAGAAACAGAGTATGAACGAGAACCTGACCTTTGTTCACTTCAGCCACAGAGATTTTTTAAAACTGCTAATCACTGAAGCATAATGTAGCCTATTCTGACCAAGGCCTCAATAGGAATCGAAAGTGCTCTTGGAAACAGAGAAGTGATACGACAGTGTGAGCTATTTTTATCATCAGGAAGCAACCTAAGTAAAATATTCATCTGCCTATGGCAAGTTTTTATTGTCCCACCTTCATTAACACGTTATCCAGCTTCCAGATCACATTTCTCTGTATTTAATAATAACAACAACAACAATAGTGAATAAATTAATTGAACAGCAGAAGCAACAGAGGAGAAGCAGCCAGGACATCCACTCTTGGTTGAATAACCACTCCATGGCTGGGAACCACTCTCTACAGAATGTCTAATCCTCACTGTGTATCAGCAGAATGGGCTCACCCATCCGTGTTTGTGCAGACATAGAAACTGAGGCTAAGGGAGCTTGATGCTGTGTCCCTCATCTTTCCTTCAGCCTTTGGCTCTCCTCTTAGGAAGAGGTCTAAGTACAGCGGTGAAGACAAGTGAGGCTGTTCTCCCTGGTGCCCGCACAGCATGTGGCAGATGTTTAGAACACACTGGACGCTGGCTTTCCCTGATGTTTGAAGGGGAAGCGAAAACCAGCCCAGACAGCTCTGGATCCAAGGCATCTGGTGCCCATGTGTGGAGATGTGCGTGCTTTCCTGTGTCCTCATGGGATGGCACAGATATTAATTGCTTAATATGTAAGAGGCAGAGGCTGGGAATAATAATCTTCAATTCCAAAGTCAGCTTGGTTTCACCTTCATGGGCCCCAGCATGGTGCTACCCACAGGCCCCTTGGGACTTAAAAGCACCAATTTCAGGGCACAGAGTGGGGAGGGGCGGTTGGCACGGAGCCCACAGCATCAACCCAATTAGGTGCATATGGTAAACTTGAAGACCAAAGACGTTCAAAATATCCCCAGCCCCACCCCAAGTGTTGGGTGGCCCCAGCCCAGCCTGGAACCAGCATTTGCATGCAGAGATCTTAAATTAGAGCACATCAAATAATGAACGTGCAGTGTTCCAGTCCAGTTAGGACATGAAGCATGTGGAAGGGTTTGGGGAGGGGACAGGAGAAGCCGGCGCTAATGTGATGCCTGTCGGAATAACAGGGATCTGACTTGGTCTCACCCCCCTCGCCTCGACACACCTGCGCAGGTGTTCTCTCCTCCTCAGCTCATCAACTCCCTGCCTTGAGTTAGATCTCTTCCTAAGGCTTAGATCATGCCCTTTCTTCCCACCCTTTCTCTTATGCTTCTGAAATTCCACTTTTCTCCCCCAGCACACCTCCAGAAAGCGAAGCCTTCTGCGCCACCCACCCGTGTCTGAGTCCGGAACTCCTCTACTTCAGCTTGAAATAGTTTTTTCCCAGAGGTCTGTGCGTTACAACCTGTAACTCCCCTGCACTTCCTAGCCATGAACACGCCCCTCATTCACACCTTCGATTAACATGAGGTTATTACGCAGTGCAACTTCCCTGCGCTTCCTAGACGTGGACAGACACTTGCCTCCTTACCCTTCAGTGACTGTGAGTTTATAGGTCACCCAATGTGCACGGCTTGGCATTGGGCACAGTCAGGAGTCACGTAGACATCATCTGTGTCCTTTTCTGGCCGCACTGTGTATTGTCCCCACCCTCTCCAACCTTGCAGACCTCCACCCCCAACAATCCTCCTCCTACGCTTCCCTCTAGCTGGGTAGCAGTGCTTTTTGGTGGGGATCCTAGGAACGTCTATCAATTTCCTTTTAGCTAAACAGTTGCTATTAACAAAAGAAAAAGACTACATCCTTTGGGTGTATTATATTCGTAGTATAAAAAAATAGACAATAATCATTTTGGTGGAGTGCAGAGGCAATGCCGAGTGGAAAGAGCATTGGACTCCAAGAGACCCAAGGTTCTAGTCATCAGTCAGTAACTGTTCATTATCTTGATAGACTTTGTACTGAGCACCGTGATAACACAGTGTTGACCAGTCGTGGAAAACCTTGCGATTTCAAGTCCAAATGTTGCTGACCGATGGCGAGTTAACTTGTGCTTACACTTGCATTAGCTTGAGCTATAAAATTGCTGGTCAACCATGTGTTAAGCACCGAGCATATAGTAAGGAGACAGGTTCTTGCCCTCCAAGACCTTAGACTCTAATAAAGAGTTTGACCAATTTGTTCAGTTTTTTGCTCAGCTTGGCAGCCATGCCCTTTGGTAGCAGCCTCTCACACTGACTCCAGGTTTGGTCTTGTGATCTGTTTTGGCCAGTGCCGGCTAGAGGATGACCAGAGCTGCAGAGGGGAGGCAGGGTGCCCCAGCTGAGCCAGGTAACCAACCCCTGCAGGCAGATGCATGCGTGCCCAGCCAAGACCAGAAGGACTACCCTGCCAATCACAGACTTGTGAGCAGTAAGAAATACATAATAGAAAGTACATGGAGTGCTGGAGGGATTTGTTACATTATAGTTAACTGATGCAATAGGAAAATATACAATAAGCATGTAGATGAAGGAATATAGCATATTATACATATCGTATATATTCCAGACTAAGATACCTATGAAGACACACAATAAAAGAGTATAAATAAAATGGAGTAATGGGGGGTGGGGCTGTAAAGGGTTAATCTGGTCAGGGTGGCAGTGAAGGTCTTCTGAAGAAATGACATTTGGATAGACATTTGATGAACGGGAAACAATTGTATCTGTATTTGGAAGAACTTCATTTCAAACAGAACAGACACTGGGGTTGCTGGACATCCAAGACTAGACACTGAATAGGCCACTGGAAGGTATATTTGGGAGGCAGAGTCAGACTCATGGGGTTCCTAAAAATCGGGAGACTGAGGCACTCATCCATGAGATGATACATCACATAGGCAGCTGGACTTCTGAAGCTGATTAAAGAGTAGAAGGATGTGAGGCATGTCAGGAGGGTTTCCTGGGCAACCGAAGGCTGGAAGCATGGGAAAGGGGAGATTCAGGGCACTGTCTTGTCTGCAGATGGAGAGGTTAAGGCCGCGGGGAGCTTGCCGAGATTAAAGGCTGTGGAAGGCCTGTCACCCCCTCCCACGAAGGGAAAGGGCTGACTCAGGAGCCCAGGCTGCGCTGGAAGACTGGGAGGTGACTGGTCTCATCACAGCACAACTGGCCCACTAGCCAGCCATCTGGCTTCAAATACAGTAAGTCTTTATTTTCTCCAGGCTTCCGCCTCTTTATGAAATGAAGTCCCAATGTCTTTCTCCAATGGTCAATATTCTTTAAATTGCAAAGAGAACACTTATTAGCTCATGTAATCTCCCGGAGTTGCTCTGATTTATAAGGACCTTGAAAGGTAAGGTATCACAAATCAATCAGTCTCAACCTTTCTTTCTTTCTCTCTCTCTCTCCCTCTCCCTCTCTCTCCATTTATTACCTTTATCCTCAGGATAATTCTGTATGTTGGGGCCTATAGTATCTCTAACTTGAGTTATCCCTAGTTAGCCTTGCTGGAGAATAAGAGACTGTCTCCCCCAATGACTCCATTCGGATCCTGGGACTGAGCAGCACTGGTGGCCTGTGTCATGTCCAGCCTTGACGTAGGCACTCTGCTGAGGAAGACAGAGCACACTGATTGGCTGGGCCTAAGTCCAGGGCTCACTTCTGGATGCAAGAGTGTAGGGAGAGTGGGGTATGAGAAAGGCACAATAGATCATTTGAGACACTGCTATTAAAGGGAAATATAAATAGCATCCAAGGGCTAACACGGTCCTCCTGTCTAGGAGTGGTGTTAGGAGGGAACCTCACATGGAAGGGCAGGAGCCAGAGAGGCAAGAACCACCTCTAACTTGTCGAGCTGAGGGAGGGTTGACCTAGGAGAAGTTCCAACTCCGAAAAGGGGCGTGAGAGGTAAGAAGCAGACCAGAAGGAGAAGGGCGGGCCTCTCACTCCTGGGGAATGGGGTCAACCTCACTGCAGACCTACTTTGGCCCAGCAGCACGTGCAGTTTCACCGACTTCCCCTTCGTTCTGCACCCTCCAAGGTCGTTTAGTCCACACCTTAGCCACCCTGCTACCCGGTGTGCTGATTCAGGCCCTTCAGCTTTTACCTTCATTTTGCGCAACACCCTTTTCATTCATTCCCCCTTTTCCACCTCTTGTCCCAACTCTGGTGCACCCTCCAGCGCAGAACCCTGACAGTGGCCCCACTTTTCTCTCGGTCCACACCTCCCTCTGTGCAGCCCCATTTGGTCACATCAAGTCTTCCCAGGGAACAGCTTTCTGGAACATTCTAAACTGTAAATTGCCTGTGTGGCTTCTCCCTCTCCTGTCTTGCACACCAGGGTTCATTTCAACAAGGTAACTTGTCTTCACAGGTAGGTCACAAGCTTAGTCCTCAAGTAGTATTATAAGCCCTGTACCCCTGCCTCCTTCCTAGTGTCCAGGGCCCCGAGGAGGCCACAGGAAGAATCTTCTGGACACTGTGAGTGCCTCCTGTACCCAGCCAGCTGAGTTAGCTCAGGTCTACACCTCCATGCCCCTCGGAAGAAAGCAGACCAGTTAATTGAAAATAACTGGTCAATTCCATTCTTTAAAAAAAAAAAAAAAAAATCAATTCCACCATTTGTTTAATTGAATTAACTGGTTAATGCAGTTTTGCTTATATCGAACCGAGTTGAGAGGAAATGACCTCAGTAGTTTTCGTGTCAGAGGAAGATTATTTCAAATTGGCAACTTGCAGTGGAAACTATTTCACATTGCAATGTGTTTGCTCCCCTTCAATGCCTGACTGTTTCATCGCTGTAGGGTTGCTTATGCGCGTGGTCGGAATGACCCCGGGTCTGGATTTCGAAGTCAGATGGCCCTGGGGTGTTTTTTCCTCCAGACTTCCACAGCTGAATGGAGACTTGTGTTTTACACTTTTCATAAATAATAACAGAAAGAATTCTGTGCTGTTTGCTGAATGTTTTCCTGAGAAAGCTTTACCTAATTAACCCAATATCATAAAACGATGTGAAATAATTTATGTGTGTTTTAATTTTGCAGCCGCAGTAATATATTTGTGGAAGAGGAAGGCATAATCTACAGGATCAACCGCCTGCCATTGGTACAGAGGGGACTTGAGAGAGAGGAGAAAAAACACCTATTTGCTTCAATGTCTACAAATCATCTCCTCTCCTAAGCCCTTTTCTTCATTTATTCTGCTCTAAACATGATAGAATGTTCAGTCCTATTCCCTGGCAAATTCATAGATCAACTCTCAGCACCCAGGGGGAGGGGCCATCCACCGAAGCTGGTTGGAATATTCTCACCCCGGTGCCTGTCCCCTAGAAGGTCAGCCTGGCTTTCTGGCAACTCCTGGCCAATGGAAAATAATAGGAGCCAAGTCTTTCTGACCAATTTTGTCAGACTAAATCTTTTTTGGCCTTCGGTGATCCTGAGACCTGGAGTTACCTACTGTGGGGTGAGGAGAAGCCACCCCAGTGAGTGGGAGGCCATGGTTCCAAACAGGACAGAAGGGAGCAGATCTGAGAATCACAAGGTGCGTATGCATGGGAGAGCTTCCGGCAGAGAAGGACTGATGGATGCATTTGTGGAAGCCGTCACTCCATGCCAGGCACCATGCTGGGCACTAGGGTGGCCTGATTCTGCCTGCGGGCAGCTGGAGAGGAGGGGTGGGGAGGGGAGGCACAAGGTTAGAGGGGGGACCGGCAGATGACTCAGGAAACAAGGGCAGATTTCCAAGGGAGCTCTTAGACGGGCACCTGATTGGGGGCCAGGGCTCTGGCAGAAGAAAAGTGGTGCTTCAGGATGAGCCCGGAGACCAGAGGGGAGGGAATGCCAGGCAGATGGCCCTGTGGGGGGGGGATGGGCCCAAGTGCTCTGAGACGGGGAGAAGCACATCAGCCATTGCTTTTGGTCTGCACCCAGCCCATGAGTGTGACTGAAGCTATGGTTCGCCCTCCGTGTCCCTGGATCTACTGAGCAAGAGTCTCTTAAAGCAGGGAAATGCTTAGACAGTTTTTAAAGTGCTGGGTAGGTGATTCTGACGCAAACCCCTTGCTGAGAAGATTTGCCTCAGCAAGCTGCAGTTTCGGCCAGGGCGAAGAAAGTGGCCTGAGGGGAAGTGCAAAAGCCTGAGCAAAAACTCCAAGGAATTGGAGCTTCTATCCCGAAAGCAAAGGCAAAGCAAGAAAGGGTTTTAATTAAGAATTCATATGATTAGGCACACACTTCAAAAAGCTTGCTCTGGCAGCTTGGAGAAGATCAGGTGTGGGCGTGAGGGCTGGGGGCAACCAGCACAGGAGGCCATTTCAGTATCTGAGCAGGAGGAGACTGCGAGAGCCAGAAGGAAGCGGCAGTGACGGGACCAATACCCTATCTGGGTGTGAAAGGTGAGAGAGCAGGGCCTGGAGTAACTTCAGTACCCATGTCCTGGAGGAGGAACCATTCAGGTGAACGTGCTGGCTTCCCTCTTGCTCTGTAACAAATTACCACACATGTAGTGGCTTAAAACAACGCATGTTAATTACCTTATGGTTCTGGAACTCTGAAATCCAAAATTCATCTGCAAGGATGCATTCTTTCGGAGTTTCTAGGGGAGAAACGGCTTCCTTGCCCAGAGCCCCTGGAAGCTGCCAGCATTTCTTGGCTTGTGGCCCCACCTCACTCCTGTCTCTATTTCCATTCTCACATCTCCTTGCCTGACTCTGACTCTCCTCCCTCCTTTTTCTGTGATTATATTACAGAATCCCTGTGATAACCTTAGGCCCACCTGGATGAGCCTATGTAATCTTTCCATCTCAAGAGCTTCAACCACATTGGCAAAGTCCCCTTTGCCATGTGAGGGAACTTAGCCACAGATTCTAGAGATGAGAATGCAGACATCTTTGGAGGGTCATTATTCTGCCCAGCACAGAAGAGTTTAGAAGGAAACTATAGGACTGGGGAGAGGATTTCAGCATGAATGCCCTGAAGGGGATGTGCTCCTCCAGCGTCCCCAGTACAACTGTCCAGCCTGTGCCTAAATAGCAAGAGTAGGGTATGGTCAGTGGAGTGGGAGTTTCTGAGTCGGTGGCCCGAAGTACAGTAGGCTCTCTCCCTTTGCCTGAGGATGTACATTATCATTCAGGATGGAAATCAGAGCCTTAGAGGCACCGGCATCCAAACGACAAGGGAAAGAAGAGATACTTGAAAAGGACACTGAGGAGACATAGGTAGCCTTGGGAAGAAACCCCAAAATTGAGGGGCAGGGGAGGAGCAACTAAGAAGTGGAAGAGGCATGACATTAGTGTCAATGCCACAGACATGACGAAGAAGACAACAGGGAAGATGCACCTGTGGGCTTTGGCAGCGCAGCAGTGAATCACGGAGAGAGAAGTTTCAAGGCACTTTAAGGAGAGGAAGCCAGATTGCACAGGTAAAGAGCAGTGAGCAATGAACTGAGAGATAAAAATAACGAGCAGGCTCCTCAGTAAAGTGTTTATGAAATATTTTAAACCTAAGAGAAGTCTAGAAAATGACTTAAGGAGCACCCACTGAACAGCCTTCCCAAAGCTTAACATTTTCCTGTATTTCCTTTCTTAAAAAAGAAAGAAAGAAGGAAGGAAAGAAAGAAAGAAAGAAAGAAAGAAAGAAAGAAAGAAAGAAAGAAAGAAAGAAAGAAAGAAAGAAAGAAAGAAAGAAAGAAAGAAAGAAAGGAAGGAAGAAAGGAAGGAAGAAAGGAAGAAAGAAAAGAAAAGGTTTGAATTGCAAAGAAAGAAAGAAAGAAAGAAAGAAAGAAAGAAAGAAAGAAAGAAAGAAAGAAAGAAAGGAAGGAAGGAAGGAAGAAAGGAAGGAAGAAAGGAAGAAAGAAAAAAGGTTTGAATTGCACAGGTCCACTTATATACAGATTATGTTTCAATAAATACTATGAATACATTTTCTCAATAACATTTCATGTTCATTGACTATTTCATTTCTTTCCTATGATGGCTCAGTTCTTTTATTCCACTTGTTTCTATTGAACTGAAGGTGTTCTTCCAATTGGATTTTACATTTTAAATGCATCTGAATATTCTTACCTACACCTTGCAAACTCCGAGGAATGACTAGGGTTGACCTGATGGCGGTGGGCGGGCCCAGGGTCTGGTTCGCGCACTGAGATTAGGAGCCGGCACAGCAGAACCTGCAACGTTCCTGCGCGAGGCTCTCCCTTGCCTTGGTGTGAATTCCCTATCCTTTCGCGTGTTACATGGGGCCCTACAGCCGTGCCCTGCTCCCTGCTCAGCTGTGAGTACCCACCACGCTGCTGTTTCCCCTGCACTCCCCCAGTTTTACCGCCTCGAGTCCTGCGTCTCAGAAAACCCGCATGTCCCCGGCAAACCAGGCCGGTTGGTCACTCCCCTTCCACAGTGATCCCCGCTGGCGCATAATTTGGTCATAATTAGGAACAAAGCGGAAATTCTAGATTCTCAGAGCCTGCGTTCAGGGTCTTTAATTGCTAGTAGCTCACTCCCTAGATGTTAAAACTGCAAGTGGAGGGCAAAGAAATGGGATCTTTTAAAATTAATTCTCTGAGACCAGCACAGATCGGCCATTAAATACATACTCTATATTTTAAAAGGAGGAAGCCCTGGCTGGTGTGGCTCAGTGGATTGAGCCCTGGACTGTGAACCAGGGGGTTGCTGGTTCGATTCCCAGCCCGGGCACATGCCTGGCTTGCAGGCCAGGTCCCCAGAGAAAGGCAACCACACATTTATGTTTCCCTGGTTTTCCTCTCCCTCCCTTCCCCTCTCTCTAAAAATAAATACATAAAATCTTTAAAAGGAGGAAGGGAGGAAATGCATCGGATGGAAGATTTTTATCTCTTCCAGCTGCATTGGACGTTTGAACAGACCGTTTTCTGCGTTCTCTTGCGACGCGAGGACTAGCTCTTGTCTCAGGGAAGTCACTTTCCAGTTCTCAGAGGCAGAGACAATTTCCCTCTTTTGCCCAAACTAAGTTTTCTTTCTTGCTTGCTTTCTCTTTTTAAATGCATATCATTTGGAGAATGAATTTCGTCTTTGGAATTCGGTCTTAAACCCTTCTGAGTCTAGCGTTCTACGTATCGATTTTTCCTGGCGGCCTCACACTGAAATCTGATTAGCACCAGATTACAGGACGGGGCAGCTTTTTTCAAAGCCTCACACACCAGACCCTCGGCTCCACGGATCTCGGAAGTGGGCCTCTGCAGGGGTGCGGGTGGCGAGCGAGCAGCAGAGCTAACATGTGACAGTACTTGTCCAAGTCTTGAAAGTAGAGCATCTGCTTCTTGGCCTCAAAAGTGAAACAATCCAATAATTACAGTCCTTGGTGCTTCCCCCCAGCCCCCCCAACCTCAGGAAACATTTTGCAACTAACTAGCAATTTCCAAAAATATGGCTCAAGCAACACTTCTCCTATCTCTTCGTGTAGGAGAGGGTGTGAACTCTACGAGGCAGGGGCTTGCTATCTAGGGGGGCGCTGGCAAGGTGCTGCTGGGGACAGCTTTTAATTGGGCGAGCGTGTGGTGTGCTAGCTATCTAGGTCTGGGGCTTGGAAACCATCTTCCGGAGAAGCCGAGGTTCCATTTCCAAGGCGTTGCGTTCGGAGGAGTCGCAAAGGCAGCCCCGGGGGGCAGGGACAGAAACGCAGGAGCAAGGACTGCAAGTCAACAGCTCAGCATCTTCATACCCTCTTCTGGGGGCAAGGATTTAGCTTTCCATTTCTTTCAGAGATCCCAGGATTTTGGATTCAGTTCAGAGAGAAAGGGCACGAATTCCAGATCAGCCTCTTCTCATCACCAGGGTAGGTAGGTAGCCAGGTGTAGGGACTAAAAACGTGCTGTCACTCACCACCCCCAGGGACTCCATCTACGAGGCAGGTATCCTCTTTGTTGAAATCAAAGGGAAAGAAACATTTAAGTTTGAATTGTACTCACCTCTGCCTTGGAGTCAAGTTGGAAACTGTTGGCAGGTTCCTAATCAGCGTCCCGTGAAATGTGGGTGCCTTTTTAACAGTGAGACCAAATCTTCTTCTGATTTCTAGGTGGTGTATCCAAGAGCAGTAGCTCGCAAATTTCAGTGAGTATAAGAATCAGATGTGAGCTCATGAAAAACTTCGATTCCCAGATCCAGCTGAGTAGTTGCCTCTTCCAGGCAGTGTTCCCTGATAGGCAAGGCCTCTCCTTTGTGCGCTTGTATTACCCCAGGAAAATTGAAAACAAGGAGACCTGTCTCCCTTCCCACAGTTTGCAGAGCACTGTCCCTGGCTAATTTACAGGCTCAGTAGACACAGTTGAACTGTGATGTGCTGGACTCACTGTACAAGTTCACTAACTTGCATGCCCACACCGGTAGTTTTTCAAATCCTCGCCCTTTCTATGGACGCATCTTGTCTCTGCAAGCACCTGTCTGCAGCAGGACCGACAATTCACAGAAGCAAGTGGGACCTTTCCCCCAGGGGGCACATGTCACATCCCCCCTACCTGCATAGTCCTCGAGTGTAAGGACCTGCAGAGCATGGAACGGGGAAAACAGGGAAGACGGGAAATGCAGGGCTCCTGAGAGGAGAGGACACTTGTGAGAGCAAACATCCGGAGTGTCAGAAATAAATACTCAAGGCTCGCAGCAAGGCCTGCACCTTTTTCGGGGGGGTGGGGGGTAGGTGTGCGGGGTTGCTATTCAAGGGAGAGATGATTTCCTGGGAATTAAAAACATAAAATCATATATATATATTTTTTTTCCTGAAGGTACATTTGGTTTGCCTGACGGGCTTGTGATACAAGTAGACTTTGTTATCTGACAAGGTAGTGCTATGTGTTTGTTGTGAGCTCCAGGGTCTCGTGGAAAGAGATAAGAAGCATTTAAAAAATGAGTATTTTTACATCAGCCATATTATATTGACTGCGGTAGGTTAAAATGAACAGTATTCCCGTTTTCTGGACTTGTTCTGAGAATAAACACGGCACCATGGGGCGGAGCAGCAGGGTATAATCATCATCCCTGAGGGTTGCCCTGTAAGACTTTGTAGGGCCCTTCTGGTCCGTGTGTCCCATTAGTACAAAAATGAGTGACAGCTCATTTGTAAGAAAGCCTGTTACAAATCAGGCCGTCTTCAGTTCTGCGCTCCCCCCACCACGGAAGGAGACCTCATCAATGTCCGCTGGGAGAAGCGCCCCCGGACCCCCATCGTGTCAGACCCTTGGGAAACGCTGCTGCCACACGGCTCCTTCAAACTCCGTGTTTATGGGAACAGGGTTCCCCTGCGCATGAGACTCTAAAACCAAAACAGGAATTGAGTCGGTGCAGAAGCATCACCTGTGAAAGCAATAACCACGATTCACCCACGAACATGGAAAATTGAGGAGAAAAAAAAAATTCTTCCACCTATTTCATTAGAGGTGCTTTCCCCATTTATTTATTTTTTTAATATTATCTGTCTGATAATTAGTTGTCAATACGTGTACTGTACTTATGATGTTTTGCTTAGTTGGTTTTTAATAATGAAGTTATAGCTCAATTCAGAATAACTTTAGTAAACTATTAAAACATTCTGGTGATAATAAAAATAAACCTCAGTTGTATACGTATTTGTGAGGCAGGGGTGTCTGACGAGGCAATCGATACAGACTTTTTAGTGTAAAAACATGGTCCATTGGGAACATGTTCTGTAGAAGAAGTTGAGTGGGTGTATTGGGCTGGGAGGGAAAGCGTGGTGTAAAAATGCCGTCTGCCAAGTGAGGACTTAAACATTTTCTGAAGGGCTGATGCCGGGTAGTAGATTGCTGTCGCACTTGAATTTCAATAGATACTTTGAAAAGACGGATGAAATTGCTTCATTTCAAAAGGCCCGTACCTCCACTGTGTCATACGTGTAATGCTCTTGAGCCATTTTCAACGTAGGATGTGAAAATATGGAATTATAGAGGACCCTGACCCTGGGAGCTTTAGGCTCTGAATAAATGAATCGAACAGCCAGCGAGGCAAACACTAGTGCTTCTTTGTGGGAAATGACTGTGTTGACCAGCAAAGGTCGCCGCAGGGAACCAGGAGGAAGGAAGAAAAGCTTCGTTTGGGGGTTGGGAAGCAAACTTCATATTTCTTCCAAAAAGTGAGACTTACGTGTAAATCCGGACCCTCGTGCATGGTTTTTCATAACCTCCCTTTGTCAGAGGCTGCTAGTTACCCTTCAACATGTCTTCACCCCGTGGCAGGGAACCCACAAATTCTGGGAGACACATGAGTTCGTTTTGCAGCCTTCTTGAAGCACAACATAGCCACGTGACCATGTTTTAACCAGTACCATGTACAAAGACGGGGCATGTGATATTGACCAGGACTCTTTCAGACCTTTGCTTCTCATCCTTCGCCCCTTCCTCCTTCCACAGGCCCCTGGGAACCACGTGATCACCTGGGGGTGGAAGGCAGGCCCAGCGGAGCATAGAAGCAGGAGGGCCGAGGTCTCCAGCGTGGTAGCCATATCCCACCAGCCCCAGGTTGCCTCACTCTGGACACGAAGAAGGCGAGAGAGAAGTCAACTTTAGTGTTTCCCAAGCCACTGTCATTTAGGGACTTCGATATGTCACAATCAAGGGAAGACCGGACGCATCTCTTCAGCCAGCCCCTGCTGCTGACCCAGAACCCTGGGCTCCCTCTGAAGGAAATCATTCTCCTTCGATGAGTCCTTTGGGGCCATTGAGGCAGGCGTTGCCTTCATCCACCTGACTTCCTCCTGGGCTCCCCGCCAGCATTGAGAATCAACGACCGGGGGTGCTGGACCTGGACCACCACCCAGCCCCAGGCCAGACAAATTAACTTAGAAAGGAGGGGGCATTATTAGTTTGTTAATCCTCTCTGGTGGTTCTAATGTGCAGCTCAGCTTGAGAACCAAGGTCTTGGAGGGAATCCTTTCTCAAATTCTTAGCCACCCTGCAAAACCTGAAGGTCAACTAGAGTCAATACATATTTGGGAAAGCTGGGTTACCTGTTCAGCAGCCACGCCTGCCTTGGAGCAGAGCTTCCTCTGAAAAACTTCCTGGCGCCGCAACAGACACGCTGGTTAGAAAGGGTCTCGTCTTAGTTTCCTGGGGCTTGTGTAGCCAATGACCTCGACCTTGGTGACTTAGTATAAACATGTATGCATGCACGCATCTGACGTGGAATCCAGGACATTCATCAGAATGTCCCAGTGCTGATTTGTCTCCGACCGCATTTCCAGGACCCCAGTCCTTTCCAGTCAATGCCCACACGTGAGCAAAAAGAGACCCCTGACGAGAGGTCGGAAACTCAGTCTGCTTTGCCATTTGGACACCTGCACCCAGGGTCAGACTTCCGTTTGTTTTTCAGATGACATCATGCGGTGACAGCAGAAATCGTCTGCTTCAGGGGAGGGGAAGCCTCAGACCCCTGAGGCGGATGTTGAGCTGGGAATTTAAAGCCCTTAGTTCACTGTTTTCTTTGTCCCTAGTTGTTTAGCACAGTGAGAAACAGCCAACCAAACCCACTCTGCTCCTTGATGGAATCGAAGTGTTGGGTGCCAGCCAGCACCTCGGCATCCACAGCTCTGCCCTCCGCTGGCAGGTGGTGGCAGGTCCCCACCAGGGAGAAGCTGAGCAACTTGACCTTTGCATCCCGCAGATCACCAAGGCCATTTCTTGCTGGAAACGGTCCTTAAAGCTTCTAATGGGATCAGATCACAGAACCAACTCCATCAAACGCAGAGCCGATTCACAGAACTCATCATTAACACCCTGTTTCTCTGGAACGCTCTTGGGTGGCTTTCTCGCCCGCCTGTCCTGTGTCTTCCTGGTTCCCGGAGCAGAGTTGAGGGTAGGTAGGGGGACCCTGTGCTGCTCCTGCCTCTGGCTTGGATGGCGTGGGTCTCCGGCCACAGGAGGCCTTCCTCACAGAGGGCCCCATTGCCCACAGGACGGTCTTGATTAATATCAAGTTGCCTCCCACCCCGTCACACCCGCTTTCTACCAGTTGAATGTTTGGAATTGCCTGGTGCTCCAAGAATGGGACTTGCAGTCACCACAAAGCACATTCAATTTTCTTCCTTATTTTTCCTGTGTGTAAATTTCCTGCTTCCCAAGGTCAATCACAATGGCGATGTTAATTGTGAGGTCTCCTGGAGCTCCTTTCCCCTGTTTCCTCTGTCCCCAGCCCTCTTTCTCCTCACAAAGCACCGGGGCCCCTCTCCACTGTTACACGTTCTTTCTACTTCCATTCCCCTCCCCTCAAGCGGGTGACCCCCACCCCCCACCGGCCAGCATTTGTCCTCCCTACACAGCCAGCTTCTTCGGGGAAGATCATTCCTGATCACTTGTTCACTGAGTCCTTGCTACTAACAGGCGCTCCGCGAGGTGTCGGGAGTGAATCCACATTTGATCTGTTTAGGAACAGGCTGCAGGGAGGTTTTAAAATAAGATGGTCCTGGGGCAGCGGATGAAATATTTCTCTTTGCAAGTTCCCCCCTGGGAGGGACCCTGCTTTTCCTCCAGGCTGGGCCATCGGCACCCTGCTTTAGGTGATCCGGAAGGACACCCCTTCAAACTGATGCCGCTGCTGGCCGCGGGGGTGAGGGACACGTTATTCAACACCTGCTCGCCCTGGGCGCTTCCAGAAGGTTAACGCCTCCTGCTTTTTCAGCAGAGACGGGGCCACTGCTGTTTCCTTCTCGTTGACACCGTCTGGGACCCTACAATCAGAACTTGTGTCAGGTGGTTCTGTATTGAAATCCCGCCTTAGTCACCGATGGCAAGCATGATCTTAGTCCTGTGATCCGATGGTCTCTGGGCTTTGCGTTTCTCTGTAAACCTCATTGAATTATTGGGGAAGTAAACGTCTTATACCATCTATATCGCCTGGCCTAGCAAAGTCGGGACTGATTCACCATCAGAAGGCAGGGGACCCAGCCTCTAGGACGGCGCATCTGCCGTTGACCCAACGACTCCTTCTGAGCCTCCATGTCCTCATCTGCGACCTGGCAATAGGAAGGATACCCCGCTCCAAGAATCGTGCGAATTAAATAAAATCAAGCAAAAGCCAGTTTTGGAGGAACAAGATGCTACTTTTTATTTATGTAGTGCCAACGAGGGCTTTGAGACATATACTTTTTCAAGTGCGTCAGGCCTAAAATAAGCGCTCGAAACTTCCCGTTGTTTCTCTCGAGTGTACATGGGTGTACGCTTTCTATCTGCAAGAGAGTTTAAGCTTCTTCTGGGGAAAATGTGTGTCCAGCACAGTGGTTTGGATGCTCTAGGGCCTGCGGAAGTGATTGAACAGTTTGTTTTCTAAGTTGACAGATGGTCAGGAGCGGGATCCTGACACCCAAGTGATGTGCTGTAACCGAAATGACCAGAGGGGCCCTGGTCAGGAGCGGCCAGGCTCTTGGGGAGCCAGGCTACCTGCTTGGGGACAGGCTACAGAGGCTTTATGAGGGAGGGAGGTGGCAGGCCAGCCAACCCTGCAGGTGGAGCCCTATTCCCTACTAGAAAGGACATCAGACATTGCCGTCCGGCCAATGATCCGTCCCAGCTCCAGACAGCTCAGGGCTGGTGTACGGCCCCCGGACCCCGACCGCCAACAGCCCTGGACTTGCCACTGAAGGCCTGGCCTTGGTCACTTGCCCTGACCACAGCCCTTGCACCGTGCTTCTCAGGTGTGCGTGTGTCCCTGATTTATTTGGTTTGTCATGAGGCTCGATTCACTAATGCCCGTGGAAGGTAAGTCAGGCTGAGCCTCTGCTGGGACACGTTCCTTGTCATAGGTCCTTCTGTTATGTGCTCCTAGCTCTTGCTCAGTAGTTCTGTGCCACCCAAGAGAAAAGTGGGATGACAGCACACATGGGGGGCATGCTCCCCATAATCCGATGACTCTTCCTGCCGACCCGGGAGGAGCTGGGGGCAAGAGGTTGTGAACAGATCTGTACAAGGTCTGTCCCCAAAGTATCGGCCGTGCACACTGCTTTCATTGTATTGATGTTGGCGTGATACTTTGGGGACAGGCCTCGTGTACAGATCTGCCTGTCATTCAACCTCTGTGTAACGTGTTATTTCCTAGGTGTCAACATTGGGCGGAGCACACCACGGAGACTCTGACATGTAGGTGCGAGACCCACTTCGCAGGTGGAGGGAGGGTAATGCGTGAGGTTAAGAGCTTGGTCAATGGCCTACGTCTTATTCAGGGTATTACGAGGTGAGGGCCTGAGCCGTGGGCGTCTACCGTGCTGGTGGACCAGCAGGCTTTTCTCACCTTGCTGATATTCGAGGCTGTCAGTGTGATCGCTGAAGCCTCTCAGAACATGGCATGGCAGAGTGAATAAGATGGTCATGATGACATTGCTTCACCCGCCTGCTTAGCCCATCCTGGCACCTGGCTGACCACGCTCTGGGTGTCCACCCCTGACGCGCCCTGAGTGCACTCTCACCAGCCAGTGCCCTGACCCCACCTGCCATCTTTTCTGTCCTCACAACCTATCACATCCTTCGTGAAGGCTGAGTCCTTCCCTTACGTCGGTCTGGGTTGGACAGCCCGGCATTTGCTCCGTTATCAGTCCCACCCTGGAATTCCTCACTGTAGACTGTACAGCCCAGTTAGTACTATGGTGTCCGGTCCAGTCGCTTACACATGTCCTTGGGTTGTGGGTTTCTGGAGGGCAAAAGTGGCATTGCATTGACATGATGGACTACAGCAACGGGTTCTCGGGCAGGGAGGGGGGAAGCCAGAGAAGAGAGGAAGATGGAAATGCCGCTGTGCACTCTGGTCCTCCCCTGACTTCTCTGTCACCCATGCGGGTCAGCCTGGGTTCTCCTGCAGACCTTCATCATCACAGGGAAGGGCGCAGCTGCTTCCATGGCCCCACACCCTCAGGGCTCTGCAGACATGAGCCCTAAGTATGTCTGTAGCCCAAAAAGCTCAGCTACAAGTTTCCAGATACTGCTTAGGAGCTTGGGACATGATGAACATTGGAAAAATGCATGTTCAGGGTTTAGGCTACCAAACCCTTGTTCCTACAAGATAACCTTTTAACAGTGCAGAAAGCAGTGCCATTGCTTTAAATCTTTTATCTGCCCTGCCTGTCAAATGCACTTTCACTTGAACCAATGTCCTTTGGGCTCTAGAACCTTCCCAGAGCCTGTCTCTCCACTCCCTAGACTACTTCCTGCCTGGTGGCAATTACTTTTGGTCATACAGGTTCCTGTTGTCTTTCAACCGAACTTCCTAAAAGGCAGGGACTGTTTCCTTGTCACTCCCCAGGACGCTGACCTAATCAGACCCAGTAGTAAACCTGTTGATGAACATGTGTGATCTAGTTAAACTATTCAGATTATGGGTGCTGTAGGTTTCCCCTCATTCGTTTCTGTTCCTTCCTGTCTTCTCCGGGCTGTTCAACACCTGTCATCAAAGATCTTTGAGAGAAGGCAACACGTGGGAGGAACCGTAACAGGTGGAGCTAGTTAATTTTTACTGTAGTTTAGTTGGGGGTGTAATCACGTTGCTGAGACCCCAAGACCATGGGATCCTCTGCAGATTCCCACTCTGCTGGGAAAGTGGGTCAGACCACAGCAAGACAGGCTCCTGGATTAAACTCTGCAACAGGAAAAGGATACCGGTGGAACACTGATGAAATTCAGATATAAAGTAGCAATATCAGATCTTAGCTTTGACAAATGTACCATGGTTATATAATAGTTGAACCCCAGAGGCGGCTGGGTAAAGAATATGTGGGAACGCTATGTATTATCTTTGCAACTTTTCTGTAAATCTAAAATTATTTCAGAATAGAAAGTTTATTTTAGAAAAAGTGGGCCAGAATGCAAATTTTAGTTTGGCTAGCAGTCTCATACTGCATGAACATTCTCACATCTCCTTATATCCTAACAATTTGTGGGAAAAGAATAAAAATGAGAACTGCAGAGAAGTTCAGAGACTCTTCTATAAAATACCCATTAAAAGCAGCAAAGATAAAAGATGGAACAAACAAAATATGGACCTTGGGTGCAGCTGGGGTCCGGGGGAAAGGGGTTAAAGTGTGAAGCCGGCCCTGGCTGGGTGGCTCAGTTGGTTGGCGACTCATCCCACGCACCAGAGGATTGTGGGTTCAACTTTCGATCAGGGCACATGCCAAGGTTCACCCCTTGGTTTAGGCAACAGATCGGTGTTTCTCACATGCACGTTTCTCTGTCTGTCTGTGAAGTCAGCAAAAACATATCCTTGGGTGAGGACTGAAAAAAAAAAAAAAAAAGTGAAGCCAGAGCGATTATTTGGGAGGGGTGGCCAGAGCAGTGACCCCTGGGCTCCAGGTCAGGACACCGGCTACCCGCGTCGGCTCTGACGTGGGCACGTCACTGTCACGGGGCCTGCATGTCCTCATTTGGAAGATGGCCCTACCCAACCCACCAACAACTATACACTAAATCCTTACACAAAGCAGGTTGCTCTGTTTTCAAGATCTTATCATTTTTGCTCAGGAACAAAGGCGTTCGTCACCCGGGGGCTGGTTACCATCAAAAACCTCAAGCCAGCAGGCCCGATTCTGCACGAGCGTTTTCACTTTGCACTTGGCAAGTCTCTGCTTCCTCTTACAAGGATCTTCGTGCCAAAGCCAAAGCTATTTGACTTCTAAATATAGTGTAACAGATGTGAACGAGGGCTGTATTGCGTTCAGTGCTACACAAAGGGTCTTTCTTTTACCCCCTCGAGCCAGCCAGACACCAGTCCCGCCCTGGTAGGCTCAGCCACCCCCGTCACCGCGGTGGGGACTGCCCTTCATCTTTCTCAGGCACTGAGGCTCGGCGGACTTTGATCAGATTTTCTTAGCCCTCCCAGGATCTGTGAACAAGCGTCTGTGCCTGGATTCTGGAGGGCGCCCTTAGCTCCTTCCAGCTGAACGTGCCACTCGCGTGAAAAAGTTCATAGACAGCAAAGCGCGTGCAGTGCCCCGTTCTATGAGTTTTAGTCGCCTTCCAGGTGGTCACAGCTAAAAACTGGTTTCGACAGACACCACCTTCCGTGGCAAAAAGCCCACCACGTGTAGGACTCTATTTAGGTAAAGCCTCAGGATTCTAAAGGTCTAGCGCTAAAAGACACAAAAACGAACCAACCGCCCAGATAACGGCCGGCTGGGGCACTACTCTGACCCGGCACCCTGCCGGGGTTGCGCCTCTTGTACCCGCCACGGTTGTCTCTTCTGGTTGCAGCAGTGACCTTCCCTCTGCCGGAGACTTCGCCAAACCATCTTGGTTTAAAGGACCTGCCAGGAATACCGAGGTGGCGTCCTTCTTGTGCCTCAGAGCACTGCACGTGGACCTAGTTGGGGCGGGAGCTGCCTCACTGACCGCAATCACCTGGCCCACAGACCACCAAGGGCCCCAAGTGCAACTTCGATGGAGGACCCTGAGGGACCGGAGCACAAGCAGCACACGAGTTCTTTTCGCTTTCAAGCTCTGCCCTAAACTGGCTTCCTCAGTCTCGGGAGGTTGGTGAGAAGGGTGGGCTATCACGAAAGCCCCAGTGATCAGTAAAAACAGCTCCCCCTTTCACACTTCTTTGGATAGTCTTCATTTCAAACATAATCGAGATCTTCTTAGCTTTTGGGTCTGCTCACTTTTCCAGGAATTAACGTCCCTTTGGAAAATGACCCACGGTCCAAGTTTAATGCGGTTTTTTGAAAGAAAACAAGTTGATGAAACTATAAAGGGTTCACTGAAGAGGTGCCCCAGCAGTTCACTTTGCCCATCTAACAGCAGTTACAGGATCAAATATAATACTAACAGACTAAAAGCTTGTGGCTCTTTTGTATATATTTAAAACACACAGTAGGAACATAGGAACAGCCCAAATCATTTAGAAGGAAAAAAAAAAAAAAGGGTTAGCAACCAAAATCTTTGAGAATTTCATGAAATTTAAATAGTGGCAAACATTCCAACCAAGAAGAAAAAAATTCCCCACATTTTTGGCTACGGAGGGTACTTCACACGTGAACCAAAGGGTGTGGTAACATGTTTCCTTCAGGTAAACTAGCCACTACGCCCCGTCTGAACGGTTACAAGAGCAAGAATGGAGGCATCTCCCATGCCACACTCGACTGGAAGCGCTCCTCCCGCGCGGGGTTGCCTGTCCATGGCTTACACGACTGTCCATGTCTACAATGCGATTCAGAACAGCCTCCAAGTTTGGCCAAGTAGATTGGTGTCCCTTCTACAAAAATATTAACTTAACAGTACATAACACCAAATACTTTTAATCTGTACATTCCTCCCCCCCCCCCCCCCCCACAACAGGTGACACGCGTCAGTTTGTACACGTTAAGACGAAAAACCACCTGGTTGTTACATCCAGATTGAGAGTTGAAAGAGGTCAACCCGAAGCAGCGGGGCGGGTTATCTTTTGAGAAAGCATAAATACAGTGGAAAAGAAATCTTCAGAGCTGAACAGAGTGATACAAAATAAGCCATCTTAGATTTTGGACTGCAAAGGTCTAGCTGAGAAGCTTCCGCCAGTCAACCGACTGATCCCCAAGGTTAAGGCCGACCTGCCTCTGCAGGGCTGCAGGGCCACGCGAGACACCGGTGCAGTTCGGAGCTCCTCAAACGCACAGCTTCAGCGTGACTCGGGCGCAAATTATACTCCTTCAATTAGTTAATCCTCTGGGCAGTTTCCTTTTTGTTTTGCATGCATCCCGTTCCATTTTCATTAAGGGCATCTCTTCCTGGGTCACTCATGGGCTCTGCTTTTCAATTGGTTTTTGTGATTTTTTTTTTTTTTTTTTGGTTAGGCTGTCAGTACCTCCAACACTTGGAAAATGAAATAGGGATGTGGTTTTACTAACAGAAGAGAATCGAAGTTCCAGGGACAAGGCCCGGTGAAATGAAATAAGTGTCAGAAACAGTTTATAAAAATGGCACATTTATTGCTACAGAACGGTCATGTACATGACTTCATCGAGTAACTACAGATGGGAAACAGGTAATGGCCTAGACCAAGCTGGGTGTGTTTCCGTCTTGAAGGAACGCCAGCGCACAGCCTGCTTCTACAAATCAGAAATACACCAAAAACATGAAAAAATCGAGGCACTCAGCCACACATTGAAAACAAGGTGTAACTGTTTTATCTTTTTTTTTTTTGAAATATTTTCCCTTTTTTTTCTTTTTTTAACAATTTTTCTTTTTTAGTTTTTAATGCTGCAGCTATGTGTACAGTCGCAAAAAAATGTCCCCGCTGCGACCTACAACTAAAGAAACAAACAAACAAAAACAAAACAAAAAACAAAAGAAGCTACCATACAGTTTCATCTCAGTAACACATGGTAAAATAACATCTTTTAAATAGTAAAATAAAGTAACAAACTTTTACTCATAATGATTCCAAAAATCTACAAAGAAGAAATATTCAGAATCTGACAATTTTTTTTTTGTAATATTCATGGTATAAAAGGATTGCTCCTACGAAAAATAAGCCAAATATATTTTTTATTTTTAAATTTAGTTTTTTTTTTCCTTACTAGGGTGTACTACAGTCTATTTTATAGCAAAAAGAGCACTAGACAAACAAAGCTTTATAACAAAAAGCCAGGCACTGATACATGGTAAATCTCTGCTTTTTTTTTTTTTTTCTTATCTTCACTTAATTGCATCACAAGTAACAAGAATGAAAAAGGCCACAGTTCATATATTTTCACCATTACATATGTCTATAATACTTGAAATGAGGATGGTAAAACCAGCACTGCACGAAGATGAGTCCACTTCAAGTCCCATGAGAAAGAGCATGTCTCTAAAGGAAAACACACAAAACCAAAGCAAAATAAAACAAGAGGCCTAACGGCCTTGGTGCCCCATTGTGTTGGAATTCATCATATTCCATCTTGACTTTTTTTTGTTTTGCTTCCAGTCAGCCAGCAGACTAAATTTTTGTGCTTGTTTATGCTGAAATGGTTTCATTCCTGACTCAAGTTCACTTTTGGACACAGATCATTATTCTGCCTGTTGGATCCAAGACGAAAATCCTCTTAACCCCAAGTCTTGGTTCAACTCCCTCCCCAACCCCGAACCCCTCATCACAACAAGATCACAGATTAAAAAAAAAAAATGTATCAGAAAAAAAATAATGTATCAGGAAATAGGAAAAAAGCGAAACACAAAAAGGAGTCGGAAGACTGAATCAGAACCAGTGGCGTTACTGGGTGGACTGACAGTTGTATAAACAATAGTGTTCCTTGCAGCTACACAGGAGACAAATGGTAAAACTTCCTAGATGAATAGACCCCTATTCTGCATATTCATAAATTACTTGAATGTGGAGGTGGATCAACTGTTCCAAGTTGCTTTGAATGTCCAAGTCTCTTAAACAGAACCCCAGTCTATATGTAGCATTATTCATATATATATATATATATATACATATATATGTATATATATGTATATGGCAAAGTATGGACCCTTATGACATTTTTGTATAGTTCTTTCATTCTAACTGTCTTCTGCTACACTTCTTACTAAAAAATCCAGCGCAGGATACCAATATCTTACCTGGGTTTGAAAATTTACAAAACAATGAGGGAAAAATAAAAAAACAAAACCCGACACTAAAAAGGCCACATTCCCTTCCGTCGTTTTTTTCTTTGTTAAAAATAGGGATACAATCCAATCAATACAGGTAGGTGCAGATCATGTTTCTCCACCAAGCACAAAGTATTGAGCAGCTTTTGGTGGCTGTTAGAAAGCTTTTCACTTATGTCCAAAGGGAATTCAACAACAGGGGTATTTACTGAGTAATGAATACATCAAAGCTGGTGAACAGTAAATTGCAGCTTTTACTCTGGTTCAGTGAGAACAAAATATAAAGCACCAATTTAAAAAATAATCAAATAACTACAATTTAATTTTTTGCTTTTACAGATTTGAAAAACCTTAAATCACCTCTATGAAGCACCTTCAAGATAACGTGTATCAAAAGTGCCATTCTTAAAATGTACATCAATGCAGGGAGTGTTTCCAGTTCCCGAAAGCGTAAACACCGTATTTTCTTCTGTACATGTGTCCTGAATGTGATCAGAGTATACCTGCTTCCTATATAATATTGTTCCTAGGGATACCCGCCTTGGTAGACTATACAAAATGAGTGCAGAATGTACCACTAAAAGGAAATCTTTACATACTGAGGGAACAAGTACACATTTCCATTATTCGGGAGGAGGGGGGGCATATACAATAATGTCTTCCAGGCCCTTCTCTGAGCCCCTTGTTCGTCTGTTTCACAGGAAAAGCCTCCGAACACCTTTTCATGAAGTTTGATTTCTGCTAGTCTCCTAAGGTTTTAATCCACCTCCACATTTTAGGAACTTATCAACAAATCAAAGTATTTTAGTTTTATCGCTACCGAACATATTTACAGTTTTCAACACACACGCACACAGCTAATCAAAAGGTTTATGGGTTTGTAAAAGATGACCACGTGGTAACTATCTTATTTGTTCTTACATTTTCAGAAAGGAACATAAAATTCAGATTCTTGTAGCTCACTATTTCATTTAAATGAGACATTTTTAAACCACAGTTTAAAAAAAGAAACAAAACCAATACAATGTATTAAAACACATAACAAGAGTCTACGTGTAAAAATATAACTTTTACATACACAATTTCAAAATAATGATACGTTTGCCATTTGTTGCATAAAATTTACAAATGTATTTCATTACTATATAACTGGCAAAACAGGAGAACAGATGGAACATTTAGACCATTTTGATGGATTTATGGCATTTACTCAGTGCTGATAGGTGGAAAAAACTACTTGAACAGGGATTTTTTTTTTTCCTTAATACATGCCAAGATTGTGTGGCTGTAAAATAGAAACAAGTTAGAGACAAAAGGATGCTGACAAATACTTAACTAGGAGCACTACTTGTTTACTGCACTATACACCAAAGTCAATCAGTATGAAGATTCACGATGGAAGTTGGTTCAGTTGTGCCCAGACGTCAAAGCTAGCTATCCGATGAGCTGCTGTGTGCCATAGCTTGATCTATGCTTCTATCGAATTGGTTAAGTATAACTTCATTCATACTGGCCAGAGAAATACTGCACTATCCCTCCTCCAGAAAGTGCAACTTAACGCGTTAGGACTTCTAAGGTTTGTTATAAAGCTTCATGATGACTGAATATTGGCCTTTTTCGGATGAAGGAGGAGGCAGTTAGTTAAGTCATCTACATCTTAGGAAACCCATTCTGAAAAAAAAAAAAAATCAAGAAAGCAACAAAATCAACCAGCTCTGTCACACTACTTGCAATTTTCTCATTTGATGGTTTTTGAACTCTACTTGTTTTTTTTTGTTTTTGTTTTTTTCCAAAAATCTGACCATGTATTCAGAAACGCCTCACTGCACACTACTTCGGCTACACATGTAGGTAACACTTGAATCATTTTGTTAAATCACAGCCACTTTGATTATGTTATGTTTCCGATGATATAAACATTGGAAGGCACAGTGGTAACATTGTAGCATTCTAACCTTGTACCTCTGAAAATCCCAGAATAGGGTCACAAACGCAACATTACAATTCCGACAAACTGTTTTTGCCATGTCTTAGTAATGCTGCTTGTAATATCTACACATGATGTGACTTTTAAGTCCTGTGTTCCCAAAAGACTGGAGAAACAACTTTCTACTTATTTATGAATGAAAAGCAACATTAGGGTCAGCAATTCATCCCGCACTGCCCCTCCGGAAGCAGAGTTGGCACTACAGGTTACGGTAACAAACTGGGAAGAAGGGACGGAAATAAGACCAAAAAAAAAAAAAAAAAAAAAAAAAAAAATCCGTATTTACAGTAAAATCTTTCTTTTAAAAAAGTTAATCAGTACTATTTTTTTTTTTTTTTTTACAGGAGAAAAAAGTCTGAAACAAATGAACAAAAGCTTACCATAGTCACTAAATTTTTAATATATATTTATATATATATTTATATATATATTTGTCATAGGTCTATAAGATCCATCTGTTCCTCCTACCCTAAGGAATGGCTACTGTCATCTCTTCGCTGCCACCGGGACGTTTGCTGGTTTTTCTCGCTCGGGCAGCTGAGTTTCCCTCATTCACTATCCAGTAATTATAAACACTAGCTGACTTGAATACCAACAAAAACGTTCATGTAGTTTTCTTCAGAAGTACACTTTTTCATTATTGCAAGTTTACAATTTTTAAATTAAATATTTTTTTTTTCAGACTTACAAATTAATAATATTTTTTTTTTTTTTTTTTCCAAAAGAAGTTTAGGCACAAATGCATTGTTCCACAGTGTGGAAAGATTGCCATTCAGTCTCTGGGCTGCGTCCCAGCCTGAACACGCTGCTTTGCACATTCTGAATGATATGTTAAAGAGAGTCATCCCTCAAGTTGCACTTTTTTCTTTCTTTCTTTCTTTTTTTTTTGTTTGTTTTTCGGTTTTTTGATAATTGGGAATGCTGAAACCTCTTGCGTCTGCGATTCGTAACTACTCAGACTTGTCTTATATTACAAAAAGGGGTTAAGGAGAAGTGTTTATGTGGGTTTAAGATAATACAGCTGTTAAGGAAGTGGTCTCTTGTGTTAATGAAGCAATGTGGCAACTTGGACCTAAAAAGAAAAAAAAAAGAGGAAAATTAATACATTTGTAAGAAAACAAGGGAATGTTTTCTTTATAAATTCTTTTTCTCATGGGGAAACGGCTCATTCGGGGAAATGTGGCCGCTCTGGCCAACGCCCTGGCGGGGGTGACAAGGGGAAGGTCACGGCGGGAAGCACACTTGCCCTTTACATCTGTCCCATGTGATTCGGCGCGTCTCCCATGCCGGGGTGGGGGCCTGCCAACGACAGCGGGGGCGGCTCCGAGGACACTTTCTCTTCCTCCCTTCTCTTCAGACATGCGGCTTTCGGGTTCAGATTCCGCTCTGTGGAAGGCACACCGAGCAGTCGGGGAGTGTCAGGGCTGCTGGCGGAGGGCAGCAGGCACGCTTCCCGCGACCCCTTTCCAGCCTGTGCTACGAACAAGGGCGCACGGGGCGCGGGGACGTTTATCCGCCCGGCACGTGACTGCGCGCGGCCTCCAGGCGGACACACCCGCGCCCCGCGACTGACAGCACAGGGGCCGCAGCTGCGACCGGGAAAGGGACGCGGTCGGCGCTGCCGGGTGACCCTGCCGCGCCCCCTCCCGCCCTGACCCCGCGGCTGCCGCCCCGGCTTCCACTGACCTCGGACCTGCTGCTCCAGGCTGAGGATGACAGCCACCGCCTGGTGCAGGATCAGGAGCTTGGTCTGGGGCTTGTCACTCTTGAGGTGGAGCTGCACCATGCGGCCCAGCTCCTTGAAAGCCTCGTTGATGTCGCGCACCCGCAGGCGCTCGCGCGCGTTGTTGGCCATCCTCCGTTCCTTCTCGCGCTCCGCCTTCTGCTCCGGGGTCAGGTCCTCGTCGTCGTTATTGCTGCGGGGAGAAGGGACGCCACATTTTCTAATGGTGTGGGGACAGAGGAGGCGACCAAGTTTTCTTTTCTTCCAGCTCAAGCTCTGCTCCTGGGTGGAAGTTTACAAGCTTCCGCCTGGGCCTGCTGGAGGTGGCCGGCCAGCCCCTAGACATTACCCCAAAGCAAACAGGAGGGGTCACAGCACCCCGCGGCGGGCCCGCCCTCAGGCAGGGGGGCACCGGCTGGGCCCTGCAGAGCAGCCCACGGCCAACTCTGGCTGGAGCCACACTGCACGATCACAAGTCAGAGGATTTTAGGCTGAAGCTGTTTAAAAAATAAATGCAGAAAACTTTCATACTGTGACATCTGAAACGTAAGGAAAAGAAGTGACTGTAAAAACACGTTCACAGGTCAAAATGAACTCCGTGCAGGAAATAGGATTAATAAGAAGGTCCTGTGTTGAAGACTCCAGGGCCATGGGAGTGAAGGCTTCTGTCTAGGTCTCATCATTAATTTGCTTAAAGGCTCGGTCATTCTAGTGAAAGTCTCTGAGCCTCATTTTCCCCATGTACATTGTATTAATATACAGTAATTTAAAAATAGGATCTTCATAGCCTTTAACATCATGGATGTTTATGACCCCAAAAACAAGTCAGGGAAAACCTGAGTTGACATGAGCTGTATACAACAAACAAAGCAAAACAGAAACCAAAGATCTACCCATTAGATCTTTGGACTCATTGGGAGTCAAAAGTGTCAAAAAACGAATAATCTCTGATTGTGAGAACAGGAATATTATGTGATTCATATCAAAGGCATGGCTGGAACCTGTAGAGTCTGGAAAGGCAAGATTATTTCTGTTTGTGGGTGTCATGCTGAGAAATTAGAAGACACTTTTGAATGGAGGGCAGAGAGGGCGATGAGCCATCTGGAAAGAATATCATATAAGGAAGGCTTCACAGAATCAGGGCTTCACATTTTTCATGGGTGATTATGTAAAAAAGAGAGGCGTGGGAGATGTCTTGTTTCAGGAAGGCAGAACAGAAAGAAGAAGTCTAAGCAGAATAGTTTGTTTTAATATGAGCAACAGCGTTTTGGGGTATGAGTGAGACAAACAGTAAAGAAACTTCAGCCAAGTAATAGTTTCTCCATCACAAGAGACATGGAGGTGACCGCCTGCAAGAATGTTAACCTAGAGATTTACGCATGGCTCTAAAGAACCATGAAGGCTGACCTGGACTTTAAAATTCCATGAATCGGAAAAAGAGAAAAGAGGTTCATCATAACACTTCGGAGCTGCAGAACATGTGGGGAGTTATCTAGTCAAGTCAATGTACACTTCATAAAGTTGGCTTAAAATACATGGCTCTAAAGCTTCCACTTTGGAAAACTCTGGGTAACTTCCACATTTCAAGAAAGATCAACTGTGGCGGAGATGCCCCGATCCATCAGAAATGGAAGCTACATTCTTGGGTTGTAAGCACGTGCTGCACAGAAAGATGACCTCTGTAAGCCAAGAACACATGTATGGGAGGGGAGAAGGGAGACACCAAAGGAAGATGCCGTAAGACTTGGCTCATCTCCCCAAAGGTTAAACCCTCTTCCAGATGCGACCGCCTGCTGTAACGTGGGCGAGCACTCATGCCACTGAGTTGAGCCGGCCCCCTGACTTCCACTGCTGACGCTTCTCCCCCTCACCCATGACCTCTGCCGAGGCCAAGGAAACAAGGTCATTATCAATTCACCTCCACGTCCCACTACACCGATAAGATGTAAAAAGCGAACAGGGTCCAGTTTCTGCTGGGCTGGTCCTGAAGTTAAAAATTTGGGGTAATATCTTTATATCAAACACGTGCCATACCTTTCAAAGAGTGGGCCTGAAAATGGGAATTGTTTTCCAAAGCTCTTTGGGCTGATAACTAAGTAGAATGGTTATGCAAATAAAACTGCTTTCATTTGAAAATCACTGCCCTCCGACAGAGTTTTGGAGGCATGAATAAATGTGGCAAGAGGGACCCTTTAAAAATCAGGTTCTTAACAGCAAGTTAAAATCCTGTCCTGAAACGTGAAAGGACCCACTGATCCTTAACGTGCCTACGTTACGGCCACTGCTTAAGTGACCAGTAACTGAGTGACCTGACAGAGAAGATGGTGGGTGTGCAGAAGCCCCTCCTCGAGTTCTGTACCCATGTGGCCAAGAGTCAGGGAATGGCAGTGATGGTCAAGGGTGTCAGAGAGGAGCTTCTGGTAGTTTGGAAATTGTGGTAATAAAATTTATCTCAGTAACTATAAAGGTAGTATGAAAAGGTGACATGTTCTTAATTCCGACAGGACACAAGATAGAATCTTGAGAAGAACAGCCTTTAAAAGGAAGGTACACAGGGCCCTGGCTGGGTAGCTCATTTGGTTAAAGCATCATCCCCATATGCCAGGGTTTCGGGTTCAATCCCTGATCAGGGCCCAGACAAGAAGCGCCAAGGAATACAAAAATCAGTGAAACCACAACTGATGTTTCGCTCTCTCTCCTCTCCCTTTTTCTCTCCTTCTAAAATCAATTTTTAAAAATATTTCTTAAAAAAATACTAAAGGAAGGTGTAGTCTGAGTACATTTAATTTGGAAATCAAAAAATTCCAATGGAATTGACAAAAAGAATATGGGTGCCATGATATTCAAAAACCAACTGATTATCAGACTAGAGTTGAAGTTCAAGGGGAAAAATTCTGATGTACAGATATGGACTACTGTACTTAAGAAAGCCAAGCAGAAACTACTTTCCTGCAGTCGCACTTTCTAGATGAGGGAGGATCCTGGAGAAAAACAATTAGCAATTAGGGGTTGCTCATATGCATTAGGATAAGTCAGTATTTTCTCTCTTTCAAAGTAAAAAAAACATTAGTTGCATATATATCAATTGAATTTTCAATACTACAAATTTCTTTTAAAACTATTTTAGAAAAAATATTTCTGACCAAATTTGTAGAATAAATACAGTCTTAAAATACATTCTTTGTATTTGAATCAGTTACAAATTGCTTTTACTGTGTGTAATCACCACTGGGTCCAAATTCATAAATGCAAAGACATTTTAGGCATCACTAGAGTACAGACAGGTATCTTAAACGATACGTTAGTACCTCTAGAATAGGCCTTAATTTTCACTTTTACCTGCCAGGAAAAAACTGAATAGTTTCTTCCCGTTCTGTTCACTTCATCAAAGTCCAATGAAGGAATTAAATGAAGCGACAGTATTATATACTGTTACCTAGATCTTGACCTAGTAATTGATTTGATATCCTTCTTGTCGTCATCTAATTTCTTGTCCTCGGAAGATTTCGTGTCTTGCAGGTTCTCATCGCCCTCATCGTCGGACTTGATCTCGGAGCTGCCGGAGGAGACACTCTGGCCCTGCAGCCCTGGTGGCATGCCTGCGGGGAAGAGACCAGGTGACATGGGCACAGGAGACGCAGTGCACACACTTGCTCACTCCAGACTGTGGGGCTGCCAGCCATACAATTCACGCTGCTGAACTGTGATCCTTTTTTTTTTTTTTCCCCTACCTGGTGAAGTTTTAAAAATGCACCTGCGGAAACAAGTTTTCTCTTCATTGGCTCTGAGGTTAAATTCTATTTTGCAATCTTTTGGAGTAGATGGTAATTTCACTGTCTACAAAACATCAACTTAATTGCAATGAAAATCATAATCATGAAAATCACACACCTCAATGTTCTGATTAAAAACCCAAGTAAATATCAGCTATTATATTGAGTTTCTTCCATATGCAATGATTTAATAGAAAAATATCCTTAAAATATAATTCCCAAGGAGTACTCTAAATATGTGCAGTCAAGACTTCAATAGATACCCTAATGATATTCTGAAATTAGGCTTCTCTTATCCTCAAAGAATCATCAGCATTTAAAAATGGTGCATATGGAAAGCAGAGAGCTGGTCAAAGAAGACATTTCTAGCTTTCCCACTGTTCAAGTTTCAAGATCACAATACATTTTCCAACTTGAGCCCAATGCAATCATTTGTTCCCAAGGTGGAAGCATGTCAAGTATTGCTCTTTGAAATCTGTGTGGTCTAGAACCGTGTCATTCAACGTTTGGTCCAGGAGTCAGGAGCGTTCTTGCCACCCTGGAGCCCATTAGAAAATGCTGAGTATCACACCTACTGACTGGGACTCTACATTTCAACAAGACCCACAGGCCATGCTCCTACACGCTGACGTTTAAGGAGTGCTGATGTAGGACAAAGGGAGAAAAACCGAAGGCCTGTTAAAAGATATGCCTCATTATCATGACTCAAATAGAAATGGGGAGCCGTACCCATGAATAATCCGCACTCAGATTATTCCGCAGGGAATGCTGAATAACGCTTATACATCTTCCTTCGCTAGCGTCATCATTTTTATTCTAAGTGTGAGGGGAGTGAGAAGGTGTTTGCTTGTTGCCTGGCCAGTCACTCGCACAGGGGGCATGGCACCCAGGTCTTGCCTCAAGGGTACAACCTCCTGGGTGTCAGGTCCTGGACCTTTGGGCCAACAGGTTCGATGGTGGGCAGGCCTCTGGGCTGGTGATACACATGGACTTATGCGGAGCCTTCAGGAGAGTCGGCACACTTTATTGCAGGTGGCAGCAGGCTCATGACCGAAAAGGCTGGGCGGCTCTTGAGGATGTCAGTGTTCCACATACGGTTTGTCCACCCTGTCCAACGGCGGCGTGCACCTAGCTTACAGCAAGGGTGTTTCTATACATGCCAGAACAGAGGCGGCTCCAGACACATCAGAAAGAGAGGCAGTCTACCCAAAGGCCACCTGCGGGTTCAGGGCCGCTCTGTTGGTTGCAAGGGGCTCAGGGTTCCAGGCTCTGGGGTCAGATTAGCTTCAAGGCCAGCTAGTTGGCAGACTCCAGAGGAAGGGCCAGCCATGTACACAGTGGAATGGGGACCAGCCCCCGACCCTGTCACTGGGGCCATGAAAAGCCCTTTGCGGTCAGTGGTACGAGGCATTCATTAAGGGGCTGGATGACCCGGTACCGAAAATCGTCCAAGTTCCATTTTTTAAATGTACCTATTATTTCCTGCCATCTTCCACAACAAAAACAACATCCTTCCTTCCTACTCATTTGCAAATATCATTTTCAGGCCACAACTAACCACATTAGACAACCTGAATGAGTAAAATGTGGAAATAGCTGAAATAAAATTTCCTCTCATCAGCCTGTTGTCTCATTCCCTGCTGAAATAGTACCAGGGTTTCCAAGGATGTTTGAGAAAACAGCGACTGAAGAAACACAATTAGCCGGCTACATCCTAAATACTTTCCCATTTACTTCCCATTTTTATACCAAATTCGATTCCTGGTTTTCTGCCACTGCTTCCTGAGGGACGAATGCCAAGGGAGAGTGGGATCAACACTAGCCCTGTTGTTGCTGAAGTGGGGTCAGAAGGGCCCTCGGGCGTGGACCTACCTCTGTAAGGGTCCTGGGGTGGGTTCAAATCGGGGGAGGTCGCAGACTGGACAGGAAGCTGTGGAACCGGAACCTGGTTTGGCACAAGAGAGTGGCTGCCTCTGAGGGCCACGCCATCTTCACGATGGGCCCCAACCTGCAGGGTGAGAAGAACCACAGGGTGTAGTGGGAACCAGCGGTGAGACCCCTCTCTCCTGGGGCTGCGAGGACCTCAGGAAGACTGGGCGGCCTTTGAAAAGCACAACTCCCAAATGCATTTCACTAGAGGGCGCTGAAGGACCGTGCATGCACCTGGAGCCCTGCTAACACTTCCCACTCGGAAAGACACCGGGCTGTGCGTTTGGTGACAAACGTGGCAGAGTAGCTCAGGCAGGTAAAACGTCAAATTGTCTCCCAGGGTGCTGCAGCGGAGCGCACTGATTCGTACCCATCTGTCTTCTATCATGTCCGCCAACAGATCTGACAATTATCTTAATGCCCATATGCTTAATTGTGGGCTTCTCAATTCCCCCATTGCTATCGGAAGTCCTACAGGAATTTCAATTTGGCATTCGACTTTCCTTTCGGGGGATAAGATTCTCGGGCCTGCCATCTTTTTTTTCCATAATGCCAGCTAAGCCGCTGACAGCGGAAGCGACAGCAGTGTGGGACATAGCCCCTGCTCGGTACAAATATAATAAAATGTCACCTGGCTTTCCCAAACTGGCAGCCCAGTCCAAGTGAATGTTTACTGTATTTCATCAGCTGCTGAGCTCCAAATCCAGAGGGGGACCGTTTCTGCCAATGCCACCACACCGGAAAATGTACCAATAAAGGTTTTATTAAACACACCAGTAATGCCATCATTGCCATGCAAAGATGTTTGGACATCTTTCCATTTCCCCCCCACTATTCTGATCTGAGGAAGACACCATATTGTAAATACTCCGCACGCTTCCAAGAATAAAATTAGAGCATACAGCATGGTGGCTTGGTCTGGAAAAATGCTGCTGAGCTTTTTATTAACTACTACTACCCGTCCAGAGGTGTGCAATGCCGGGCATTGAGGCCGCAACTGCCGACTTTGTGGCGTGCACCTTAAAGCAGAACCATTAAGCTTTTGCAAACGTGGAGGAGCCTGAGTCGTTGCATTTTCGTCTGCATTTCCAACTATTTTCTTAGCTTGTTGTTAGGTGAACATTTACATAGGACAATGAGCCTAACGCTGAAAATCTTTATCCATGCATTTAGACTGCTAGCGGTCAAAAATCTGATTTTTTTCCAACCCAAAATACAGAGCCACGGAGGAGACTCTTCAGTCACTTTTGCTATGGAGGGTTTGAAATGAATATCCTCAAGGAACGCAACATTGAGCATGTGAACCGGCAGCAGCACCTTGCACAGAGCCGCACGAAGCACACGCTGGCTGAAGGCAGCCTGGCAGAAAGCTGTCACCTGTATGCGCCAGAGCAATACAGGAGAAAATAACTCAGGGGCAGGAGAAGGATCACACAAACCATCCTAATAGCTCAGATTCAAACAGAGCCAGACTAGGACAAGATTTAAAGACCCGTGGGCATCAGGAAGCATGAATGTTGCAGCGAGAGGTCTGAGCAGCCCACACTGTTGGCCACCCCTGTGCCTGTGTCCCTTCTAGGGTCATTCTGAGTGGTGGCTCTTCAGCTCCTGTGTGAAGCAAATGCACCGAGACCTGACTTTCCTAGCAGTCCACTCCACCTGCACCACAGGACGGAGAACACCGCACTCGCTGGTTCTAGCTTCAACTGCTGGAGTTCAAGAGTAGCGCTAGCCCTTCTCAGGCACGGGACACCTGCTGACTCCCAGCTTTGACCTGGAACTGAAGCCTGTTCTCCCTCAGCCCACGCAGCTCCTTCGACCGCTTCTCCCTCCCGCTGGTATTTCGTTCTCATTTTTCCTTCCAAACAAAGACTGATAGCCATTTTCCATTCAGGTTTTGATTTGCCATTTCTGTACCTGTGCATTTTCCAGGCTGACTCAATCGATGATTATCCTTTCAATCTAAGGTGTCAACTTGTAAGCATGAATTTTATAGGCCTTGATCGAATGGGAGCTCTTTTAAGTCTGTCAGTTAATGTTAACCTAAATAATTACCTTAGTGCTGATTCAGTTATTGGTATTCCCAGTGGATTTACTTTCTTGAATTTCCACAAAAGATGATTCTAAGTGGGAATCGCTGAGGCAACCACTGATGTGAGCATAGCAGAATGTGTACTCCTATTTTAGAATAATTCTGTTAAAACTTTCAAGCCTTGCTTGTAGGCATCTATGATGTAATTTAAAGTTAATATTTTGTTTTTCACTTAAAATACACTCAGACATTGATCCTGCCATTTCTTTTTTCCCTTCTGGGTCACATTAAGATTCATTTTTACAAGAGGAAAAAAGACCTCACAACCAATTACCTTTACATACTCTTTGCCTCAACTATTATGAAAGGCAGTGTAACTGAGTGAAAAAATACAATAACAAGTCAACAATAGCTCGATTCCAAGTGTAACTGGTTTCTTTAATAGCTGTATAACCACGGGTTGAGTTACTCAAATCCAAAATGGAGAAAACAATACCAGAAGTTTTGGAGAACAAGTCCCATTATTTTTCACAAGAAGCAGCAATATGTGAAACAACTGGTACACAATAATTATAGAGATTATGTGCTTTAACTTAAAGTATGTGCATATTACATAATAATAAGGGTCTATGTAAGTTCAAGAACTCTTAGAAGTCAATCTAGCTTCATTTACAATCATCTTTGCACTTCCTCTCTCCATTTTGTTCATATTCATTTAATTTAAATTTTTATTTTTAAAAAGAATTTTATTTAATTAAAGAATTTTAAAAAGATTTTATTCAATATTTTCAGAGAAAAGGGCAGGGAGGGAGGAAGAAAGGGAGAGAAGCATCAGTGTCTGGTTGCCTTTCACCTGCCTATAGCTACGGACCTGGTTGGAAATGTGGTTTGCAACCTGGTTATGTGCCCTGGCTGGGGAATCGAACCAGTGACCTTTGAATTCGCAGGTAGGCACCAAGCCACTGAGCCACACCAGCCAGGGCTAATTTTAAACCTTTCTCCTGAACAATGGCAATCTTAAATGGTACTATAAGTACGTTTAAAAATATAGTTGTTCTTCCAACTATGTTTTTGTTTAGATTTTAGCCATATATCTTACCTAATTTTCTGTAGATCATTTTAGATAATCTCAAGTAATACACCAATTATTTTTCCATAAAAGAAGTTGGGGACAAAGTTATGTGTAACATTGCAAGACCTCCCTTGTCAACGATGTGTTCCGGGTCAAAACAAATGACTGACAATAGGTCCAGATCCATGTGGTAATGAGCTCAGTCTCCAGGATCAACTCTATTGCCTGTGGCTATAAAATATTCTAATCTGACGAATTAGCTTTGCTTTGCACATTTCCGTGACCACAACCAGCATGTTCTATTTGCTTCTCTTTCAGAAACACTCCCTGGTTACATAAAAGACAAGGAAGGAAAGGCAGTGATGAGCAGCACAGGTCAACTCCACTAGAACAACTAAGAAACAGAGGGAGAACCAATACTGTTACCAGTGTGGATGAGGGGCAGGAGTCATCTACCTGCCATGCAATAAATATATGATAATGTAATTGGAAAAACCAGATGCCTTCCACCTATAAATAGGATCTGAGAATGGTGTCTTTTAAAAGAGAAACTTCATACTTCATTAAAGGCCTATTTTGGTAACCTTTTCACTTAGATAAGCAATAGTTTAAAGTTAAAAGCCAGACTGTGAAAACAGTTCATTTGATCAATAATGATTGTAAATTTCTTTGCCGTCTTTAAGAGCCTTATAATCTCATACCATGTGGTTTTATATATACTTATACTAAAAGTAAATGATAGAACTAAACTCTAAGAAAATATTCAATAATTCTTACTTGACTGATCAAACTGTAGATTCATTAATTTAAAAAATATCTACTAGTTCTAGCCCATGCTTGTCACACTGTGAGGTGTTGGGAACATGAAGAAGAACCTGGATGTGGCTCCTGTCCCTGTGGAACATGTAGTGATCCTTCATGAAAATTTTATACACTGATTAATTTATTATTATTTTTTAAAGATTTTATTTATTATTTCCAGAGGGATGGGAAGGGATAGAGGCAGAGAGGGAGAGAGACATCAGTGTATGGTTGCCTTTCACCTGCCTCCAGCTGCGGACCTGGCTGGAGACCTGGCTTGCAACCTGGTTAGGTGCCCTGGCTGGGGATTGAACCAGCGACCTTTGGTTCCACTGAGCCACCAGCCAGGGCTAGTGAGGCCATTTTAATGGTAAGAGCTAGAGCCTCATTCAAGCTTCCTCAAGTGACAGCTGTCAGGGCAGAGGGCAAGTTGGGGGAAAAGTAGAAGGGACTAAGAAAAAAAACATCTCATAGGCACAAACAGCACGGTGATGACCAGCGTGAAGGGTCGTGGGGTAGGAGAGAGTAAAGGGGGACAACGGGTGATGGAAGGAGATTTGTATTGGGCGGTGGGAACACAATACAATATATAGATGATGTATGGTAAGATTCTACACCTGAAACCTGTATCGTTTTATTAACCAATGTCACCCTAACAAATCCAATATAAAAAGATTGATCAGGAAGGTTTCTGTAATTTGGGTTTTGGACCAGGCCAGCTCTCAGGACCATAGGCGATTCCCAGTCACCTCCTCCCTCTGATGGTACCTCGGCCTCTCTGGCTTCTGTCCTCTCCCGACTCCTGCCTTGGCCTCTCTTCACGGTATCGTGCGGGAGACTCTTTCAGGTGCTGTGCCTGCTGCTGCATCCTCCGTGCAGATGGAATGCACGATCACCTGTCCCTGAGCAGCAGACATGGGCCATCCTTTGGGCCACTTTAGGACCAGGTGTCCCTATGTGAGGCCCAAAGAGCTACAAAAGGGGCAGAGGCGGTCAGGTCATGTGGTCTCAACATGCCTGGCCCTCTGCAGCCGGAAGGTCATGGCTGTCACGTGTAGACATCTGAGTCACATTTCATCTTAGCTCAAGTTATAGTCTAATTGTGACACATCTACTTATATTCCCCTATGTTAATTTATCATAGGGAATAATTAACTTCAGAAGTGCATTACTTCTTTGGAATCTGTAAGCACCATATAATTTTAAATAACCCTACTTTCTGAGGAAAAGACAGATATTATCAGAGGCACATCGAAATTAGAGAGTATGAAAGTTGAGGGCTTGGACAGACTTGGAAACCAGGCAGGCCAAATCCCTCGTTTGACAGAGAAGAAAGCTACAGCCGGAAATGGTGAAGTGATTTAGTGAACATCCGGCGAGAGGATTAGGAAACAAATTTTGAACTCAGAAAACTTACAACATTGAGTTATTTGGTTGGGTGTAAGTACATGGTAGAGCAAAGGTAGGCTTACAGTTGCTCATATGGAAAATACCACCGTAATTAATAGAGCAAGAATAAACTCTGTTTCATATACTCACAACTGTAAAGCTACTTTTGCCCACCCTATATATAGATTTAAGGGACAAGAGGGGTTTGTTTCCTGTAGCTTTTTTAAAAAAATTGTGTAGACACATATGTGTGAGTGTGCATGTATGTATATATATATGTGCTTGTGTGTATATAGATATGGATATGAAAATCATTTTAGTTTTCTTTACCACAACGGATAAATATCATGGTTCCCCAACTCGGGCCAAGGCCAAGATGTCTAACTAAATTACAAAATTTAATATCTGCCACAACTCTTCCGACATAAACAGATTTAAAAGATACTCAGCTTCAAATCAGGTAGCTGTTGGCAAGGCTGTTTTTATGTGGAGCTGCACCCTGGTAAATATCCTTATCCTGATCTGCAAGCTCACAACCACCACCACAGACAAAAAAACATTCAGTGTTTCTGCACTCTTTGTTTCCAGGGAGTATTGTGAAAGTAATTATTCTGTTGTATTTAAGAGGCCTATTTCATGGATGGGAAAATGTATTAAATTTCATTTGGCAGTTATTCAATCCTTGTTCATGCTATCTCCAGAGATAACTGCTTCAAAACAGGCTTTCAGACCTCAGTTCCTCCTCTTCTGCCACAATGACATGAAATTTAGGAAACTTGTCATCAGTTTCTAGACCAAGTGACAATGATACAAAACCAGATATACTATTAGAAACATTTTGGTACCACCGAAATGAAAGTTTGTCACTAATGGCATCTGGCTCCAAATTTTTCTTTTGACACAGTTGATTTTTAAAAACAGACAAAGAAAAACATTCTGGGAGCTTTTACTTTTCTTTCTTCTCTTTTTCTTCTTGTTTTGCCATATTTAAGAAAAAAAATACCTGATGGGCTTTTACCGTAATTAGACACCCATTGACACAGAAAACAGTTTTGGTGTCTGTAACTGTAATCTCCCCATGAAGTATCAATTATACATGACAGTCGTAAAGTGCAGATTTCAGTTTCAATTATCTCGCCATATCTCTGTCATATTAGAGGAGAGCAAACTTATTTTCCCAAATGTGCAAAATACCATTTAATCCAAAAGTGAATCTTTAAAAAAGGAGGCAAGTGGTCATGCAGGCTTTTTTTAACGGCTCATGGGTGAGAGCCTGTCAGTTCCTGCACCAGCAGGAGAGGGGTATGGTAAGAAACTCCAGAGGCACCAAGACCCAGTAGAAAACAAGACCGACCCCTAATAACCTGCTCTTCCGCGTGAGAAAGTTCTAACACCAGAAACACCTTTCAACCACAAATCTAATTTCCAGTTTAAAAAAGTATCAGAGTGTACTTTCAATTCACGTGATTAAACATTTGAAGGACCTTTCACTTTAGTCAGATCTGGACTCAAGTCTTCCATCTGGACTTTAATTCTGGGGAAATGTTCACTGGGAGAAGGCTTCCTAAATGTCGTAAGAACACCTACTTTTCCCATAGAAATCGCACAGCTTCACTTTCACTATGCCTGAAATTTAAGGTAATTCCTTAGCAGGCAATCTTGGACATTTATTTAATGCTTATTTTCGCCAAAGGAAGGGTCTCAAGAGAATTTGAACATGATCTAAATGACTTTAATCTTGGGTCATGTGATCAGCTAGACTGAAACTCCCATGATGTCCACTGAAATGGTTAAAATGAATGATTTCTGTGATCTAGTTCCAAAGAGATGCAAATTTTGTTATCTGATTTCAGTTCATCTTTTTTTCTTAACTCATAAGTTCCACCTATTAAAATTGTTTCATTTCTCTCCTCTGTATCTCCACCCTTCACCCCAATTTTCTACATTATTTTTCTCTAGGCGAAACCATGCTTGGATGCAACCCACCCAGCAGGTACTTCGAGAGGTAGTTACCAGGGTCCCTCCCCAACCCCAGGTACAAGGCAGTGAGCAGGGAGCTAGTTAACCCATGTGTGGTGAAGAAGCCCATCTGGCGGAGAGTTTATGGTAAACAGTTTATGGTAAGCAGTTTCTCTGTTTGGGGGGAAGGAAACATCCTGACTGCTTTTTGTGCTGGGTCAGGTCCCTGCAGGGACAGCTGGCTTCTGCACAAAGGTGCCCCATAGCTAGTCCATAGGTCCAGCGTCAGGGATTTATCTTTACCTAACTGGCTTTTATTCTTCAAATGCTTTTCTTATTACCCAAGTAGCACATGCTTAGCATAAAATACTGAAAGGAAGTGGAAGTGTAAAGATGTTTACTTAAACAAATGAAACTTTTCTTTCTTAAAGATTTTATTTATTATTCTTTGGAGAGAGCGGAAGGGAGAGAGGCAGAGAAGGAGAGGAACATCAATGTATGGTTACCTTTCACCTGCCTCCAGCTACCGATCTGGCTGGAGACCTGGCTTGCAACCTGGTTATGTGCCCTGGCTGGGAATCGAACCAGCGACCTTTGGGTTTGCAGGCCGGCACCTTATCCACTGTGCCACCAGCCAGGGCTCCCTCCCATCACTTTCTAAATCTGCATTTTTTAAAGGTCATATTCTCTGCCCATCACTTGATCCTTTGCCTCAAGGCTGCAGCATGGACTTTCCTTAGTCTATGGATCAAGTGTAAGGTCGATACCTATACTTATGCCTCCTTCGCCTGGATATCTGAGGGCTTCTCTAGCTCCCTCCTAGTTTTAAATTCCCCAGTGTCAACCTTCAGCTACCTACGGCTGACCTCATATCCGCACTCACCCCCACATGGTTGGGACTCACTCTGCGCAGCTCCCCGGCTGCTTCCCGTCACTGGCTCCGCGCTGCACGGTACTCCTGAGTGCCGGGGCTGTGGTGCCCCAGCAGGCCTGTCACCTTGCCTCATGGAGGTGTCCTCTCCTGACTGCTCCTTATGAGCACTGCCCTTAAAACCCACCCAAGTGGCCGGCGGCGCAGTGGATAAGGTGCTAGCCTGCGAACCCAAAGGTCGCTGGTTCGATTCCCAGCCAGGTCTCCAGCCAGGTCTGTAGCTGGAGGCAGGTGACAGGCAACCATACATTGAAGTTTCTTTCCCTCTCTTCCTCTCTCTAAAAATAATAAATAAATATTAAAACCCAAACCCAACCCGCCTGGGGGTACTGCTTCCTGTGGCAGGGCTTCCACAGAATTCTGCTCTACTGCTCAGAAGGCCTCTACCTGTCTCGAGATGCAGTGTCCCCAGGGAAGGACAGAGGTGAGGGTCACTGTTATAGTATTAAATGTGCAGCTACATGCTTCCTAATTGGCAATGATGACACAGGTGGCATGTGTCCGTGAGGCTATTTATGAAATCTAACACATTTGGTTCTGCTGAATCCACATTTAGCATACTTCTATCAAATAACAAACATGTCGACAAACGCCTTTTGAATGTCTACTATATCTGTGGTTCTATGTAGGCACTTTCACAAAAAATCATAAAAGACAGACATAACTATCACTTTATAAACTCTTAGTTGTGGGATAATAGAATTATTACATAAGGCAAAATAAGATGAATGTTATAGAAGAATATAAGGTCATGTAGGACTTGAAAGGATGGGTGAAATCCTATCAGGTTCAGAAATCAGGGACTACTTTAAGAAGGTGGAACTTTAGATAGGTTTCAAATGATGAGTAGAATTTTGATACACTTATCTAAATATACCTGTTAAAAACTGACTTTTAACATTAAATAGCACCTCAACTTCAATTGAAAATTTCAACTTTAAATTGAAAAGTGGCGTTATTTGGATCCGATATGTAAGCAGCTAAGGACTGCGCATTCATATTTTCATATCGTCATCAGACTACATATTTCAGACAAAAAGCAGATTTTTATATATCCCTCTAATAAACCTCAACAGCTTTGCTACAAAGTGAACAACACAGGGTACTCGAATACAAATGGTACCTCACTGTATGTGTGTATTATTGGCCCAAATGATTCACTCTTATTTAACTGCAACGAGGTCTTTCATCTCCCAATAATAGTTTCCATATGACCAGTGGCTCTGCTATAAAGAAGATCAAAAGCGAAAGAAAGGATTTAATAAAAGAAAATGACATTAAGAGTAGCATTAAATCTGGGGAAAAAATACCAATATCCAACCCTTTTTTCTTTTTTTTTTTTGAATAAAGCTCCACGAGGGCTAAGCAGCTTCCCCAACATGTCACGAAAAGGCATCTTACAAGCAGCGGGCACGGACAAGACCCGGCTGCGTTCGCCTCCGAGGGGCCAAGACGAGGCTGGGGAGGAGGAACAGGGGGTCCATGGGGAAGAACACCCCGTTCCGACACAGGCTGGAGGGCAGGTAACAGCCCAAGCCCCAGGTTCACATGTGCAGAGTCCACGGGATGCAGCGATGGCAGGCGTCCATCCGCTTCGGCCCTTTCCTGTTGTATTTAATGCAGATAGACTTTTTGGTAATCCAGAGTTTCTCAGAGAATCCTAACATTGCTCAACTTGAGTACATGAGTTCTGAGAAAGGAAGTTTTTTTTGGCAGGGCGCGGGGACTTGATATGAAGAGCCAACTTCCCAAACAAATTTTCTTCTAGTTCTTAAAAAAAAATTACAATGTTAATCTCTATTCCCGACTGGATAAACAGCTGCTAATAACCTCCAGCTCCCAGGGGAGGAGGCTGTTTCCTTTCATCTTCAGGCTGGTGGATATCTGACGTGCACTGGATTTTAGTGATTCCACATGTTTCTTCCTTTGCTGTTTTCGAATCTTTGGAACGGGTCTTGCCAACTCAGGTTTCTTTTCCTCCGTTCCCTTAGGTAGTATCCACAAACTCAAAAAAATATACCGGGTAGTGGGACTACTTATTTGAAATTGTCGCTCTTTTATACTGTTGGTGTATTTAAAGAGAAAATGCATGTTCTTGTAATATTTGAAGGAAGCTGAAGTCTTAGATATTTGCATTTGAAACCCTGGGAGGGAAAAGACCATCTTGGTTTCTTTTGTCCTGAGCTAATTATTTACTCAAGGGCTGGCTCTGGGCAAAGATACTCCCTTTTAACAGCCTCGCTAATGGGGTTCCTTACTTCTATCTGCTTTTGTCCGAAGTAGAGGAGCCAATTTCAACACTTCTTCCTCCAGAAGGAAGTGCCCTGCCGAAGATGACAGAGCCAGAGGGTCCCCAGGGCCCTTGTCACTTGTTCCTGAGCACCTGCTGTACTGGTGGTGGCCTCAGTTCTACACCTCAAGATTCAAGACATTTCGCAAAACAGCTTTTTAAACAAAAACCAGCTGTTTCCCATCTAGGCTACGGGGGGAAATTTTGGGCAGCTTACAGAAACATTACCCAGAGACTACCCTTCTCCAATAACTTTCACACACTTTCAGCTCCAAAGGAAGCCTGTCCGTGAGCAGAAGCCAGGGAGAAGGCAAATGAGAAATTAAAACGAGGAAACTCAATACCTTGGTTTTTTACAACATGTCCCCTTACTTTCTGGAAAATGAACGTGGCCATTGTATCAGGACAATGCTTCTCCAAAGATGTCATTTAACTAATATTGGACAGGGCTTGTGCATAGAAAGGAAGCTATAATTATGCACAACTGTGAATGTCAACCAATTAGGGAGAGTCCTTCCCTTTCAGAAATGCTGCATTTTTTTTTTTTTTTTTTTTTTTTAGGTTTTCATTCCTAAAACTGCTTTGACTAAAACTCCTTCTTATTTTGAACCCATTTTACACTTGTTTTCTGAGCAATTAAGACATTTTTGATTTAAAAAATTTACAGCCACAGTAAAAGTTAAAATAACACAATGACCACAGATTCTGAAAAAATATAAACTGGCCCAAGACTTGTCATGGCTTTTAAACAGTGCCAAGTTGCTCCAGTATTTTCTGTTTTGGTATGAATGACATAACTGAATTACTTCATGAGCTGCTACTTTAATTCCTAAGGGTGGAAAATTCCATGAGTTAATTTAATTTGGATGTAAAAAATACACATGAAAACTTGCTCTTCCTGTGGGCTCTCCTATGAAATCCAGGGGCCAATTGCTGGAGCCGCAGCGCCTCGGGGAGGGCCCGTGGTTTCCAAGGCTGCCACCATGGGGCCGTTTCTTCACCTCCGTTTGGGCCCCTAAGATGCTCTATTTTCTGCATTTGTAAAAGTCATGCTTATCCTGTGACTCTGTAATGCCTTTTCTAGCCTGTTTCTATGGTCGAAATCCTACAGACTGGAATATGAACTCAGCAACACCTTCTGCAGAAAGCTTTTCTTAGCTATCCCCTAAGGCTGCCTGGTGCTCACCTTTCTCTGAGTTGCTTCTTGGATCACTTAATAATTCTGCAGTGCGTTATGGTTTGTCACATACTAGAGTTATCACCCCCCCACCCCCAGAGAAAAAGGCCTGCAGGCTAAGATATTTATGTACCTCCCTCACTCACAAAGGATCTGAAGCACAGAATGAGTGAATGAACACCTGTGTATTTTTAATATCTACAGTTTATATTCCCCCACCCCAAATCTTCTTTCTTGGGAAAATAAGAGTAATAGCCTTTTTTTTTTTTTCTTCTTAATGCAAGGGTTGTGCCTTTTCTAAATATGGATGGTTTAGCATTGTGTCCTTGTCCTGAATAAAAGTTCAATAAAAAAATATGATGACTATGCTATTACAAGGGTCTACTTCATTTTCCCTCTATTATTTAAGAAGAAAGCAAAGTAAAAATACAATGAGGTGACAGAGCATGATTTCAATGTTTTTTTACTTTTTAAAAGAGAAGAAGACAACATGTTTTTGTTTTTATTTAAAGCTCATGGTGCCAGGGTGCTAAACATATACTCCAGGGGCAAAATTAGAAAAGGAGGCTGGATTTACCCTAAACGATGGAAAAAGACTGTTCTCTGGGCATGACGGTTGGACGGAGACTGACTGTCTTGTTTCTAGTCATAGGGTCTGAATTTTAGTAAAATAGGTATTGGGGGAAGAGTTGGGGATATACCTAATTTGGACCCACTGCTGTGAGACCTGGGCATGCATCACGTCCCAGCCACTGTCTTTGGGGTGCTGCTGACGTGTACATGGTCACACTGCTACGGCGGTAGTCAAAAGCTCTTGACTTTTGTTTGAATTCATGCATAAAGAGCAAATGGTGAGCTCAAGGGTTCTGAAGCTATTTGTAACTAATCTATGGGTAAGAGAATGAAAAATATTGGATGTTCTCAGTTACATGTAGAACCTAAAAACAAACAAACAAACAAACAAATTCTCAAAGAAATAAGAGCAGAATGGTGGCTGCCAGGCCAGGGATGGAGCCGGTAGGAGAAATGGGGAGATGTTGGGTACAAATTTCCAGTTACAAAATGAACAATCCCTGAGGGTCTCATGCACAGCACAGTGACAATAATTCACACACAAAAAGGTGACTATGAGAGTGAATGGACATCAACTGACCTTATTGCAGTAATGATTTTGCAACATGTATGTGTATCAAATCATCAGATTGTACACCTTCAACTTATGTATGGTAGATGTTAATAATATCTCTAAGGCCCTGGCTGGTAGCACAGTGGATAGGCACTGGCCTGCAAACCCAAAGGTCACTGGTTCGATTCCCCGCCAGGGCAACATAACCAGGTTGCAAGCCAGGTCTCCAGCCAGGTCTGTGGCTGGAGGCAGGTGAAAGGCAACCATATATTGATGTTTCTTTACCTCTCTGCTTCTCTCCCTTCTCCTCTCTCTGCAAAATAATAAATAAAATCTTTTAAAAAACATCTCTATTAATAAAGATGGGAATTTTTTTTTCCAAATAAAATAGAGAGAACCTCTTCAAGTCCTTTTTTCTTTCTGTTCTTTTTTTCCTTTACATTTTCTTAAAATAAAGTACCTTATTGATAACATTTAAAAGCTTTCAATTGAGGATGTTAATCTATTCTCAGAAATACTGATAATTGTGGAGGTTGGAAGATACGGTGGAATACAAGAGATAGGCAAATATGTTAGTTAAAGAAAGAAACAACACAGTAGCTACAGAAGATGACCGGGGAGAAAGATCCTGGGTGAGTGTTTCCAACAGTCTATTTAAGAGATTCCCAAGTGCTCCGAAATAGAGGCCATGACCTCTCAAACTCACTTTGGTTCCACTGAGAGCAAGTCTCTCTGGACAAACCTCATATCCTCCTTCATGGGAATGCTGCACGCCTGGTGTTCTGTGATAATGCCAAGGACAAAATGAGGGAAGGAGGACTGCCTGCATGGAAGAAAAATTGGGTGGACATAACTGGTGGGAGTGCTAAACCCGAAGGGCAGGGGATGAAGTCAGGGCAGAGCGGAGTCTGCAGTACCGATCCTCAGGCTTTCTGCTCCATGTCCTCTCTGGTCACCATTTTTATGTGTGTCTTTGATGTGAGCAGCATGAGGCCCTTCAAATTTGCCCCCAAGAGAGCTGGCAGAGTACACGATTGAAGAACGGCCTAAAGAAGGCTGAAGACTGGAGATGGACTGAAGGCTGAAGTGTGAAATCCAAAGGTACCTTGTAAAGTTCATACTGGTGCAACGCCAGTACATAACTACATACCAGGAAATGGGGACAGTTGAGAGACGTGATTACCAGCTCAACATTTGTGAGTAGGATGACAAAGCCATCAAAAATAGCTGACTAGGCCCTGCCTGGTGGCACAGTGGATAAGGCGCCAGCCTGAGCACCCAAAGGTCCCTGGTTCGATTCCCAGCCAGGGCACATAGCCAGGTCTCCAGCCAGGTCTGTAGCTGGAGGCAGGTGAAAGGCACAGCCATACATTGATGTCTCTCTCCCTCTCTCCCTTCTTCTCTCTCTAAAATAATAAATAAAATCTTAAAAAAATAGCTAACTGAATCTTGTCAAGTGTCCTTTAATGAAGATACAATACTTAGAGTACTGAATGGGTTTGGTGATAGATCTGTCCTAGTCCACCCTGTTAATTCCTCAAGCACTGTGTCCAGTCTGAGAGTCTACATACTAAAAGGTCCTCCTTTAAATACTAGAGAGAATGCACTGCAAAGTCACAGAGTTAAAAACTATTTTTAGGGTAAATATTTGAAGATATAAATGTATTGCCTAGAGAAAACATACAGAATAGACGGTCTTCAAATAACTGAGAAGTTTTAAAATATTTTTTTGGGTTGACTTAGGCTAACTCCAGGCAGAAAAAATGAGGACTACGTAACAGAAGTAAATACAGGCTGGGCATAGGAAGGATTTCCCGACGTTGGCTTTACGTTGACATGGGCTTTACGGTCACTGAAAGCCACTCAGCCTTGAAGGAAGGCGGCTCATCGAGACTTATGGGCCACTTGGCAGGGAATGTGCAGGGGATGTGGACCGAGAGGAGTCCTGAGATGTCTGAGATACGATGGCAATAATTGCTTAGAAATGAAGTACACGCTAGAATGTACACGGGATCTTGTGGAATCAAAATCTATGAAAACCTAAGAGTGAAGATGGGGACACCTCTCTGGATCATTCCTTTGTGGAAGAGGTCCACACCGAAACGGGATTTTCTGACTTGTGCTACTCCCACAACTATATACCAGGAAATGCTCCCCAAGATATCACATCACTGCCCACCACCCTCTCTCAGTGCCAACTGCCATTGGCATGGCTAAATAGCTACATGTGGCAGGGAGCCTGGGGAGACCGAAGAGTTTCCTTGAGTTTCATAAGTTAAGTCCGAGTAACAACGGTTTGTGATGCCAGCCCCGGTCTTGAAATGGCTATGGTATTAGGTCAGGGAGGAAGTCTGTGTGGTACCGGGTATGACGAGAGCTGGTCTCATTGCTGCTTTGTCTGGTTTTGAATTCTAGCTTGGCCATTGACTAGTGAGTGGCCATGCCTGGGGCACTTCCTCTTTCTGGGCCTCAGTCTCCCGCAGTGAAATAAGGGCCATGAGCTGAGTACCTCCAGGGTGCTTTCAGGATCTAATTTAAGTCCGTTGTCTTCTGATGCCCTACGTGATCAAACTTCTCCTACATTTACTGTCAATTAAGTAAAAAGGTGCTCCTTCACCTCATGAACATTTCTCTGATAAATTCTTTTTAATTTGCTGTCAAACTAAACATCACTGTAAGAGAGAAACTGAGCAAAGAAGGACTTAACATCAATGCTTCCTAACACCTGCCACACTCAACTTGGGGGTTGTGGGAAGGCGTCACAGGGGACGCTCTAGAGGACAGGTTGGAGTTCATGGGGCTCTTCCACCCCTAAGTTAATTAGAGCTACTAGATCCTTACAAGATCACTGCTCCTCTACCAAGGAACGTGGGATGCTTTCCTTTCGGATAACAGAGCTGGGACCATCCTCTCTCAAGGAGCCTAACTATTCGGCAATTTGTTTTTCAATATGTGCCCTTTCCTACTAGACTGTGAACCTCTCGAGAACAGAGAACACCTATTAGCATAGAGCCTGACATTTGGTTATCATTTGATAAATGGTTTCGAAATGAGTAAGTGGACTTCAAGCAAAAAGGGTCTGGGAACCACATAAATAGTATATATTAACAGTACAGGAGCTTTTTAGCTAAATGTTCCTATTGTCGCTGACTCTATTGACAAGTAATAAGGAGCAGGTATGTACAGTCACATGAAGGCATTTTTGATGAAGGTTTTGTTAAAATGTTGGGCCATCTGAAAGGCTTGCTTTCAGGTCTTATCTGTGAACCTGAATACTGAATGATTGATGGAATTACATTTAGAAAATTGCCACTTCAAGAACTGATTTTTAAAATCTCATGATTTACCCTCAGGATTAACCATGGAAATAGTGGAGGCATGGAGGACATTATACCTGAGTAAGAATTTCTAAGTAGGTTAAAACCAACTCAGCTGGTTCCAAATTCTCTCCTGTTCAGACGTTTTGGCTTAGATTCTATTAGAAAAGTGAGTGGATATGATAAAAAATTGAACTTAAAATTTATTACTTCAAGAACCCTAGTAAGGAGAGTTCACACCTCTTGCCACTTTCCACCAACAGAATGATTTAAGAATAATTGTTTTGACAACATGGATTTAAAATCTAGAATGCTACCACATTGGAGGGAGAATTCTTTACCTCCACACTTGGGTAGAGAACTACTCTGGGCACTTGGCCATGAGATACTTGGAAACTTCTTTCACCAATAAATATTTATCAAGATTTGAAAATCACAAGCTCTTACTGCCTAAAGTTAATTCTAAAAAGGCATACCTCGTCCTGGCTGGTGGCACAGTGGATAAGATGCTGGCCTGAGAACCCAAAGGTGGCTGGTTTGATTCCCAGCCAGGGCACATAACCAGGTTGCAAAGCCAGGTCCCCAGCCAGGTCTGTAGCTGGAGGCATGTGAAAGTTAGCCATACATTGATGTCTCGTTCCCTCTCTGTCTTTCTCCCTTCCCCTCTTTCTGAAAAATAATAAATAAAATCTTCAAAAAAAAAAAAAGGAAACCTACATAATCTTTGAGAAGTGCTCATGGTAGTAAAAAAAAAAAAAATGAGCATGGTATTTGAAGTCAATATATCCGAGTTGAAATCTAGCTTCATGACATGAGACTATGTAAACCTAAGGCTCTGTGGCCAGCACTAAAATGGGTACCACCATCATCCTCACCGGGCTCTTGTGCAAACAGAAGGACATAATGCATACAGTGCCCCCAGCAGCGGGGCTGGCAGCTGGGCAAGCACACGGAAAATACTAGCTATTTTCCGTTCTGCCCTTTTTGCTCACTGGGAGGAAAACAAGATGCAACACACAGCACTCGAGGAGTTGATAATATAGCTGGTAAGGCAGAAGCCATGCCCACGAAGGATGTGCAGCCACACATAACTGGTGAGACAAACACCTAGCTGCCGGTAGATTCCCAGCTCTCCGAGTGTGAAAAGAAAACGCCTCTCACCACTGCGATAGCAAGGCAGGGAAGGCTTCTGGAAGAGGCAGAACTTGAGCCAGACTTTGAGAACGGGTGGGATGAGATGGACAGAGAGAAGAGGGGACGGACAGCTAGCCAATCCAGACAGGCACAAAAGCAGCCAGTAGTAAGAACACCCAGGGCAGACTGCACAGACCAGTATTGCTGGACAAGCGCTTGTATATTGAAACAGCTAAACACCTGGCTTTTGGTAAATGGTAATGAGACTCTAAGCTGAGCTAGAAAGGCGGCCTTCATCTTGTAGATAATGGAAAGCTCGTGAAGGGTTTTGAACAGGAAAGCGCATGAACATATCATATCTTCTAGAAAGCCCACAAGCATACACCATTCATTCAAGTGTTATGAGCCATGCTGCTGTGGAAAAAAATCCCTTTCATTACACTAATACTTAGTAAATCACTGAAGGATACTTCAGAACTCCAAGGAAAACATTTTATGAATCAAAAGCGAAGTACAATATGCTAACAATTAAATGAGATAACATAATAGCCGAGGCAGAACCATGGTTTTTTTTTCCCCACCACGATTTCAAGCTGCTGCCGAAAGAAATGCTTATATCATCTTCCAAGTTATGAAGCCCTTTCTTTTTGATTTTCGAAAGGCGTGGAGAAAGGAAACGGGAACAGTACGAAGGTCAAGGGGGTTCAAAGCTGTCTATTCTTTAATCAGAAGGAATTATTAAGGAGCGCCATCAAGGAGATTTGCTTTAAAAAAAAAAGAGAAACAACCAAAACCCTGCCCTGGATGGTGTTGAGTTCCTACCACTTGCTTCTGCTACGGAACAGGGACGGACAAACCAAGGTGTGCTCTGGGAGAGCAACTCCCTCCCAGTTTCCGGTGCTGACCTCCCACTGCTACTTTATTTACTGCAGCTGGCCCAAGCTTTATGGCCTGTTTCATGTATTAAAATTCAAATGTGGAAAACATTACCAGTATCCTCCTTGAATTTTTTTTTTTTGTTGTTGAGGGGAAAGGAGGGGGGGGCGGTGTTCTCTTCCCCTTCAACTTCCTTTTTATTGTGGAATGTATCAAATGGTCAAAGGCTAACTTCAGACTGACTAAATTCAAAAACTATTTCCTTTGTTCTTAGGCTTTTGTTTGAAAATTCATACCAGTTAGCACTAGGAAAGAAATGGCAAGCCAACCTCGGTCACACGCGCTACGGCGTTTCAGGCGGGAGGGCTCAGATTCTGGGGGCCTGCTGAACGTCTCTGAGGGGGAAAGGACAGCAGGTCGTTGCCCTGCCGCAGCTGTCAAGTGGCTCTCTTGTCTGGTGGGCTCTGTGGCCATCACTGATTGAATTATAAATGTCTTCAGAGGACTGGGCAGGAACCTCTCCTCCTCAGCAAAATGAGCCGCTTTATCGCTTCTGCGTAGTTTTCAGAATCGAAGATGCTGGCTGATTATTTCCCTTTCTCTATGGCACTGTTCCATTCTCTCTCTTTCCCCCCCACCTACCTGGCTGAGTTGATTCTAGTCTCTCCCTCCTATCCTGCCTTTGAATCAGACTCAAAGAGAAGGCAACTGAAGGTCACAGAGTTCCAAACGGCATCTATGTATAGTTTATTTTAAAGAACTGCTTAACCTACATCTGGTATTTAAGAGCAACTTTACATACTTATGGAAAAAAAAAACGCAGCTCTGTGCAATGCCCTGGGTGCCTGCTGCATCCGTTTAACATATGCAAAATGAACACAGCTACAGAAATTAAACTCTTTTTCTACTGATTGAGAGCAGATATACAGAAATGGTTATAAGTCACAGATTTGGCTTTTAATAAAGCCAGATTTCTTAATTAAAAGCAGTATTGTTTAAACACTGTAGTTAAAAAAAAAGAGCTGTACAAACTAAAATCTCATATTTATGCATCCCAAGTGTATTTAACACATTACCTGAGGCCAAGCTAAATTAAAATCTAGATTTTCCTTTTGTTAACTCTTAGCAACTGCCATGAATAGACAAACAATTTCTACTCGATGATGAATTTTGGGGGTAGAGGTCAAGGAAAAGCGAAAAAGAAAAAATGATTTAGCTTTAGCATTCAAAAATATCTTTCCAAGTTTTAGAAGTGAGGTCATCACTTCTATTTATAAACCAGTATTTTTGGTTTCAAATTGGTTGCAGGTTTCCATAGTACACCACTCAGGATGGTACTCTTAGTCTTAGTCTTCTATTAAGAGAAATTGAAAGGCGGGCAGGAAAATACTGTCGAGCAACCAGCCTTTGAGTAACCTGTATTTATTTTGCATTCTCCTTTTTGGAATCATCTTTAACCAAGAGACACTACAGGGATAACAGGAAACAGGCCTTCATCCAAGCAACTTTTTAAGAGTCCATAAGGTACAAAACAGGACACTCAAGTTTATAAGGAGCAGATTTATACAGAATCACTGGCAATGTTACATTCTTCAACTATTTAGACACCTCATGAATTGCCATCACTTAATATTTTATTAGGAAGGTTCTCTAAATCTTCCTAATCATCCCCAAAAAGGATGTACTCCCAAATCCTTACCAAAAGTAGTGGGCAACACTGAAAGTCCAGCTGAAATGAGGACAAATCTGCTTAAGGAGCATTCACATAAAGGCTTATTTATAAAGAGGTAATAATAGTAAAACTGTATGTGCTCCAATTACACCCCAATTCAAAAGACATTGATGCAATTTCTTTAACTAAAAAAAGAAAGTTCAACCTATTCACATCTGAAATTCTAGCAATGCAGTGTGGACCTAAGTTGGTTGGGCCCTTGAGCCAGAGTCATCAAGATGAAGAATTTAAGACAGCAGTAATGACCCAGCAATGCTCTCCTGGGTATGGGCTTCAGTGAAATGAAGATGCATCCACATGAAAGCCATGCACGAATGCTCATAGGAGCATTTTCATAATAGCCAGGGTGGAAATAACCACTCTGATGACCTGATAACCAGATAAATACAATGTACACAATTAACTACTATTTGTTAATAAAAGCAAATGACACTCTGATGTGTGATAAAACAGGCATAAACCTTGAAAACATTGTGCTAAGTTAAAGAAGCCGGAAACCACATGTTGCAGGGCTCCATTTATAGGAACCATCTAGACTAGGCAAATCTATAGGAGATCCGTAGTTGCTAAGCACTGTGGGTGCGGTGGGTGGGGTGGGGTGGGGAGGTAGAATGCAGGGTGACTGATGATGGCAATGGGGATTTCTTTTTCCCAGGGGTGAATGTGTTCTAAAATTAGACTCTGGCAAAGGCTGCATAACCCGTGAATTGGAAACCTTACGTGGGTGAATTGCATGTCAAGTAAAGTGTATCTCAATAAAGCTATTTTAAAAAGGTTAAGAACAGCAGCATTCGTATTGATACTTGAAATTCTAATTTCCTATGAGGACGGCAGGGTCTGCCAGTCCCATCACTTACCATGAGTGAATGTCTGTTGGCCGCAAGAAGGCCGGTCCCGTAGCCGGAGCCCAGGCCGCCCATCGCACCGTTATGAGAAGGTCCGATGATGCCGTGCACGTCCGCATGGCCGCCAGGCACCGCAGTGGATGGGCCCACGGCGTGATTCCGGAGAACGTGGATGGCATCGTCCAGCCTTTCTAAACGATCTTCAATTCGGCTTTGCTGTTAATCAAGTGATGGGACATTTCACTTGGTTGAAATGCATGCATAGGTTACATAAGCAAATACTGAGCTGACACAAATTACACTTTGAGTTTCTAAACTTGTGTCCAGTAAAGTTATTTCCTTAAAATGATGATAATAAAAAATAAAGTTTCTTTCCTAGGCAATGGGGTAGCAAATATTAATATTATAATTATAGTATTATTTTTCATGAACAAAGTAAATTCAGTAATTCTTCCAAGACATTTAAATGTATATGTACTAAACTATATTGTACTTGCTTGAAAGGAAATTTAGATTTACTTTAGAAAAGAAGAACATTTATTACATTTAAGTAACATTCTGATGGGCATTGGTTAAAGATTTAAAAATATTAACAATGGGAAGATGACTTATTTATATTTTGCCAATAAATTATCTTCTTGGAGGCAATATTTTCTTGGTTTCCTCTAGGACATATAAGACAGTGCTAAGAATCAAGCCAGGAACAGGTAAATAAATGCAGACAGACAGTATTCCTTAAGTATTATCAATTTCCACTTGCGTTTCTTGCTTTCTATCTATTATCATCAGCTTTTATGTGTGTCTGTCTGTGTGTGTGTAGAAGGGAATGTTTACAGAAAGAAATGATTACAGAAAAATTACAGCAATTCCATCTATCGAAGTGGTATGAAATTTCATGATTGAAGAATAACAAAAGTTTGAATTAGTGTTCACCAGGCGCTTCGGAATGATTTCAAAGTGATTACAAAATAAGGAATCCACTCCCTTATACAATTAAAACCCAGCTGAACTCTTTTTTTCACCCTAGCCATTAGGACCCAACTTTTCTGCAACTAGATAAGGTCTGTACTATAGTTTTTGGTGAAGGGACATGTAAATGTGCTTTCATTTTTTTTTTTCAGCGTGAGCAATGGTATCAAATAAACATCTGCAGAGGCCCTGCCAGTGTGCACTTTAACGTATACCATCCCAGTGGGTCCTCATTGTACACGCATCAGGCAAGCAGGAGACAGTATTATCCCTTCCATATAGACATGCAAATGAGACTCAAAGAAAATAAGTGAATTAATTAATCAGGGTCACAGTGCCAGGAAACGGTAGAGTCAGGGTTGAAATCTAACTCTTTGACTTCAAATCCAATGCCTTTTTGTTATTACATCATGTTACAATCCGCTTTGATTTCCAATGGACTGTGTGAACAGATGTACTAGCTCTACTGTATGAGAAAAACAATTTCAAGTTATTCTACACGGACAGGAAGAATGTGTGTCTAATACAATCAGTTCATGGTACAGAGCATTCTGATTTGGTGGGCTTTGGTGTTGTGAGACCTCCCCTGAACTCCCAGCTCGGCTACTCATGTGACCTTGGAAAAGTTACTACCTTCTTTGACTCTGCACTTCTTAATCTACGAAAATGGGAATGGATACATATGCACTCCCAAGTGCGAATGTAGCGCGGGAAGAATACACGAGCCTACCACCCTTCCAGCAACAGAGAGAGCCGGGGGTGGGGGTGGGGGGGTGGGGGTGTGTCCCGGCAGGTCCCTCTCGAGTGGTGAGGATTCAGACCTGAAGCTGAAGCTTGCCTTTACAGTTTCATAGTTGGCTAAAACCTGACTCTGGTAGGTGGGTGCAAGGGAATAACTGACGGAGGTCAACGTTTCACACAACTGTGGATCAGCTGGTCGTAGGCCGCAGGTGGCCGGGCCGGGGAGGCAGCGTCACACTGAGCCACCCTGTGGCCGGCTGCCTTGCTGGCGACCTGCACAGCTGGGCGGCCCGCACACCACAGCAAGGAAGAGAACAACGAGGGGGAAATACACCCTTGTATGTTCCATTTTAGATTTTTCTTTAACTTAAGTATTAGGCCAGAAGGGAAGGAAGGGAGCCCTGAACAGCTGACAAGACAACGTGCATGAGACAGGTTAGACAAGTCTACGTCGTCCTCCATGTTCCATCTCAGACTATGGGGGAAAACCACGCGAAAGGACTTGCTGCCTCCCTCCCTGTGTGGTTCACATACAGTGCAGCACTGCGTGGAGCAGTGGTGTTCGTGTGTGTTTCCACCCCAAAACTGCGAGGTAAGAAAGCCTGGAGTGTCAGACACTGAATCATCATGTACTTACAGTATTAATTAAACAAACACAAATGTCCAGCTATTCCTCTACCGGAAGAGCAGAGATGTACTGACATCACTACATTTCGGTGAGAACCAAAGGTGGGGAAATAGTAGATTTCGTATTCCAAGGTCAAGGGGAGAATTCCTATAAACCTGTTATTCTGGAAAGCAGAGCCGAGATACAGAATCTTCCAGGGTTCCAGCTGGAGTTACTTAATCACTGGCAGGGATCCTTTTCCCCAAGATGGGAAGGGGGCCATTATCCTCCTAGGATATTTCATTGTTTATCTGGTCCGAGATTTTAGAGGCCAGGGGCTTACACTGTGGCAGGATCTGGGTTACAATCTACAAACAGGAACAAGCCCAGTTTAATCTTGGAGCGTGAGCTGGAGACGGAAAGAGAAGCATGGCCCAAGCATGACGGGAACAGAGAGAGCATGAGACTTACCAAAGAGTGTAAGGGTCCTTCATAATTAGGAGATGAAGATGCCTGTCCTCCATTTCTGGACCAAACAGCTGTGCCTGCTGAGGGTAAAATGGGAATTACAATGCGATCTATATAACCTTAATAATAATTTTACCAATATTTTAAGCAGTTCTTTTAGAAACGGCAATGTTGATTTCCATGTGGACAACAGGCAAATACGTGTAAGCTTCCCATAAAGAAAACATTTTAAATATAAAACATGAAGACTTTACGGAGACTCAGAATTCTCTTGTTTCCTCTTAAAAGGAAGAATTTTAGCTGGAGAAGTGATCCTTTCAGTGAAAACCATCAGTATGAAGTCAAGGTACTTTTCAGTGAACAAAGGGGGGCTTTTATTACATCTTCATGCAAGTCTAGTTTGTTAGACCAAAACTCTGTCACTGATGAAAAACAGCTTTGCTACTTGTTATTAAAATGATCTTTGTGAAGGAATAAGCCTTCAGAAACTTTTTAAGGAAATAAGATTAGCTGGCAGCAATCCACAAAACCAGGAATCCAAAAACTCAATAGAACAATGGTAATAAGCAGCTCTTCCGAAGAAAATAATTTTTTATGATTCACTAAACTTGCAGGTAATGAAAGACTCCTGCTATAATAAATATTACATGTCTAACCTCCCACTTTAAAGTTTAAAATAACACAAACTCAGTATAGAAACTAAATAATTCAAGTTTTCTCCCTGAAATCTCAGACCCAACACAGTTACCACTTTAAATATTCATTCTTCCTGTCAGGTGTGCGTGCGCGTATATTTTCGTGCGAAATAAAAACAGAATAGTTTGTTCAATTACTTTTAGTGACAGAACCTGGACACAGCTATGGTGTGAAAACGGCAATCTGTCCCCAAGTTCACACCTTCATAAAGGTCTCCCTTGCTAACAGGTGGTCTCCCACTGTGGATTCCCAAGACCCTCGAAGTGGCCCTGTTTTCGTGTCTTCCGCAGAGAGCATACTGCTCAGGTTTAGGTCATTTGGGGAGTTTTCTGGAATGATCTGTGCACCCCGGTGCTCCGCTCCACGATGAGCCTGGGATGGAGTGGCTGAGTGGTGACCCTGAACCTGCCTGAGCTCCCACATTCTGCAAATGCAGCCTCAGACGGCCGCAAGCCTTCCTGGGCCGGGCACACGTGTCTGTAAAAGCCGCACATTTGTCTAAAATAGCTGTTCTCAAGCTTTATTAGACTCCAGAATTATTTTTCCAAGTTATAGAATAGATAAAATTAGAGTTGTTTTGCTTGCAGTGGGGAATGTGGGGTTCCCCCTGCTCAGATCCTGTCATCATGAGCCTCAGTGGACCAGGTGCTGTTGCTGTCCTCTGTGGATGTTGAGGTCTGTGGTCATTTCCAGAGCCCAGCAATAAGGCACCGGCCCTAATTCTGAACTTTCCCTCCCTTTCCTGTCTCTGGGAATGTCTCAGTGCTGTTCCACGATCCTCTTGTTACCATCTCCATCTCTTTCCAGTTTCAACTTTGTCTCCCTGGACACTGGGCCGAAGCGCCCAGCTACCACTTTCTATCCTGTCAACGGGGGCTGGAAAAGCTGAACGAAGCTTTGGCCCCCACCTCGGCAGCTCTGCGGTGGTCCAAAACGCCCCATCCTCTGCCTGGGACCGCAGGTCCCCACGGGCCATGGGAGTGCAGCGTGCGGAGAATCACGCAGGGATGGAGGAGGCAATATTGAGGCAAGTGGCTCCTCTATAAATTACAGTTCAGGTCAGGTTTCAATCAGGTACAGATGTGAGGTAGTTTTGCTTTAGAAGCCACCTGTCCTGTTTCCAAAAAGCAGAGACAGGCACCAGACAGGGCCTTCTGGAAGCATTTATACTGGAAGGGCAATGGGCCTTTTAAACGGACCGCTGAGAAGTGAAGTGCTTTACTAGCATCATTTAAGAACTTAGAATTTTTATTATTTGAAGCCATAGGTCATATAATTTGTTATTTTAAAAGGCAAACATCCCCTTTTACTCCACACACTTGCCTCACCATTTATTTACAAGATTAGTTTTCCTCAAACATTCCGATGAAACAGACTTCAAAGGGAAAATCTGGAAAGTCTAAAATTTCTGTTGGAAATGATCCCTTTGAATAATCTGTATTTGATGGCTGCATAATCATATTCATGACTATAGTCACTGCCTTTCCTCATCGGAGGTGTCTTATTGGAGTAGGTTGTTCTGTTGAGTATCTTCTAGAGAGCTAGGGAAAGCTTAAGAAGTAAGTTTCTGATATCCTTATGCATTTTAAACATATCTCACTCTTTAAAAAGGTTTATTTATTATTTTTCAGAGAGAGGGGAAGGAAGAGAGGCAGAGTGGGAGAGAGACATCAATGTATGGTTGCCTTTTACTTGCCTCCAGCTACAGAGCTGGCTGGAGACCTGGCTTGTGACCTGGTTCCGTGGCCTGGCTGGGAATCGAACCAGTGACCTTTGGTTTCACAGGCTGGTGCCTTATCCACTGGGCTACCAGCCAGGGCAAACACATCTTATTTTTAAGAAAAGTTTTGGGTGTAAAAGGCTGTACCTTCACACGGTAGTCGATGTCTCTCCCAGTCCCTTCTATTTGTTTGGAAATGTTTTGCTTTGAGCTTTAGGAGGGAGGTCCTAGAGCAGGGAGCCTACAAGGGCAACCACGGTCACTAGTGGGCAGGACCGTGGCAGCAGCAAGCACAGTACCTGAGAGAGAAGGAGGAGAGCCGACAGGAGTCGAAGGGTTTGATGAAAAGCTGTTGTTAGTGTGATCTGGAGAATAGATCTTAAAACAATGGGGAGAAAAGAAAACAAACCCTCATTATTAGGAACAAAATAATCAACAGTTTTGTAAGTTACGAAGCGTCGATGCAATGCGTCAAAAAATTACAAGTTGTTAAGCAATCTCTTTTTCAAAATCAGAATTACTGAGGTCATTTAAGGTCACAGTGGGAAAGAACCAGTCAGAAGGTCTAGTCCTCTCTCCCGGCCACCCTCCAGTGGCGGTGAGACTGAGAGGCTGGCAGCCAGCGCAGAGATGCACCAAAACTCCCTTTCCCTCCACAAAACAGGTCGGCCTATCAGCTCCAAGACTGCTGCCCAACTCCTTCACCATGACTAAGGCATCTGATTCCAGGACATAAAAATATTTAGATTAAGTAAAAGCTTGCACTTGGTCAAAATACTGATATAAATTAAACAAATTTAATGCTCCAGGTAGTAAGGAGAAAAACCAAGTGAAGAGATAAAATGTTAGAGCAACGAGTCTCTACATCGTTTTCAAACGGCCATGGTTAGCTTTTGAAGACAACACCATGCGTATAATCTCACAAGTAAGGTGTGTCGTTTATCCCCAGTGAACATGTAGGACTTGGTCCAGTCTACCCTCTTGCCCGTGGGCAGTCAAAGCAGAAAAGGTGAGTCCCCAGGTGCCCAATATGTGATCATTTCTCCTGGGCCTCAGTGATGGTGTTTTGCTTTTTTAATGCCTTTTCCAGAGCCTCAGAATTGCCCCTTGCAAAGTCAGTTTTAATGGGTCAATGAGTGCCCATGCACCTTTAAAGAAAAATAAGAACTCTAGATAGAAAATCTACACACTTATCGGACCCGAGAATATCCATAATTGAGCAGCACTTGGCACCACCGTGGGGAGACAAGATGGAGGGGACCAGCCATGCACCGAAAGAAACGATGCAGGAAAGCGGGCATTTCCAAAATCAAAGCTGTTTGCCGTTCATCTTCTAAAATTCCAAATGCCCACATCTGATCAAAGTTCAGCCTTCTAGTACAATGCTACACATCAAGTCCAAAGTCAATATTTCCTCACCGAAGCAAGTGCTTTCCCCAGAGCATCTCCAGTCTGGGAGCTGCCTGCTGCCCCACTTCCTCTATTTGCTGCAAAAACAAAAGGCAGAATATGAAAAACCAGGTAGTGAGACATCTAACAATTTTCTATTGCTGGTCCATTTTACTCACAGTTTCGTTGCATTTTTAATGCTAATTATGACACATTAATCTTTAATTAGCATTAATTTGTTTGCTGAGGTAGATGTCAAATATATTCATGTTACAGTTTTTACAGATAAAATATAAACCTGACACCTTGGTTTAAAGATGAAGTGTTTTAGTTGCCATTTTACCTTCCACTTATGAGTAGTTAGTGGGGACTGACAGCTCATTACTAAGAAGGACACAGTACTTTCCGGTCTCTGACGTTCTCCAAGTTTGGCTTTTTAAAATATTTTAGGTAGCCAATTGAATTCTCCTCATGCATAGTTTACACGTTTATTTACACCTTTTGAATAAAAAAAATGACACATCAGAAAAAGAGGCGCTCTTCTGAGAGTTCAACAGTAAACAAAATTAAGCAAAACAATCTAGTAGGCCTAGCTTTCTAGGGGAGAAAATATTTGAAATATTTTAAATGACATATTGTCCACATATTTAAGTCAAATTAAAAAAAAAAACTGAATTGTTATACTAAAAGCCAATATGGTCTCACATTCTAGAGATAAAATCAGTTTGCATGATCATGAAGCTCTCTCTCCACCTTAAACAATGGTAGTCTTATCTACAAATGATAAAATCTGAAGCCAGCTCTATCTGGCAGGCATCTTTTGTAGGTTATCTGCTGTGATAAAATGGGGCAGCCAGTGTTCTTTGGAGGCCTTCAGTCCCAATACCATGCCTCCATTACGATCACGTTACATTTATTCGGACCTTGCCCTTAGCCTATTGGCAAAGTATCAAAATAAAAACCATTCAACTCCAGGGGAAGATATTTTTCAGTATTGCACGAATTAAAGAGAAAAAACTCTTGAAGCCACTGATTAATCCAAGCAAACCTTTATTACACAAATAACTTCAAAAAATATTCACAGCCCTATTGGTGACCCAAGACAGCAGGTTTTCCCGCGACTGTGTCCCCAGCTTCCAGATCTGTCAAGGGAAGGAGAGGTCAGAGGTCAAGTGGCCAAATTCTCCACTTCTCTGGGTTATAATTTCACTCTCTTGACCTCTGCTTAGCAGAATGACATTGCTATTTTTATATACTTGCACGTTGGATATGTCAGTTAGATAATCTCTTGATGGTGTTTTATTTGGTTAACAAAACCCATACCCACATTCATGTGTTATTACTAAAACTGAAAGGATACTGGTGTATGGTAAAAAAAGAATCATCATCTTCGGGTAAGATGTTGTTTTTCATGTCAAAATCATACTAAATATATATTGTTATGAAGTAGCCGAAACTGTCACAGAAGTAAAGCTATAATCTGTAATTCTGAAATTTTCAATGAGAAGATTTGTCTCTATTGGTTATCAGGCTAAAGGTTATATGCAGAAGCAAGTTCTTTGAAATGGGGTTCTAACAGCATACTGAGCTAGTAAGGAGGAACTCACAGATATCAAGAGTATTAGAAACACTTAGTGTAAGATATAAATAAAATTTTATCTGGTGTGAAAATTGTAATTGCTGCATTAAGGAGTTTTTTTAAAAATAAAGACAATTCTAAAAAAACAATAATAAAGATGTGGAAAACATAAAAAGCACCAACATTTCCTCAGCTTTTATTACCATAGCATTTGGGGCGATTTTATATACAAATTTTTGTAGAAGAAATATTATTATATATACCTAAAAATTACATTTATCAGTCAAAACAATTTGTGCTATCTGCTTGATTAGAGAATAGACCTTCATGATATGTAAGTTCACAGCAGCTACAACAAAAAAATTATATTATCTAAAAGAGAACTGAAACCTAAATAGGACAAGATAGTATTCCAATTATAGATAAAATTTGCTACCACAGTGTCTTGATCGCTTTCACATTAAACTTTGTATTAAGTGCCTGCTATACAGAGGGAGAGATTAGGATTTAGGAAGTAGAATTAAAAAAAAAAAAAAAAGAATTAACCCTTTAACTTCCATTTGTTATAGAAATGATTTAGAAATGTGATTCATGGAAACCACTCTTCGGAACAGACTATTTTTTAGCGTGAAGCCATTCTACCTTGCAGCAGCTGGAGGACCAAACCCAGCGGCTTAAATTTCAAAGCAGCTTTCAGGGCCAGCTCGTCCTTTCCCTTGGAACCCTTCTGCTCTGTTCCAGGAAATGCTGGGGAAGACACAGTTTCAAGAGTCCCTCAATATGCTAAGCTACATGGGTCCTTTTGTTAAAGAGTTCTCCTTTTATTTGTGTGGCTGGTATGTCAAGGGGCATAAATAATCAGAGAGTGAATGTATTATGAAATCTCCAAGGTATAATTTCTTTTATACTGAATAATGGGGTCATGTTTAGCAAAACACACTTCTCATTAAACTTTGCATTCACCAAAAACCCACCTTTGTGACTTCAAAGTAACAGGACTTGCCTACTATTCTAGGCTCGATTTTTTGTCAATCTCCACCATTAGCAATTACCCAACTGTCCATGTAACAGAATAAAGAGAAAAACTATTGCCTGGACTTGGTAAAGACTGGATGAACGGATTTCTTAAGTTATTTTAACTTTAACCGATTTCTCTTGTTCAAGAGGAGGAAAATCATTAGTCTCTAAGCGGGGCTGTAAAATAATTATGAGCGGAGGATGAGCAGTGATTAAGAGAAGCCGTAATTTTGTAGGAGGGTTTGCCACTGCCCGCCGGCCGCCTGAACACAGGTGCGGCCGCTGGCCAGAAGATGGAGCAGAAACGAAGGGTGTGGTGCCGGGGACCACGTGTAGGACCACCCTGCGACTCAAGCTCAGCCTTGTGGAAATGGCAATTCCCATTAGAACACACCCTCATCACAACACCAGGCTGAGTGGTACCTGGGGATGACTACGCAAATCAGAATTTGGAAAAGATGCTGTTCCTTTATTGCACTCCCAACACCTCAGGCTGGGAACACCATGGAGATGTAGAAGGAAAGAGTTGTGAAATTACAGTGCATCTGCCTGAGAGAAGATGACTGTTTTGGCATTTTATTCAGTCTTATTGAACTACTTGAAGCAGCATATCAATGCCATGAGTTCATCTTTAAAGATGACAAAAGAAGGACCCATCTTCAGCACTCCTGCTACATATACTTTTAGAATTAAAACTCAAATAGAGGCTGCAATGTATTAATTTTTAGCAGGAGGCAGTTTCTAGGAATTCATGGGGAAAGTTGGGCCCCATGACCATGTGCAGGAAATGGGCTACAAGACTTAAATCAAACCAGTCTATTGTTTTCCGTCAGCGGTCTTTGTGACCGCGACGCCATGACACTGCTGGATAAAAGTCACATCCTCTTAGGCTTGGTGGCTGTCCATCACCCAAATGCATTTAAAGGCTCAAGATTCTTGTAAAAGACCAAGCGAATCTTACTGTGACTGCTCTCATAATAAAATTACTGTGAAACCAAGTCCTCGAAGGGAAATGGACATGTTTCTGCTGGGAAAGTCACACACTCAAGTGGCTCATGTATTCAAACATGTCATTGGAAGTGAAAGCTGTAACCAGATTAATTCATGAACCACACAGATATTCCAGGGTAATCTTTAGCGTATGCTATATTAAATCCATCTTGGTAGTCTGCTTCTTCAACATTGGTCTGATTTAGAAACGTGCGAGATGCCATGTATTAGAAAACAGGCCAGTTAAAGACTAATAAAACAGTAACGGTTTGTACAACCATTATGTTAGTTGCATGCTTTATTCCCTCTCAGGGGAAGGGAGGGTGGGTAGCCCCAAACCAAAAGAGGCCACACCCCAGGAAAGTCTGTGAATGGTATCTTCCAGGGGGGAACTGGGGCACTCTCTGGTCTAGTCTCAGGGGACTGAGCAAGGCAGACATCCTCAGGGTGCTTTTGATCGGGAAGGACTATTGCGCACTGCAGGTAGGAAGGACACAGGTATAAAACAAAATGTACACAGCTACTCTCCTTTAGACAGTTGGATCCTCTGGACTTCTTTTTCCCTCGGCAAGACTCATCTGTAGAGACGCTGGCCTCCACTGCAGCATTGTACGCCCGGCAGTACAGTGCTGGAAGGGCTTTAGGAATCAAGTTCGATGGGCTCTCTCACTGGTAACCCTAAAGACCCCAGACCTAGCTTCTCTCCTTCACCTGGCACTACATCAGTTAAACTCCTACGAATCCATGCTGTGTCCCATGCATTATAGTCAGATAATTTTAGGGTGCGTAAAAGAGCCCTCTCATTCAAAAATGTCTAGTGGAATCTCCAGAGTTTGCATGGCAAGGCTTCAGAGAAAAGTGGTGAATTGTGTGTAGTAAGTAAAATATTTTACAATTCTCTGAAAAATCCATGGATGAATGTATCATTAAAAATTTTTTTCATCCTTAATATAATCCGAGTAAGCTTTATCTTTCTTAAGGGTTTCTCAAAAAATGGCACTAGGAATTATAGGGCAAAAAGAAAAGAAAACAAAGCAAAACAAGAAACAACGGTCCTGCCTCCAAAGCAAACACAAGCCACCCCAGTTCTCAGTGGGATGCAGACAATCTTTGAGGTACAGAGAACAGACCCAGAGGCAAAGGAGCCTGGTCCAGAGAGGTTACCTTCGAGAGTTCTAGAGTTCTAGCGCTCACATCTCACTCGCATGCATTTCTTTTCCTGTGATCCATTCAGGACAATTGCTGGCCACCAGGAAGATACATTATAACATATAATACGTATAATGGGGCGATGATCTTTTGCACTGAAAAAGCAGTTTCCTAAGACATCGATGTTGTTTATGAAAAGATTGCACTGCCTTGCTACACCAAGGAAACTTGGAAAATATGATATCCATGTGTTAGCGCTTGAATCCCATTCTTATGGCATTAGCATTGCTTATAACCATTTTCTACAGAACCATGTGTGTAATCTCAAACATGTGTCAGGCTATGTGTTCTCTATTTACCAATTATTTGATTAGCTCTGTTTGTTCTTTGTGATACAGGCAATGTAGTATTTCTTTATTTCCTGCATTTTAAAATGAGTGAGTATATGCCAAGTACTTTCAAAAGTCTACAGATGTGTCCCAATAATCCATACTGTTAGGGAAGTATTAGTTAAAAAAAAAAAAGAAATTTCTTCTTATACAGACATGCTGCTGTCCCTGACTCCCACACTCTGAAAATTAAGCTGAAGCCTAAGGGAATTCAAGTGCGAAGAAACTTGAGCCACTCAGATCCTGTGCAACACTGGAGCTTATTATGGTATCTAAATTTTCCTCTGCATTTTAATTGAAGGGATTGGAGGAGATATTTTAAGGGAGGCGATATTTTAAAGGAGGACATATTAACTGGTAAGTACAGACACTACACTCGATCTTAGCCAAAAGGCCTAGAAGTGATTAAAGGAGGACATAGTTAAAGGGAGTAATCCTAAAGTAATAACTGTATTTATGCAAATTAATAAAGGTCTATTCTTCCAAAAAGCTGACTTACCATGTCTACTTACTTCCTTAAAAGATTATAAAGGTTTTTTGCATTCTAAATTTTGACAAGTACACCCTTGACTGTGAAATACCTTATGTAATAATATTTTTCCTAAAAAAAAAAAAAAAAAAGATTCTTTTCTGGGTTCTAAAAACTCAAACTTTTCCCTTTTAAAATTATAGCTTCCTTACTACTATCTAAACCCTCCCTCCACTTGAACAGGGCCCTCCAGTCACAACAAGTTAAGTCCATCTTTAACCTGCAGCTACACTCTGCTCAGGCCAAGGCAGCCAAGAGCAGACATTCCTGGTCCCCTATTAGCTAATGCCGAGCCAACCAGCCCAACTAGAGCACATCCCATTCCCGCTGATTTCATGGCCATGTTAGCCACAGCTCACGAAGGAGCCATTACACCACCTCCAAATCCCTCATTCTTCCCAAGTCTAGTGCCCGTCTCCCTGGAAGACTGTTTGGCAAATCAATTAGCAAAATGTTCTTCTTAAACAGTGCCTAAGTGTGTTTTCCTGAACTCAAGCTTTTGCTCCACCTTTCTACCTTCCTAAAAAAGAAAATCAGTCAAACCACAAGTAGACAGGAAATCTGCCATGTAAGAGGATGAATGACCGGTCACCCTTCTTCATAACCAGACCTCATGACTGCAGAAAGGGGCTTTCCATTTGCCAAACCACACTGAAGTGAAATATGCTTTTCTCACTCTTTCAGTTCTGCACTTCTTTCTTCTTGTTTTTCAAATCTGCCAAAACTGCACTGATAGCTGCAAAACTTCCCCCATGTAACCTCTGTCCACAGCCCTCCAAGGTCAAACGGATGCAACATATTTGTAGAAGCTTTCTTATAAAAAGTTATAAAAATGGAAATTCCTAAATTTGATCCTTAATAAGACATGCCAGCAAAAGGCTGCTAGGTGGCTCATCTCAAGTGTGAAATACATTATTAAAAAAAAAATGAGGAGTGTACTATTTAGGCAGGATTATATTTGCAACATTTCCAAATATATTTCTTTTTTATCAAAAATTCTCCCACATAAGTGATTCATACTACTTCCCTAAGTTCTATAAACCAGAGAAAATGATTCTGTCATACATTACTCTCTCTAATGAGTGTTCTCATCAGTGACCCACTGGAAGTCACCTGAAGGCCCAGCACGGTATGGGTCTGAGCTAGAAGCAAAGTGCTGGCAATCAGTGAAGTCCGAGGTTTTAACAGGACCCTGAGCATCAGGCGGCACTGCTGAATGACAAGGACAGTTGACATAGGCCAGTTCAGAAGTGGATGATTGCCTCCTCCCTAAACTGAACTCCTTCTTCCCTGGGCAGCTGGATATCCTGCTGACTCCCCCTTCGCAGTGAGTGAGGTGGGGAAGGCGGCTGGCTCAGTGAGAGGGCCGCAGGGGACAGCATGACAGCGAGCAGAGGAGGGTGGAGGGTGGCGGGGTTCACGGGCAGCAGCATTCTGCTTGGGCCTTAACTTGCTCAGTAAACTTCCTTGAGAAAAATAGCAGGTAACTTCTGGCCCACTGATGCCCACCCATCTCCTCTCCTATAAGTGAACAGATGCCCCTTCCCCTCAGAAGGGGAAGCTCATTGAGTTATTACGGGTCACCTATGGATTTCACACGAGCCAGCCTTCAGAAGCCTGTGGCGTGTCATGGTCATGGGCAGAGCCCAGAGGCTGAACCCGGGAAGTCGTCAGTAACTACTATTTAGCGCTACTCTGCCCATTATCTCATCAGTCTTCAATGGTCTGTCTTAACAAAGTTCAATTTGTTTGTATTTAGAGATATGAGAAGCAGGGTGGTTCGGTGTATTTAAATCCTTGTTCAACCTAATTTCAATAGACAAAGCAGCCAAATTTTAGTTTCTTGTGGAAAAAAATATGTGATTACGGTCAAGCCAATGACTATTTCTGTTTGGTTCATTTGTTTGTTCATTCAGTTATATGACAGATATTCGTTGCCTCACTGCTCTTCAATTATGAGGGGGAAAAAAGAGGCCTCTCATTATTAATTGTGACATTAATTGCAGCACCGGAACTGGCATTTCTGAGACTCACCCATTATGCTGTCTGTCCCGTTGGCAGGAGGTGTGCAGGAAGAGGTGCTGTAATGGTTGGTACCACTACGGTGGAACGTGGACATGGGAGGAAGACTGGAATTGATGTCTGCTGAGGAGTGTGATGGGTAGCTCTGTAGTAAGGAGCACAAAGGGGAGGCCATTTTCAACATGAAATATTTAGTGGGTTAGTGTTACAATATTTCTTTCAGAACTCTTCATTATGCAATGGAGAAAGCCCTTAGAATTTCAAATTATCCAAGAATATCTCTTGCTTAGATCAGACATCTTTTATTTTTCAAAATAATGAAATAAAATGACACATAAACCCTGGCTGGTGGCTCAGTGGATAGGTGCCAGCCTGAGACCCCAAGGGTCGCTGGTTCAATTCCCAGCCAGCGCACATAACCAGGTTGCACGCCAGGTCTCCAGCCAGGTCTGTGGCTGGAGACAGGTGAAAGGCAACCATACATTGATGTTTCTCTCTTTCTCTGCCTCCCTCCCTGCCCCTCTCTCTAAAAATAATGAATTAAATCTTAAAAAAAAAAATAAAAGACACAAAGTTGGTTTGGTTTTGCATCAAATGTAGGGGAGTATAATGGCCACGTAGGACACTGAGAAATAACTGCAATCTTTACATCTAAAAATTACTGCTCACAAGCATCTCCATGACTTCAGCAGCATAAGAGAGCACTGATACCGTTTTTTCTTTTTTTGGTATGGCCTATTGGTCAAGTAGGAGGGAAAGATTCTATGACACAATGAATAAGACATCATGACCCCTGGCTTTTATATCACACTTCACCCTGACCTTCCGGTGCTGACGGCAAAGATCAGCCTGTCTCCGCTCTTCTTCCTGCCAAACTGGGTCATCCTTCTGAACTCCACCAACAGCAAAATCATAAATAAAACACTTAAAAAGTGCTAATGGTTAGATACGAGTATGTCTTCAAAGTATCGATACGTAAAGCCTTACCTCAATGATCATACAGAATTCAATCAGAACAAGTGCACTGCCCTGCAGATAACTGTGTGATTCATGTGTACTATCCACTAGCAATCTACCAGATCGCTGACTGTGAAGGAAGATTATCTTTACAGAGTCATTTGGTTTAAGGCTTGGCTTTGAGTTTGATTATTATACCAGTTGTCCAAATAAGCTACTTTCTTTGGGGCCCATCAGAGTGCAAAGTAGGAGCAAGGTTGGCAAAGTAGGAGCTCCTCCATCTGCTTGCAGATGAGATTGCTGGGATAGTCATAGTAATTTATGGACAAACATTGAGTTATTTTCCCTTTCAAGATAGTAAATAGTTTAAAAAGTTGTTCTAGCCCTGGCTGGTGGCACAGTGGATAATGTGCCGGCCTGTGAACTCAAAGGTCGCTGGTTCGATTCCCAGCCAGGGCACATAATCAGGCTGCAAGCCAGGTCTCCAGCCAGGTCTGTGGCAGGTGAAAAGCAACCATACATTGATGTTTCTCTCCCTCTCTTCCTTCCCACCCCCTCTAAAAAAATAATACATAAAAAAATCTTAAAAAATGGTTGTTCTAATAGATATCTGAATGTGTTATAGATATGTAAAGGAAAACATTTAAGCTAAAATAGACTTTCTCCCTATATGTGTTATATTAATGGGCTATGGCTCTTTATTATATGATTACTGGGTAGTCTGTTAATATTGTTCAACATAAAATTGAGATTAGATCTGATGATCATAGGCAGTGATGCTTAAAGTCAAGGCTTCTTGATATTTTATTTTGAGGCCCATCTTAGATTGTTTACTACTTCCAACTCTTTCAAGATCTCTTCTCTCTGAATCCCTAGTGAACTTACATTCTGCACTATGCCTTTTAATGACTATGCTGCCTTTCATCTTTTTCTCTTTCAAATACACTTTCATCTATACTGTAAACTTATTAAAGGGAGGGAATGAGCTTATACTTCTGTATCCCACAACTTATTCTATATATTCAATGAACTACTGGTTATCTGTTGGCATTTAATAAAGAGTGGGCTGAAATAATAGTTATTTGAGAGATAACTATGAAGTCTAGAAAATGAAACTATACTTCAGGGACAAGTCTGCCATTGCCATGCCTTTGAAAATATTACTTCTGCACACTCAAAACAGTGCAAATGAGAAGTTAACTTCAGGGAAAAAGTGGACATGCTGCCCTTAACCCTTCCCAAGTTCCCAAAAATGCTTTTCAAAATTTTAATTTCATGGACCTTTGTGCTTGACAAAAAAAAAAAAAAAAAAATTCCTTAGACCACCTGTTAAGCTCATTTCTATTTACTACTTATAAAATCCCCCATGTCCATGAAATTTCTTCCAAAGAATGAGAGTTTGGCCATTCTACAGTACTGCCAATCTGAAATGCTGAACAAACCACAAAACACCAAGCTTAGAGGAGTGATTTCTTCTTGAGAGCCAAAGACTATATAATAAAGTAGATTAAGAGAAACAGAATAAGGAAAAAGAAAACTAAAAGAAAAAGAGATGGTTTCAGTTCTGTTTCATGCTGAGTTTCTGAAGAATTGAGAAACTTTATAAATCAGTCCTAACTATGCAAAAACCAGAGGAAAAATTAGAAAAACTATTTAAATAACTATTAATAATTACAGAATGAGACAAAGGAAAGATCATTGAATCAGTGAGAATTCTTAAGTCCCTTAAACTTGGTATAAAATGGGCAGTAATTTGGGATTTGACAAAGGGTTAATACTGAGTTCTGAGACTAAACAGTGAAGTTCTTTCCCACTGATTTTAATGGGGAAACCAATATACTTCACCTAAATGAGTTATTTTTTAGAGACTCATAGAACCTGAGATGCTGAAAGTAATTAATGAGATTTATAACTAGATTATTTTACAAGGGAAAGCATCTTGAAAACTACTGTTGCTCAAAGTCATAATAAATACACCACGAAGAATATTAGTTGTATGTGAAAATGTCTTTTTTAGAGTATTCAGGGACCTAATATAAAAGGTCCCTTTAGTCTCTGTTAGTCCAGCTATACATACTATCTGCCCTGTTACTACAAAACAAAAGGGGAAAGTAGGATATAATATTAATGGCCTTACATGCCTGCAACTTATTTATTTTTACCTATAAAAGCCAATGATAATATATTTGGAATATCTTTGGCAGAGTAGGTCTTAAAAATGTTTCCATTTAGTGATGTTTTTATCAACCTATGGGTGGATAATTCAAAGATTAGAAACTGTGATATTAAGAATAAGATGTGGCTTCAGATTAAGGTAGGGTTTTACAACCTTGGCACTGCTGATCTTCTGTGCCAGGTCATTCTTCCCTGTGGGAGGCCCTGCTATGCTCTGCAGCATTTTCACCAGCATCTCTGGCCTCCAAATAATAAGATTCCAGGGACGGCTACCCCCGCACATTCCGAAATGTTCCCCAAGGTCCAAAATCATACCTGCTTGAGAATTACTGGGGTAAGGGTTTCTATTACCAACTAAATAAATAACAACAACAGAATTTCCTTTACGTTAAAATTTCAGGCTAGTGTGCTCAGCAGTGCAAGGACCAGGCCTACACCTTGCCAGACAACAAGGACTCCATCCTACTTTTAAGAAGAACTCTGCCAAGTCATTACAAACTGAAGTCTTCTACATCATTCCAAAGCTTAACCACAATCTACATTCTTCTGAGAATATGCTCATGACACAGCAGTGATTAGTTGTGGGATTTTGTTGTAGAGGCTGCGACTGTAAAGAGAAGCTGGAGCATAAAACTGGTGACTCCACAGTTGCCAGTGAAATGTGTGGATTTTGGTCTCCATAATTACACAGCCTATTATAACATGCAAAAAGGGAAACTGACGATAATGTCTGTAAAAAATTTACCTTTAGAGATAAAATGAATTTTGGCCATAGTGTACCCAAAATAATACAAAGAAAGCATTCTTCTTTTTCTACTGTTTCTGTGTTCCATATGGCACTAGCCAAAAGCTAAAGGTGAACACTGTTAGGAACTACTGTTATTTTCAAGTGAAAAGATACTAACTGCCTAACATTACTCAAATTATTCTCAATCAGTGTCAGATTTTTAAATGTCACTTCAAAATATTTCCAAATGCTTACTGAAATTACAATGATTACTTGATATAATAATTTAACAGTTACCCTATCAGTGAGAAAATTCATTAGGATACACTGCCGGAGACCTCATTAATTTAGCCTTTAAAAAAAGGAAAGCCCCTAATCTCTAAGATGTGGGAAGTGATCATGTTAAGGATGAAAATGCTGTGTTCTGTGATGGATAAGAGACATTACAAATACAGCATCAGATGCAAGTTACTGATTACTCCTTCCAAATGATTTTCTTCTTGGTTGACAGTTCAGCAAAACTTTTTCAAAATGTGTTGGTTTCCTTTATAAAGCTACAGTTTTGTGTATGAGTATATTTTAGAGGTACCTTCTTCATGCAGAGAATATGGGATAAAAACAACCCATCTAAATCAAAATTTTAGAGCATGACAGGGAAAGAAAAAAGATACATAGAAAAAAAAAATAAATGTCAGGTGGACAGCTCTTAAAAGGACTGAAATTCCAACATATTACTATAGTGCCAAAATATTTTATATGTAATCAAAAATTTTCCTTATTCATAGCATACTTGTAGAGTTCATCATGAGTTTCTTAGAGAAGTGGAAAATGATGATAGAGGAATAAAAATGTTAGCTAAGAAGAAATTCTGGTACAATAATAATGATATTTCCTTAAGCCTTCTCTCTAATACCTCCAAGTAGGAGGTGGGAGAAGAGGAAATTTGGCAGCAAATCTGCTCTTATTTACTGAAAATGTGCTGAAATTTGAGATAGTTTGTGATGTACACATTCAAATTCATGAGATGATATAAAAAGACCAGTTCTGTCTTCATCATTTGTCTCTCATAAACAGACAGGTTAACTGACCACACAATGTCTCTGACACTAGGCTAAATAAATAAATAAATAAATAGGTATTTTCAAGGATTTCAGAAATCTTAACTTCTGGATGTTTTGGGTTGTTAGTTCTGGATGTAAGTTACCGTTTTTCTATATCCCTAGTGGTTGAGCAAAAGAGAGAGAAAACCACAGACATCTAGAACGTGCTATAGCCTATATCAACAGATAAAGAAAATAAATCTAGGTATTAGAAAAAAAGGGGTAACTTAAAAGATGAAGAGAAATGATGTACATATCAGCAATTTTACACAGACTTGTCATACCCTTTTCCATTTGTAGGATTTGATGCCCACATGTTTTTAAAGCTATGTCGTTGCACAAGGCACTCGGTCCCATCTCATGTGCATTCCCAACCTAAGTCATGACCTAGAAATACCCTTCCTCCAGTTAACAACAGACTTGAATTCATTAGTGACTTCTTGGCTATGGTTTTCTGTGAGGCTTGAAAAATATCAGGTGAGTTGCTGCCTCTGGGATAAAGAGCAATGCTATAATGGATGAGTGTAGGTAATGGGCAGGGTGGAAACTTTAGTAATAAAAACTGGGGGTGGTAACATTCTACAGCAGTTTCAGCTGGAGCTGGAATGAGGCAAAACAGAGTATTAGTAGATTATGGGGTGTGGAAATAAAGCTAAAATATAGAAAATGTGGAATCTACTCTTCACCGAAATGCCATGGTTGCTGTTACTGATGGGAGTGAGTAGAAAAATGAACTCTGTCCTCCAGTGTGGCACAAGTCAAAGCTGTCTCTAGTGACAGAAGCTGGTCAGGGGGAAGTGGAAATGCCCATGAGTGATAGATCACCTGGCCTCAAAGTCTACTGACAGTATATCCTTCAAATTACAGATAGCCAATAAATAAAAAAATAAATTAAATAAATAAAAGACAACCACAGCTGAATTCTGCACCTCAAATACCCTGTGTATTTACGTAGCAAAGGAAGCTGACATTGTGATAAAGAAAGCACAGAATGGAACAATTAACAGAAGAACAATGACAAAGAGAATCTGAAAGGACTTAACAAAGGTGATCTGATTCAGTTACGTGTGGTCACAAAACAATAAAACTGGAAGAATAATGGATGTGGACCAATTCTGCATTCATTTCCTGACTCCTTGAGTACATGCATGGAAAGACAGAGGATGGGATTTAATAAACTGGCTGTTTTATCCCCATTACCATGGAAATCAGCCTTACCAAACGTTCGTGTGGGTGCAGGCTACAGTAGCTGCTAGACTGTGGAATATGAGAAGAATTGCCCAACATTCCTCCGTAGCCAGGCTGATTCATCCCACTGGAGGAGCTCCAAGGGTCACTGCTGTGATGACCATCTGTAAGGACAAAGAAGATGGTGGCTTCTCTGAGGCATTCAGCCTTGCCTTATAGAACAGGGCTTTCGCAAATACTTGCAAATGACCATTTCTTGTACGTTCATCTTTGTGTCGGTTAGCTGGTTACATCAGGACGCTGTCATCATTATTTTTTCCCAAATGACTCAACATTGCCCAACAAATATAAATATTTAACATAGTAAAGTGTTCTTAGTAAAAATTCAACTGTAAAAGAAAACCAGAACACATTTCTATATAGAATTATGTCAAGTCAGCAGGGTACCTAATGTTAAAGGAAACATTTCTTAGAAGTACTCTAATCCTTTTTTCTATGAAAATGAACTAAAAAGTTAAATTGTTCCTAAATTTTGGGGTAAAAGTAGAATACTTCAAACACTATACAATTGGCAGTTAAAAAGCATGCACAGAAATAAGTAATAATGAAAAAGAACATATATTTGAATGACTGAATTCATTTTAGTAATACATGCAGTAGATAGAATTAAAGGTGAAATTACATTTGACATAGGGCAGAGGACTCTCAAATCTATCATTCTGAGTTTGTTTCCATTTTAGATTTTTTTGGTATGTAGTTCTGAAGCTATCTTAAGCCTTCGGTAGCCATTCAAAGAGTATACACACAGCAGAAGGTGGATGTTACGCTACAGGCAGTTTTGAGAGTCTCTGGATTTTATACAACTGCATCTATGAGTTTAAAAATGGACTGGACAATACACTTATAAAAATTATATAAACTACCTTTTAATATCAAGTCATTCTTTTGTTAATACTGTATTAAAAAACATTCCTACAGATTCTTTTCATTCTCTGGGTCTATTAGCCTAGAAATGATGAGAGGCTATTACTGTTTGCTTTAGATTTCTCCAATGAAAAGGATGTGGGTGGGGTAAGGACCTATGTTACTGCTAGGTTCATTCACTTTTTACTTTCTGTCAATAGCAGAATAAAAATGATGTGCCACATATATAGCAGGCCACGAAGCTCAGTGTTAATTCTATGGAATATGTTGTTTCATGAAAATAACGATTATTTTCACCATGCATTTTATTTAATAAAGGTCCTTTGAAAATTTAGGCAATAGGCAAGTTAAATCAGACACTGTTTCATGAGGTGTATTTCCCCCCTGAGATTTTAAACTCTGAAGGTAGAATCCAGAAAACTGAAATGGTTTCAGGGCAGGAAGAAATAATGTATAGATTTCTTTAAAAACTATGCAAGCAAAATCACGTCTAAGGGTTTGATAATGTAAGAGTTGTAACTAGAAGATGGAAATTAGAGTTAAAAATAAAGAGGCTGCACAGTGGTAGGTTTAAAACATGCCCCTGAGAGTCTCTGAGTATGTTTCTCCAAGGCCTGGGGTCACACGTGCCCCTCAATGAAGGAGGCCAGTGCGGAACGGGATGAGCGTGCACTGCTTTTAGGGTCACAATGTGAACACTTAAGACTGCCAGAAAGTTACTAATCATCCGCTTTAGATTTTGCCCCGAGGTGGAGGAGGTTTAGATGCCACCTTAAATTCAAATATGTAGTTCCAGACCACTAACATTGCAAATAGATGGCATCTATGACAAATAAATTTAGAATGTATATCATCAAACAGGAGTCACTTGAGACATGCTGACAACACGAGGCACTACATGGAAATGCAGTTAGGATTCGTTAACACGGAACACTCAACTCAATGCAGACTTATAAAAATACATATTTTACATAAATTATGCTTTTCACAGTAAATTAATATTTATCACATCCCATGATCTTGGCATAGTGTTGTTTTTAAAGAATAGAAGTAGACGAAGTAGACATGTGCAAATTAATTGTGCTCATCATAAATGTTAACTTTTTGCTTGTAGCTTTTTGGGTATTCATACCCAGAAAAGAAAATTTGTTTCCTGCACTTCACATGATCTGTAGGAAGAAGAACCTATTGCTTTAATCTACCCGATCTCCTGTGTAGTGTGCACCATTTAAGTAAGCCACTGTCTTGAAGGTGGATAGAAGAAATCTATCCTTTTGTAAATTTTCTCGATGGAAATCTGCTTTGAGTGACAAAATCTTTGAGTTCCCAATCTCTACAAGCACTGGTAGCACAGTCGGGCTGATGCTGAAGTGGCTGCAGTTTAGAGCTGAAGAGCATGAGCCTTTTGTAATGGCACAGACACACCCAAGGGACATTCCCTGGTGTGCTCCTTTGAGAGTTACACGCAGGACACAGTCACAAAGATAAAGGCCCCCTGGGCACATGAGCTGCGTTAAGTGTGGAATGAATTCCCTCTAGTCCTGAGGGGCCCATTTGATGCAGTTTTATAGATTTTTTCCATAGAACATCACATGTGATGTAATAACCTACAAGAGCTAACATTCTGAAGGGAAAGAAAATAAATCCATTTCCATCAGAATGATTTTGAGTGTGTCTGCTGCAATCTAAGAGAGGCCAGGCTGCTCCCCTGGTCCCTGCTGCCCATGTCCCCTTCCCGTGACATGGTCCCTCCTAGAGCTGCATGAGGGAGGAAATCGCAAGGCCCCTTGCAAAGGGCACACTCACGGTTTTCACACCCAGGCTGAAAGAGTTAAAGCTGCATACAGGGAATCTTAATCAATTCCACATCTACATTTCAAAATATGAACTTGGTACATGATCATTCCATTTTGACATAAGTGTCCTGGACACATCAGGGATGGCGTCTTAGCTGCATCTCCCAAACTCTGATCTTGCAGCGGCCATGTCAGCCACCCTGGCCTTTCCCCGGCAGTGGGAAGGGGCCGCGCGCCCAGCGGCAAGACTGGAGCTCACAAACCACACCTCCACGTGCATGTACGCTGGCCAGCGGGAACTGAGACACTTTACTGTGAAGCTGTCATTTTCTACATTTGTCTGGGGAAGACTGGGTCTTTTCCCCAACATCAGTTAGCAGGGTGCGATAAAACTTTTGCTGTGCAATGAATTAATATTCCAGTCTTTGGAGACGTCATGTCACCTACCCCAAACGAGCCTCTTGTTCTTACCCATAATAATAAGTGGCTAAGTTTTTTTATATAAAGTTACTCATAACAACAAGCTATTCCCAGGTGGCTAAACCCAGGATGCTCAAAATACACACTGAGCCAAAACATTCAACAACATATAAATAGGCTCCTTTGAAGAGTGAGAAGATGCTGAAATCATCATAGAAGGCCATTCTCCAAGAAACATTAATTCTTATAAAGCAATCCAGTCTAATTTGAACTCTTTCCTGATCAATCGGCTTTCATCTAAAAAATGTCTTAGTATAGCTTTAATTATTTATTTGCAATGAATGCAACTCTTGAAAGGCCTTGATGTTCAATATTCTATACTTCCTAGTATTCTAGTTGTTGGGTATCAGTTCAGCAGTCGTTTGTTCCGCGGACGACAGGAAACGGCGCAGGGAGACTCTGTCTGGTGGATCTCCCATTGGGGGGGTGGCATCTTACCTTGCATGAAGAAGGAGCTAGGGAAAGTGCTGGCTGCTGGTTTCGAGGAAGGGTAGCCTGGCGAGTCTCTATTGTAGTCGGCAGTGCTTGCTGATGGGGCGTAGACCTGAGGAAGGAGAGGCAGTGAATTTTTCCGGCTGCATTGACCAACGTGCTGCAAGGTCCTTCACTTCCTAAGAAGCAGGCACAAAACGCTAACTTCCTGCCACAAGCATTCCAAACCTGGCGAGAGCCTGGGAACAGTACTCCTTTCGGAAAAATGAATGAACAACGACAACAAAACCCTCACCAAAATGCTCGTTGTACTTTTGTGACTGGGAAACCAGGGGTGATCCTAAGTCACAGGCAAGAATATTTTGAACTACGTCGAGGTGTGGTCCTGGGCATTTAAACTTCCTTAATAAGCATAGGTGGCATAGGAACATATGAAAGGTAAAAACAGAAAGCCATGCACCAAGCCTCTCTTCTTTAACTTTTTAAATTTTTCATTCGCAATAAAGTTGACAATACTTCGTTAGTTTTATGGGCACAGTGTGTGGTTAGACATTTATATAACTTAGAGAGCTTCTCTGTTTTACTCTACCTTTCTATTAGAAATTCCACTTTTGAGAGACAGAGAGGGAGAAAAAGAGAGAGAGAGAGAGAGAGAGAGAGAGAGAGAGAGAGAGAGAGAACAAATGCACTACTCAAATCATAGAACGTGATAAATAGATCCCAGAAATATTAAATTCTCGTAGTGTCAGCTTCTTGCAGAAATGCAGGAGAAAGGCCACGGAAGCCCGGATCTACACAGACCACCAACAATCATGTGTATACAGAAGGGGGGGTGGCCCTCGCTCAGTTCTTACTGTATTTGTGTGTGCGATAAACTGTGCCAAACCCTAATTTAACTTACATTTGTTTACTGATACTCATGAGACTTGGGGAAACGGGTCTGTGTAAAAATAACCTGTGTATTTTCATGTTTATGCTTCCCTTAAAGATGACAGCATACCGGCAAAGCATAAATTCATAAGGTACAGTTTAACTTTAATTGGTTTCCCCTTGCCTTTTTTAGCTAAATATAATTTTTAAAAATCCCCATTCCCTTTTGCTCCAGAAGTTCCTCTGTCCAGATGGTCGGAGGGACTGAAATGCTGTCGCCCTCCCGGTGAAAACAGATACCTTCCTGCCTCCATTTTGAGCCAGCAGCAGCGCGCAGAACTGGCAGGGAGCCTACAGGGATACTCACAGGTCACAGTAAAAGGAAAAGAAATTCACCAATAAAAAGGCAACGGCAGGGTTACCAAAGGGGGCGGGGGGACTCCCATTTTTTATAGTTCACATCAAATAAACACCCTAAGAAGAATTATATAATGGCTCTCAGAACACCATGGATCACAAACGAAGCACTGATACGAGGTTAGGATTTCACACAAGTACATACATGAAATAAATGCCACCTGTGCCCCACAGCGCCCTTGAAAGTCGGGAGGTCCTGGAGACCGAATAAAACAAAAGACCCCAGAAAAACCCATGTGCACTTTAGAAAACAAGTGTATTTTTTTAAGTCACGAAGGCCTATAAGCTCTATATTTCATAGGATATACTTAGTTTTATTTTTAAATGTTTTTCATATTTTAAATGCTATAAACAGCTACTAGCTTCTATTTTCAAAGAGCTTGTAATAAAGGAAAAAATGTTTTTAAATATCTTTAAGGGGCAAAGAATAAAACTTAAGGCACAAATCCCCCCACAAATCAAAACTCTGAGTTCTGTGAAGCAGACCCCGGTGTTTCTTTGAGAACTAACAGTTTTAGAAATATTACTAAATGTATTTGGGGAAGATCTGGAGAGCAAGTTAAAAAGATGAAAGAAAACACTACTTTCTAGAAAAGGTGAAATTGAAAAGTAGGTCATCTCATTCTAAGAACAGAATGACCACAACATGGCTATAATATACCTACAGGCTGTTAGCCTAATAGCTATTTGGCCAGTGTTAATTTAAACAAAGTGTACATGTGTTATCACCCAATTTCAGAAAGTAGTATATTAACTGTAAAACTGAAAATAAACTCTGACTCCTTTTAAAATCATTTTGTATTTTAACACAATTGAAATCAATCATTTTAGGAAAATAATTTTTAATTACATATTCTACTACATTATCCTTAAGCATAAATATTATTATGTCAACACCATTTAATGGCTCCTATGAAGGCTATCCCCCACCCCGCCCCCAAATTTAAGTAGAATTATTTGATATTTCTTTTGTGACAAGTTTTTGGTAATTCTGCTGATGTATAAAGAAGTTACTTTGAATATGAATTATGACCAAGCTCAAAGATCTATGGGTAAGATCACCTACTCCAAATATTATCTGCATGAAAAAGAATATTGATGGCATTAAAACAGTTCTTAGGAAATCTTCTATTATCCATTTTGTTTTTCTGGTCTTGTAGCCAAATGAAGACTTTTTAGACAAGATGAAAGCCTTTGTTAAGCAGAAGTGAACCATTCTTTAATAGCTTTTTTAAAAAGGCAATTTCCGCATGTTTTATACATCTTCTTTTTAAAAAGGCAATTTCTGCATGTTTTATACATCTTCTTTTAATTGTAAGTTAAAGATCAGGTCTAATGTCATTTACATACTTCATCTTTGTGGCCACAAAAGTTATTTTTAAGGTAAGTTGTTCTATATATCTGTTTATATAAATAAACATCACATAAAACTATTATATTTTTGGTTCAACATGCCAACTCCTACATTTCAACTATAAGAAAATTCAATGAAGAAATGGTCAAAGCAACTGCTAAAGATACACACCTTGATCAAGCTATTCAACTACCAACTGCTCTTTATTTCCCACTATTTAAAGGTTACTTTATTAAAAATGGAGGTGGAGATATAAGATGATATTTAGGAAAACAGAGTCATCATAATGTTCATACTTCAGTTATCCTTAATGTTTTAATCTTTAATAACCTAGACGACCAGTGAGCGGATTCATTCTTTTTAGTTCAGTCAATTATTTTGCCAATTTCTCAATCAAAAGACTTCAGACTGTAGGTTTCCATAAGGTATTTAACAAAGATACTAAATTTAGTAAGAAAGACTCACCTCATTAAATTTATAGTTGTGAGTACCCAAAACAGTTTATTTTTGCATTATTACTTATTAATTACTGTATTATTTTTCACATGAACTGTAAATCTACTTTTGCTCAATCTTATATATTATTTCTAATATTAGTGATCATACAAGATGGATAATGGTGATAGCATCATTACTATTTTACAAGGCTAAACTGGCCTGGATCTGACAGCCAGTTCCACCATTTATTATCTAGACAGCGATGGACTTGCCGCCTTCATCTCTGTGGTCTTGAGTCCTACCTGTATATTGGGGAATGGAAGTACCTACCATGTAAGTTTCAGTTTCTTGTAAGAATTAAACGATACAAAAGAATGAATCAGCTCATTGGTCATCTGGGTGTTTAAAACAACGAGACTAATGAAATTGGCACATATTAAGCATGCACAAAACCTTAGACAATAGTATTAATGTTTTACTCTTACTGTTTTCATTATGTGGACATGTGCAACACAGGAAAGTTAAGCTACTTTTTTAAGTTAAAAATTTAACAAGTGGTACCCTGACTGGTGTGGCTCAGTTGTTTGGGTGTCATCTCTCCAAGTGAAAAGCTACCAGTCAGGGCCCAGGCCTGGGTGGTGGGCCAGGTCCCCAGTTGGGGTGCGTACGAGAGGTAACCCATTGCTGTTTCTCTCTCACACAGATGTTTCTCCCCCTCTCTTTCTCCCTCTCTTCCCCTCTCTCTAAAAATCAATAAATACAATCTTGAAGCATTTTTAACAAATGGTAAAGAAAAGACTTAAATAGGTTATCAAAGTCAATGTTCTTTCCTTGAGAAAACAATTCCTTGCTCTTAAAGGCAAAACATAAAGAGTACTTATAATTATCAATCCAGGGCTATCTTTGACCACAGTTTGTAGAAAAATACTCTGGTGAGGTCCCATAATTGTCTTTTAAGAACACAAAATGCGATAAGGCATGGTCAGAGCGAAACCAGTATCTGTTAGAGTGACTTGCTTCCTGCAGTGGGAAGCTAAGCTGCAGCTGTGAAGGGGAGTGGCGACAGGTTGTACAGGCGCAGTGTAAGCGAATGCGGGTGGGTGACAGACAGGTTCATACCGCACACCTTTAACACTCCTTAATGAATGTTAAAGAGTCCCTTCGTGATTCTGCAAGCACCATCTGAACGTATAATTTCCAAAGAGAATCAGTTCAGAATAACGAGGACATTGCGATCAACACTTTCAGACCCTTAAAGGCAGCGACAGTGTGCTCCATGACGAGTCTGCCTCAGGTTCCCAAGTGCTAGTAGCTGAACCCTTGGGACATTTCACAAATATTCTCAAGTGCGAGAGTTAAACACTCAAACACCAAGAGTTTATCGTGCGTCCTGAATGTTTGCGGACCTAGGCAAAGGCCTGATACTTCCGGCACTAAATTGGAAAACAGTACTCGTAGATGGTTAGCTCACACTCCTTAGGCAACCAATTGGATTGGACTCTCAGCTCTTCCAATATTGTCTGAAAGACATGGGTCACAATAAGAGAAAAGAATGGGCCAGGGGCAACGATACCTTCACATTTAGAAGAGATAAATTGGACACTGTAATTGTTCTATGTGACCAAGATAAAGGTATACAGATAGCTGATCCGTAAAGTGAGGGGAAGAGGTACTTAAAAGAGACATGTCTTCAGATAAACAGAAATAGATTTGGCCAGAGAGCAGAAATTTTCAAATTCCAGCTCTCACAATTAGTTGTGAGAACATAAAGTAATTCATCTCTTAGGGCCTTAGTTTCCTTTGTGAAATGAGGTTATTCTTATTGTGAGAATTAGAGAGTTACTGTTCAGCATAATTGCTAATTCTTGTTGTAAATGCTACTTATTGCTTACAGTTATTTTTAATGTGTTTAAAATGGTGCTGCCTGATGTGGTAGCCGTTAGTATTATATGGTTAGCTGAATTAATAAGCTTAATTAAAATTACAAAAAGTTTAATGTTCAGTCCCTCAGTCACTGCAGCCATACTTCAAGTGCTCGATCACCAGACATGGCCACTGGACTTCACCAGAATGGAGCTTTTCCATCATGGCAGAAAGTGCTTCGGGAAGTGCTGGTCTACAGCCACTCTTATCTATGAAGAAGTGTCATACTGGGCCATGCATGTCACCCTCAGTTATAGCAGAGACACCAGCTCACTTAAGACTAGCTGTTCCCAAAAGGCTACAAAAACAAGAACTATTCTGGTGGACCAGAGGAAAAGGCAGGTTTCGATGTATCCCTAGTGCCTAGAGTATAACTGGTATTTAATGAATGTTGACATTATTATTATTATTTTTAAATTTTATTTCATTATTTTAGAAAGAGGGAAAGGGAGAGAGGCAGAAAGGAAGAAAGACATCAATGTACGGTTGCGTTTCACCTGCCTCCAGCCACAGACCTGACTGGAGACCTGGTTTGCAACCTGGTTATGTGCCCTGGCAGGGGAATTGAACCTGCGACCTTTGGGTTCGCAGGCCGGCGTCCTATCCACTGTGCTACCAGCCAGGGCTTGACATTATTTTGAATGGTAGAACATTTAGATTTTAGTTCTATTACTTGTAGAGTAGAGGTATCAAACTCATTTTCACTGGGGGCCACATCAGCATCTTGGATACCTTCAAAGGGCCATTATATAGTCATTTCAGGACTATATAAATGTAACTACTCCTTAACAGTTAATCGAACCTGGTATAAACAAGGTGGAGGGCTGGATTTGGCCCGCGGGCCTTGTGTTTGCCATCTGTGTTGTAGAGGGTCTTACATTATGACACATTTTTTTAGATCCTTTTTATAACCATCTGCCAAATTTTTGCATATTATACCCAGTAGAACACACTGGAGAAGAGTACCTATGACCCCAGGTTTCTGGATGTGTGAGAAATAAAAGTGAGAAACATTTTAACTGCAATTTTTGTCCTTGGCCTCTAACATCTTTGATTAGACATGGTGTAATCACCTTTTTTAGACAATAAATGTTGGATGTTTTAAAATTTGTTTCTAATCTTGTGTTTTCACATTATTAGTAATTGAGTCCCTCCATTCTACCCTCTCCTTATTGTTACTACTTTTTCTTTGTAAATCTTTTTGTATCACTTCTTTACACTTGTTCCTTTCTCTTTCCACGCAATTTTTTCCACCCGCTTCCACTGTCTTGCCTCTTGGCATCATATATTTAAAGTTCAAATGAGTTCAACCTCATCTTACAAATAAGCAAAAAGAAGAGGTTAAAGGACTTACCAAGGGCCTGGTCAGAGCCCAGGGCCCCTCATTTCTTGTTCTATCCTTGACACCATCCTTTCTAAAATCTTTTTTAACTTTACATCTTAAGTAGTCTAATGAACAGTAAAAGGTCATGAAAGATTAATAAGTAGATTCAAGTAACAGAGCCGAGTAAGCCATTATTAGGTTTAAAGAAAAAGTGAATAACGCTCAAGGGTATAAAATAAGACACTAAACAACTTAAGAGTGAAAAAAATCCAAAAAAACAAACAATCAAAAGAAAACTACAGGAATAAAAGTTATTCACCTGATATATTCTCTGTATAATTACCAAGCCAAGAAATAGCTACTAATGGAAAGAGATCCTACTTCATTTCCGAGTCATGGTTAAAGGCCAATTAACATTCTTATTACAGAAGCAGGAAATCTGTTTAGAGATAACACAGAAATGTCTGCAGTATATTGACAGATAGATGGATATTTAATTATAAATGGAAAAATTTTGGATGGCGGCTATTAAAATTATGAAGTTTTTATTTCCTTGTAAATCAGTTGAAGCTTCCATAGGCATTAACTAACTAGTTCTAAGTGTCTGAAAATAACTCCCAGTAAGAGGGGTTTTACTCCTCAAGCTATCTTTATTGGTAATCTTCATTTTCCCCCAATTATCAAGTGTGTAAAGTGTACCATTCATGATATGATATTAGTATATTATTTCTGTTGACAAGTAATGACCTGTCTTCACTCTAACATACTGCATTGCAAAAATATATGAAAAAGAATATGCATATAATCCCCATAAAAGAAATTCCTTGAGTATATAATATATTTAGAACACAAGTCATTTTGAACCTACATTCCTATCCCAAATATCTCATGTAGTTTTTCTGCCCTTCTAAATATCAGCTGAATTTTGACGATCTGTTCATGAGTAAATTAATTCTGAAGCTAAATTCAATAAATAAATTATAGCCAAGAGTTTTATCCTTCTCAGCCAACAAACCTCCTTTTTTGGCTAAGAAGTAGTAAAAGGTAAGAATTTCAAGTTTCTTCTTCGTTTGTATCTTCATTGATCAAAACTATCTAAGCAAGAGATACGCACAAGAGCCAGAAGAAGACACAGGGGGGAGATGCAGGGACCTGAGTGACCCCCGCAGACCAGGGCTTGCGTCGGCAGGCCAGGGATGGGTGCTCTGGGCTGCCAGCCCACAGCAGGCTCGTTGCTGACGGGTGACTAAGTGAGGAGAAGCTGCTGGCCGGGCGGGCCTCCTGAAAAACATGGTGTTGTCTATGGCCAGGGGGCTCTACCTTGTTCTTCAAATAAAGAGACAAAAACATTTCTTTTTCTCCCGATTATTTAAAATTTACCTAGCTGCAGTATACTTTTCAAATCTCTCAATCAAATTTCCAACTCCAAAAACAATGAGTCCACGTAGCCTTTGACAGGTATAGAAGTTTATGAGCAAGAAAAATAATCCTGCTTTAATTAAAAAAAAAAAAAAAAACACACACAAAAACTAAACTAAACTAAGAATCACCAATAACTGTATAACAATATTATTTTAATTTAAGTCTGCATGGCATGCCATTATTTTGGAAGTATTTTCAATGTGCTGCCATCTGCAAACCTGAGGCAGAAAAATGCCAGCACAGGCAGGATTATTACGCTTCCTCTGTTATATCACAGGTATAGAATGTTTGGATTTTTAAGTTGTTTTTACGTATTATCCTATAAAGCTGTAAGTTACCAATTCGAAACAAATAACAGAAGTAATTTTTAATGGACTCACAGCTTAACACTCTCCAGAACTAGAAAAGGACCCAGTCCCAATCCTGCCAGCCTCCAACTTTTGTCATAGTGGGCATGACAAAATGATGACCTTGATAAAAATACTATTAGTTACGATATGCTAGACACTCTTCCGGCAAAACTGTGCTATAATCATTTAGTCTTTACACTAATCCTGTTGTTATATTATGGTATCAATTTTACAGGGAAGGAATCTGAGGCACAGAGAAGTTAACTTGCTCAAAGTTATGCAGTAAAAAAATTAGAATTCAAAATCATGTAGTCTTATTTTAGAGTTTGAGGGTTTTTTTTTAACCATTTTATTTATTATTTTTAGAGAGAGGGGAAAGGAGGGAGGCAGACAGGGAGAGAGACATCCATGTATAGTTGCCTTTCACCTGCCTCCAGCTACAGACCTGGCTGGAGACCTGGCTTGCAACCTTGTTAGGTGCCCTGGCTGGGAATCAAACCAGCCAGAGTTTGAACTTTTAACAACCATTCTACCACATTATCTCTCGAAAGGTAAGGCTTTTCTTCAGGGTGTTCATGGCCTCCTACCAAAACCCAGCTGTGTAGAATCCTAGGTCCCCTTTATTGCCCGGCCATGTAGCAGCCAAGGGCCCACGAATGCTGTTTTGGCAGAAGAGAACAACTCTAGGTGATCTCAGTCAAGGCAGCACAAAGGGCTTCTTGTGAAGTGCTGCAAGGGGGAGCGTTCATCTGTCTTCCTGACGTGAAGTTGAGCGAAGAATCGGCAGGTACTAATACTCTTGTTAAACAGTACCAAAGACAGAGAGGTTAAGTACTGTGTTGAGAGTTACACTGGCGCTTAGTGGTGAAATACAAGGCCACTAAATTGATAAAAGCATGATATTATTTAAAGCATTCAAGTGAAGTGTGAATATGGTCCTGTCTCATGTGTACTGGCCTCTGGCTACAGATACTTCTTTTTATTCTGACACCTACATTTCTCTTACTCTTGGCACTGACTGAGCAGGTGCCGTATGTTTGCTATTACTTTCAGTGCAGTATATCACAGGAATGGCCACTGCTAACATCGTGAGCACCTAGGCTCCAGCTGAGGATGCCTTAAACTGATCAAGTTACACCTGGCTAAAGAGCTCTTGAAATACTTACTTGTGTAAAATTTGGTCCAGGTGAAACCTGACTTCTTTCTGGTTAAGTTCCTTCTATTACTTATTCACGTGAGAACTGGCTTCATCACCAGGATTGGCACAGATAAAAGACTACAGATCAACTCTTCAAGATGTCCTAACACCCAAGTTGTTCCCAAGTTTTTATTTATTAAATGTTCATCAGAAATGGAAGGTAATATTAAAAATAGTATTGCTTCTATTATTATTTCTGGTTAAGTCATAAATAGATGTAGTAAGTTATTTACATCTCTATTTACAGTGACAGATCACATTCATAATTGTCAAGTTTTCTAATGGATCACCTCCCATCTCAGCACTACCTTTGTGACCACTGCAGGCCTTGTGCCAATAATTAAAGGAGGGCAGCATGTCTTTCAGATGACAACAAATTCTAAGAAGTCACAATAAAGAGCAAAATTAATTTTACATTTATTTCAGTATGATAAAAAAGTGCAGGTGTGTGTATGTGATGTGTGTGTGTGTGTATGTGGTGTGTGTGTGGGTGTGTGTATGTGATGTATGTGTGTGTATGTGGTGTGTGTGTGTGTGTATGTGATGTGTGCATATGTGATGTGTGTGTGTTTGTGTGCGCATGCCTGGCACAGTCCAAGCTCAAGCAGTTCTAAGTGCACGCAAGAACGAATGAACGAGAACCTCACACGCAAGGCGCACGTCAGACTAAGGCTAACAACACCAGAGAAGGTGAGCATGTGCTGTTTCCGACAGGACAGATCATGGTGCACTTCACTTCTCGGTGAATCAGGGCTGAGCTCCCCTTAGAAGGTGGAGGCAGTTACCTACTCGGCCCACATTTAAGAGCCTAAGAGGGCCACTCCCCAGCCTTTCCTCCTTGAGCCCAAGCCTACAGGCTGACGCCTGAAGTCTGACACCTTCACTGGGTGTGAATAGGCGTGCCTGTGGCGATGCTGACACAGACGGGCCAGTGCAGACCTCAGCTACTGCGCATTTCATCCCTGGAAAGAGTTCCATGGTCGCAAACCCACTTTCTGCACACCTCCAGTCATCCTCTATCCTGGGAAATGCTGTGAAGAGTTAGCAGTTAGTATACTTTGGTGTGATGAAGTCTCAGATCTTTTCTCAAGAATTAACTCTGATGACTGACAGAGGGAAATGGGGCGGGGGCTTTGCAAGAAGGGAAAGCAGCACCAAATTCAAGCGCTGGTTACTTTAGAGTTTGGCCTTGTGTGACCCTCACTATGCCATTCCTAGTCCTCTAAGCCTGAGAGTCCTTAGTGCTGTGTTTGGGAAGGACCATCATGGATGGCCGGAGGGCCACTGTTCCTATGTGCACATTCCTTCCCAGGAAGCAAGCACAATTGGGTAGAAAGCAGTGTGGGACAAAAGCAGACACACCTTCAATAACAGAGACCCAAACAAGAATGAAAGGACAGGCAGACTAAGATTTTAGCAGGCATTGAAGAGACAAGAGAAATCCTCAAAGAAGCAACTCACAAAAGGAAATACATACTTTTCTAGATACCTTCTTTGGCCTTGAACTTAATTGTATAAAAAGGAAATTTGGTGAAATTCTCTGATTATCATTGTCGAAGTTCATATCTTCGCAGTATTTCAGCGTCCATTACCTTATTTACTAATCGCTCTGAGAAAGACACCTAACCATATAATCAACTGTCTTACCCACAGTACCCACTAGGAAGAGAAGCCGAGGAGAGTATGTGGGTAAGAAAGGCAGGAGTAGGTCAGAACCTAGGTCTTTTCAGTATCAATCCCAGGCCAGAATTTTTGGCACGTGATCAGAGTAGACTATTCTTCCAAGTCACCTATAATCTAAGGAATCTGGAGATCAAATTTTTGTATCAGTGAGTAATACCTACTAATACCATATCCAGTTATCGATGAATTCTACACTGCTCTTTTTGAAGCATCAAACTTAAGTCCGGGTGCTCACACAGATGCCTGCATCTTCTGATTAAGAGAGCTGTCATGAACACTGAGTTTCCAACCTCCAAGCTTTGACCAGGAGTCACTGCCATGGTTCACTGCAAAACTGTTACCTACCCTCTCTTAACAAAACCAAAAAAGGTACAAATTATCTTTTTTTTTTTTTTCTATCAAAACATATGACCCTAACTACTTTCAACTAAAACAAAAACATGAAATAATTACCAAATGTATGACTCTGTGGCACAGATTGAAGTGCAAAAAAAAAAAAGAATGCCAATTGTCAACATCGATGTCCAATGAGCTGCCTCTTTTATCCATTCAAGTCTCAGCCCCTCCCCTATGTCCAGTGCAAACTTTTAGGTAAAAGCAGCCAGCCATATATTGCTGAGTTAACTCACAGTAGAGCTCCAGCCAGAACAGCCAGGTGCTTTGCTACATTAAATAATAATAATAATAATAATAAAGCCCTGGCTGGTGGCTCAGTGGATAAGGTGCCATCTTGGGAACCCAAAGGTTGCTGGTTCGATTCCCCAGCCAGGGCACATAACCAGGTTGCAAGCCAGGTCTCCAGCCAGGTCCATAGCTGGAGGCAGGTGAAAGGCAACCATGCATTGATGTCTCTCTCCCTTTCTGCCTCTCTTCCTTCTCCTCTCTCTAAAAAATGATAAATAAAATCTTTATAAATAAATAAATAAAATGAAGAGGCCAGAATTTTCATTAGGAGCCAGTTGAGAGATTTTAGATATGTAATAAGCAACTAGAAAATGTACAGATGTAATGTTCTGTATGTTTTTGCAAAAGAAATGTAAAATTTTCTTTATGCAAAAGAAATAATCCATTAGGATAGTTATTTAAAGAAACCTTAAGGAAGATAAGGAAAGAATAAAGGGAAATAATAGTCTAACAAAGTAGCTAACAGCAAATAGCTCCTACCTTCAGATACACTGAAATATAATTATGTTGACTTTCTCTAATATTGAAATATCAAACATTTTTTCACTCAATCTACTTTTTCTTAATTTTAAAGACATACAGTTTAAAAATCTGCTGACCATCTCAAATATTGTTTTGGAATAACTAGTGTGTAAATAAGTACAAACAACAACTTGTTTAACAATAAAAATTATAGTAAGAATTCCCCTTTGATTTTCTTTCCAAGAAATGAATCTTTGATCACTAAATTACTCTGTTCAATAATTGTGAATGTTTAAAATAGAAATACAAAATCCAGCAGATTGTTCAACATTACAATAAAGGAAGCAGTTTAAATTCTCAATGTTCATGAAATTAACGAGAAAATATTTTATAAGGGAAATACATTAATTAGTTTTACATAATAAAGGGCTCAGAATTTATGTGTTTCTTTTTTCTCCATAAATTAGTTTCTAGTGAGAATTGAAGAGATAGGTTAAAAAAAAGCAAGAGGTAGTTCCTTTTTTCCTGGTGGAGAAACATCTATTACAGGGTGGGGCAAAAGGTTTTAATCTTGACAGATATAGCTCAGGGTGTTGGGTTCTGTCCTGCAAACCTCAGGGTCGAAGCTTAGATTCCCAGTCTGGGCACATGCCTGAGCTGTGGCCCAGGTGTCCAGCTGGGGGAGTGTGAGAGGCAACTGATGTTCCTCTGTCACATGAATGTTTCTCTCCCTCTTTCTCCTTCCCTTCTCCTCTCTCTAAAAATAAATAATAAAATCTTTTTTTTTTTTTTTTAAGTTTGCAGTTGTGATTATGTGAAAGTTTACTCTTGTATTATTATTTATTGTTATATTACAAACATACACCTACTTTTTCCCACCCCTGTATGTAGTGCCTGGCTTACAACATTCTAATCTCTAGATAGATGGGGACTTTTTTCCTAATCCTAGATAGACAGATATGTGTACAGCATGTCCATGTGTACATTTGTGTATGCGATAAATTTAAAAGTTTATAAAACACAGCAGCAGAAATGGGGAGAAGTTGCTCAGTGGGTATGGGGTTTCCCTTAGGGGTGATGAAAATGGTCAAACTAGACAAACATGGTGGTTGCTCAGCATTGCGTATGTACCAATCCCCTTCAGTGCTCACTTTATTATTTAAAAAAATAAGATTTTATTCATTATTTTTAGAGAGAGGGGAAGGGAGGGACGAAGACAGGGAGAGACACATCAATGTATGGTCGCCTTTCACCTGCCTCCAGCCACAGACCTGGCTGGAGACCTGGTTTGCAACCTGGGTATGTGCCCTGGCTGGGGATCGAACCAGCAATACTTGGATTCGCAGGTGCTCAATCCACTGAGCCACACCAGCCAGGTGAAGTGTCCACTTTAAAAAGAATTACTTTATGTTATGTGAATTTCATCTCAATTAAAACAAATCAATCCATTGTCGCAGGCCTGCCTGTAATTTATGTGCTGTCCTTCCCTCCAAAATATAAGTGAGGGCCCATCGACAGGAAAAGGGTACTCTAGTAGCAGAGAGGGTGGGCTGTATTTATTTAGCTGCAAGCCCTGTCACCAGTTGCCAGGGGGAAAATTTAGGTACACCGTATAGCTATTGTTAGGTGAGGAGGCTGCCCTTCCATAGAAATCAAAGCTGCTCTCACTAAAGTCACTCATGGTCTCTTTGATAGCAAATTCAATGTTCTCCATTCTACCAAGCAAATGAACTTAATGAGTCTCCCTCATTGTCAACATTATTTAAAGTGACACCACCTCACTGTCTTAAGTAACCTGAACAGCTACAGAAAATGGGCTCTAATGTGCTCTATAGAGCAAGGAGACCATCTTTCAAGTTTTGACTCTATCACTAATTACATTGTTAATTTAACCTCTCGCAATTGTGTGATGTTCTTTTGGAAAATGTAGATTGTAACTTTTACTTCTGCATAGAAATTTGGTGCAAATAAAACCAGACCAAGCACTGAGAAAACACTTTAAAGAAGTATGGACCTTAAAGTATTGAATTTGTTTACATGGTATATTCAGCACCTTAGTTATAATTAAAATATTTTTTTTCTTTTTTAAAAATATTTTATTTATTATTTTTAAAGAGAGGGGAAGGGAGAGAGGCAGAGAGGGAGAGAAACATCAACGTGTGGTTGCCTTTCACCTGCCTCCAGCTACAGAGCTGGCTGGAGACCTGGCTTGCAACCTCGTTATGTGTGCACTGGCTGGGGATCGAACCAGCAACCTTTGGGTTTGCAGGCCGGCACCTTATCCACTGTGCTACCAGCCAGGGCTAAAATATATTTTTGATGGTGATGAGTTCATTTTCTTTAATAGAACATTTATGGACAACCCATTTAGTTCTTTTCTCTAACAAGTACAAACATCAATGTACTATTGGTAAAATATAGACAGGATTATGGATCAAAAGTTTTTGGAAAAAAATGAGCTCAAAAAGTTTTAATTGAACATACTTAATATTCTAAACTTTCTCAGCACTATACTTTAGAAATCTGTAGTATTTATGAATTACACAAGTGTTAGTTCCTAGAAAATACTATAGGCTCCTAATGGCCAACGAGTGTGACTTGGAGTGTATTCAATGCAATTATCTTGCCCACAGCAAGTGCCCCCAAATATTTATTCAACAAACAAGGGAAACAGGGAAAGTACGAGAGGACCAATCCTTTCCTTCACTCACAAAATTTACACAGCAGATTTTTTACCAGGTTGAAATGCCGTACAGAACTATACATGAGGTATCTTTGCTGCAAAAAACTGCCTTCAGCATCATAAACAACTTCTTTGAGGTACTGCCAGTGTTGGTGAACCGCTGGCTGCTACCAGGAAAACGATGTCACATGGAGTGAACGCAGATGTAGAGACACTACGCTGTTACTCCACGATGTCCAGCACTGCGTGTGCAAAATCTCTCAAGAACACTCATCCACCTAGAATTTACGGGTATTTCCGACTTGCTACGTGTGTGGTACCTGTTCCTTAGTTCCCATATCCAAATTTTAAAAATAATGGCTGTTTGAAATGATGACAGTAGGTCTGTGACTTTAATTTTTCAAAAAAGATGGAGAAGTTTAAACAGAAGTCACAAGCAGGTGGAGATCACACATCACGCTCCGCTCCGGGATGTTTTCTACAAGTTCCGCTTGACAGGAACTCAAGAACAGATTAGATTATGAGAAGGAGGCCTAACAGAGAAACAGAACTTTAGCTGCACCCACCACTTGAATAAACAAACAAACTCTCCTTTCTCATCTCTCAATTCCTTCTTTCCTACATGGATCTGTTCAGGCCCCGCTTTATCTGATTGGTGCGTACAGCTTATTCTGTCTCTTGTACGTCTTCTGTCTTGCATTGCTGTCTTCTGTTTTATATTTATGGCCTACTTTCCCAGATATGCTCCAATCGCCTGGGGAGTGTGGGTCTCATTCTTTCCATCACTCTCTCTGTCTGGTAGACGAGATGCTTGATGCTCATTTTCCAGCGATGATGATAATGATGACAGCGATGATGGAAAAGCATCTTGCTGTGTGCCCTTTCTCCATGTCTTTACTTTCCTTCCACCCCCACCACTGCAACGAAATGGCTCATGAGCTCCTAGATGCTGCAGCCCAACACCACTTTACCTCTCAGTGACATCTAACACTGCTATTTCCTCCTTCTAGTCAGATCTTCTTTCCCTGGCTTCAGCGACTGTCTTCCTGAGGTTGGCCTTCCTATCCCTCTGGATGTTTAAATTCAACGATCTCTTGGGCATACCCATTTGGCTCCTCATTGCAGTCATCATAAAATCTAGACTTCCCAGTTGGGTCCACAGGTACTTTAGGATCTAGTCACCGCTTATTTTTTTAGTTTCAACCCTTATGGGTATCCTAATGCACCATGATCTCCAGCCACTCAGAACCATTTCTGGATATTAATAGATGCCATCCTCTTTCTTGATCCAGTTATTACCCTTGTATTTTGTCTGCTTATTTTCCATTCACCCTTGGACCTCATGTCTTTGAGGCCACGTGTGGGAAAGGCATCCGTTCCCACCTTCAGTAGCCTTAGGTGCTTTTAGCCTTAGGCTAAATGTGGTTGCCAACCTCGTGTCCATCTTGTTCAGAGATGTACCCCAGCACCTGACTCATTATAAATCATCAAGCCTCTTACTACTATTTTACAAGTTAGGAAAAGTACATTAAAATGTTTTTGAAGCAAGTATAATAACTCTCTCCTAAATAGAAAAGGTGAAAGCTATACCTTCTCCAGAACTTCAAACTGATCATCAGGTAACGGTGTTTGTCCCAAGAACAGATCCAGGATGCCGTCCAAGTGCAGGTCAATGACTTCCATTCACCTGACGCTCTGTTTCTAGCCTCTAACTTTCCCCGGATTCTGCTCCTGCACTTAAAGCCAGATGCCCAGAACAGGATAATCAAGGAGAAGGAACTTGAGGGCTCCAAGTGCACTTCGACTGTCCCAGGATTTAGAATCTCAGACATTAGCTCTCTTCAGTGCCATGTGGGATAGAAAAAGCAAACTGCCGCCACCCCGACGGGATGCTTATGGAAGGTACCTTTCATCTTCCTGAGGTTTTCACTGGGGGTGGTTTACACTCAGGGTGGTTCACACTCTGACTGAATAGCTAGCATCACCTTCAGGACCCATTTCTTCACAATGATGGTTTTCCTCTGACACATACACATCCCACCAAAGAGGGCCAGGCCCGTGTGACTGCTCCTCTGGGGACAGGATCCATGGTATTTTCTAGGAGTCTGACGTGAACCAGCTGGGTGAGAAAACCCTAAGACCTGCGTTTCCATGAAATGTGATGCTATGTTCGGGCTTCTAATTCAAAGAAACTTAAACTGCAAGTAACCAAGCACAGCAGAGCACACCGAGCGTGGCTGAGGTTTCAGGGTGCAGTAAACCGGGCAGCCAGAGGACTGAGGCTGGTACCAGGCGTGGCGAAGTCAGGCTGGCCTCTGCGTTTGTTCAGTGCCTCACACTATTTTTCAAATGTCATGAGCTCAGCAAAAACCAAAACACATTTCCTCAGCAGTTCTTGGTATTTTTCAGCCCATATGTATTTCGAGGAGTTTAATTCATATGTTTCTGATTTATTTACATGCAAGTCATCAAAATGTTGTTTTCTATGAACTATTTGATGTCCAGGAAGCCTGCTGAGCTTTTCCTTTGAGGTTTTTTTTTTTTTCCCCCTTTCCTTAGGATCAGGAAGCCATGATTTGCAAATAGTATTAAAAAAAAGAAAAAGGGGAAAAAAAAATGCTCATCAGAACCCTCAATATTTTTTCATCCAAGGTTCAAATTTTGTTCAAAAGGTAGATGGCTTATAGTCTGAGCATGATTCTAGAGTTGGAAGATTGCATTTTCCTTTTCCTAATTGACACTGCCCTTCTTGATGTCAGTAATGTCTTCCTTGTGGACATAAAAGTGCATATTTGCAGTGTATGAACAAGAACAGATCCTAGAGAGGTGATGAGCTCTTCGAAGGTTTAGTGACTCTGTAACGTGGTATGGAGGGAGTGGGGCAGGAGCTCTTAGTTTCCAGAGAGGGAAGCTTTCTAGGACAGTACTGAGGAAACCAGCACCATTGTTCAAGCCATTAGAAATTCCACAGCCATTCTCTTTCCTTAATTTCTGAAAGTACCTTTGATTCAAATGTGATATGGTAGTTGTTGGCATACTAAAAAAAAAAACCCACCATAACATAGTTTTATAAATATTTCTCCCCTTATGAGTAACTACAAACTAAAAAAAAATAAACACATACTAGTAATTTCTAGGACTTCCAAGGACAGAATTGGTTGGAGGACCCCTAGATTCAGACCTTTGACATAGTAAGTTTTCTTTTTCTTTAAAAAGATTAAGATACCATATATTAAGCATATGTATACCTTTTTTTCCTTTTAACATCATTGGTGCCCATACTTTAGGGAGACCAACTCAGGTTTTAATAGTAGATTTTCCAAAAATTACATATAAAATAAAAGTTGTCTTTGCCGCAAGCTTTCCTAAATTTCAGTCCAAAAACCAAATAATGCTTGGCCAAAAGCACTTAGCTGGTATCTGACACTATCTCACGTCTCTATAGTGTGTGTCTAAAATTTAAAGCCACATTTCCCATCATCCTTTGTCCTCTGTTGTGGGGACAGATTAGAAATGTTGCTTAATCTGAATAGGAACTGAAAGATTTCTACTTACACCACCTTTCAAAACCGAGATATCTCTGTCCCCCCAAATTCTTCCATTTTCCCATTTTAAAACCAGAAAGGCGTCAGTGTTGAAATGATTCAAAAAGTCTTCTCAAATCTAGTATCTCTTCAGCACAGCTGCTGCTAAGTGACCCAACATGTTCTAAGACAGGCTAACAGCCTATAAACTATTTTGCTATGAGTTCTCGATACTATATATTTCAGTAAAGTAATATATACTTTTTAAAAGTCACTGAATTGGACTCCTCAATATACGACTCTTGGGAAGCAGCTGATGCAGCAGAGCAGCAAACAGAAATGTTAAGTCTCAAGCTGTCACACTGAAGGGTGATTTAAGGTTATAATATGTCCGTTAAATATCAGTCAAATAACTAAATAGCCACTATTAATCTATGTTACTAGAGCAAACCAATTAATCATTGTTATGCATTCAAACAGCTGAGAGGACAGCTTTTATTAAATTGTAGAAAGATTACCAAATAGCAAAATATAATCATTACCAAGATTGTTAAAAAAAATACAAAAGAAACCATTTAGCAAACTAATGTGTATATTATGAGCAGAAAGCTTGGGCAAAGAAAAAAAGTAACCCCAGGCAAATATGTTAAGACAGAGTCAATTACCATTGTAAAAATACAAAGCCCTGGCTGGTGGCTCAGTGGATAAGGAGCTGGCCTGCAAACCCAAAGGTCGCTGGTTCGATCCCCAGCCAGGGCACATAACCAGGTTGTAAGCCAGGTCTCCAGTCAGGTCCTCAGCTGGAGGCAGGTGAAAGGCAACCATACATTGATATCTCTCTTCCTCTCTGCCTCGCTCCCTTCCCCTCTTTCTAAAGACAATAAAATAAAATCTTAAAAAAAAAAGTCAGTTTTCTCTACAGTCTATCATACAGAGATAATATATCTCCACAATTTGAGTCAAGAATTTAAGTGTTTGCTTTTTACTACTTTTCAATAAAGATGATGAAGAATTTGTCAAGTGTTATGATTAGGTGTCAGTAGCTGGTCTTCAGAACTAATCATTTATCTCACATTTTGAAAACCTTTCTGGGAAACATGTTTTTGTTTTTTGGTCCTGATTTGTTTATTTTCCGTTTAAAAGAAGGAAGATGTTAATAGAAACATTCACTCATGAGATTCCACATTATCTTTTGAAACTACACAAATTCCTAATTATGAGGAATATTTGGAAATGTAATAGCTGAAGTGAAAAAGTCAGCCTCATGGGCTACCCATCTGTAGAACAGCTTACAAGACATGTGAATCTGAGAGCATTATAGAAAAATGTTTCTCGGAAAGAAAACATTTTCATGGGGAGCGTTAAAACTGTCTATAATGTTCTTTCCCCCCTCTTCGCCTCTTGGTTCCCCAATAGTAGACCTTTCGTTGGCAAACTCACAGATGCCACCCCTGCTGAGCAGCAGTAATGAGGAGTCTCTCCCTGGGTACCCCCCACCGCCACCAACTCAGGAAGAGAGTCAGTGTGCTTGGCAGAGATGGGTTTCCAACGTGTCCCTTCGGAAGCAGAGACATCCACACCGCGCCGGCCTCTGCTGCACGGCCTGATGTGCAGCAAGGTGCCACCCCGAGAGGCCCTGTCCCTCCGCAGCAGATGCTGACACAAACCCAAAGAGGTGGCCTAGATGAAACACACCCACACAACTCTATTAATCTCTATCATTGCTATTTTTCAGCGTCATTTCAATGTTTAACAACCTGAACTAATAGCCATCTGAAAATATGTCCCGAGCTTCTGGAGGGAACCCATTTGTTTTTTAACTTTAGTAGGATTCCGATCATCCTGACGGACTGACCTGCTCTGAGATTTTAACACAAGGGTGGACAATTTTTTTTTGGTTTGTTTTAATTGAATACCCTTAATGTGGGCCACATGTTTCTGGCGGTGACTTGGAAGCGCAGAGGAGGCAGGGGCCGGGAATGCAAAGTGGTAGGGATTTGGGAAGGGGGCCGCGAGGGAAGGGCTGGCTGATGAAAAGACCAGTTCCACAAGTGAAGCACATTAGCAACCCAGAGTGGAAAGGGCCGGAAGGAAAACCCACCCACCTCACCCCTGCGTTCATTCTATCAACCTGCAATTGCTGCAATCAAAACCATATGTCGGTTCTTCCAGATCTTTCTCACAGGACAAACATGCAGAGGGCCTCAGGCCTGGCGTTGCCATCAAATGGTAATTGATACCATATGAGTCACAAAACAGAAAAGCACATGCAAACAGCAACCGCTCCGACGGCACCCCCACCGCCCCAGCCCCTCCGGGCCCCTTGAGAGGGATGAAATTGCAGGTCTTGCCGGGCCACTAAGTGCACTGTGCACCATGAAAAACAAGTGTATGTGGCTCCAGTAACCACCTGTAAATCAGGGAAAAAGGAGGCTCCACCAGCCAAGAGCTGGTCCCAGGGAACAGGCGAAGGCGAAGGGTCACTCCGGGTTAATACAAGGTCATCGATCACGGGGAAAAATGAGCACAGGTGTGAAGCAGATCACAGGCCTGCGAGCAGGGGCCGGCCTCCGGGGCCGCCGCACATCCGGCCTGGAGAGCGCTCCGCGCTAAGCCACATCTGCCTCCCTTTCCTCCCGCCAGTGCGATAGTGGGAAAGTGGAAACCACTCCCAATTACAAAGCAATTAGAAGAAAAGGGACTCCACTCCCATATCTGCCCGTTGGCTTTTCTGAAGCTCTTTCTGCATCCCATTGTTCTCACAGAAGGGAAAAAAAAAATCCAGAAAACCCACTGAGCTGGAGGTCCTGGCAATTTCGGGCGGAATGAATGGAAGGCAGCAGGTAAAATCGAAGTCCGTCTCCTGTTTCCACTGGCACTGACAGAACAAGCAGCACCCGGCTCTCGCCTCTGCATGTATATATTTTCTTATTAACTCGATCGGGCAGAAATTTGCAGAGATTTGTTTGGATTTAGAAGTCACAACAGAATGTCAGTTTTCCAAACCAAGGCTCATTCTGTGGTGAAATGTGCAGCTCGGGACCCAACCATTCACCGCACACAGCCAGCTATTTGTTCCAAGTCCTCCAGCAGCCGCTTCTGAACAAACAGCTAACTTATTCTAAACACACGCACCGCGTCTAATTTTTCTGCCTTCTGCCTATCCCATTATATGTGATATTTTAGTCTTATAGATCTTATAAAGTTTAAATATTTTCCAGATGGGACCAGGGAGTACAAAACCCTGTAAACATTCTAAGTTATAAAAAAGATCCAACTGAATACTTAAAACAGAAGAGGAAGATGGTAAAACCTTTTGCAAGCAGTAACCTTGTGAGCGAGCTAACACTGCAAACGGTATACAGGGGGGCAAATATTGACTGTTTTGCTTCTCCCAAATTCTCAAGAATGACTGACTCACCCTCACTTAGGTCCTGTTTATACCTTTTCTACTGAAAAGACCCTCCGCCTCAAAGATGACTTAAGCTCAATTTACAATTCAATACATCTCAATGGCAAGAAAGAAAGCGAATGAAAATGTCATTGTTCCAGAGGGAAAATCAGTAAGGTCCAGCCATTCCATCCCTTTGCCCAGATTCTCAGCAGTTGTCTTGCTAAAAGTGCAGCCATAAAAGCCCTGAATCAGTGGCATTTCCTGAGGCTCCTCAGCCTAGAGGCGACCCAGGAACATCGATAAGGACACTGAGCCCCGATCCCAGAGCAAAGGAAGTTGAGTACAGGAAGGGGTAGAGTCACACGTGCAGCAGATGAAACGCGAGTTTCTGTGGCCGGCAGGGCAAGAAAGAAGTAGGGCAAGTGCATGGCAGCACCGCAAGCCAAAGCAGCACAGGGGCCAGAAAGGTGTCAGAGCAGGCAGGCTCGGGACAGCCACTCTGGGGAGGCTCTGACCTTACCTCTGCTTTCCCTCCGTGGTCCAGTCAACATAACCCTGTATCTGAGCGTCTGCATTGTTTAAATTTCATCCTGTGCTGTTGTTTGCTGATTGGCCAGACATGGCTGACAGCATCAGAACTGCAGTCTGACAGACAAGGAGCAAGCAGGACCACAGCACAGAATTCATAATAGGAGGGAGAGAGGGAACTTCACGCTGGATATATGAAACTCAGCCCCACAGATGCGTGCAGCAGGCCGGGGCTCGCCTCGGGTGGGAGGGCCTAGCAGGAGACTGGGAGGGGAGCCTGCGAGAGGGGAGGTGGGAGAGGCCCGGCCACCCAAATGACCACACGCCAGCGTCCCCCAGGCGGCCCTGCATCTGGCCCACGTTTACCAGTGGCCCGTGTGCCACTCCCAGATGCTGTTACCTTCTAGAGGAGAGGACGCCTCTCTTCCTGCGCTCCCTCCTCACAGAACCAAAGTGGGTGTTTCCGGTTTGGGATACTGGACTTGTCCTCTCATTTATTTCGTTTTTGAAATTTTTGACATTTTCCAGGGGCTACAGAAGCTACTACAGAGGCTAGTTGACAAAAGCATCCCATCCCAATCTTTGCTGCGGAAAATCCCATTTCATGGAATTCTTGAACTAGTTGACCGCAGAGCAAGGCAAAAATGGAGAGAGAAAGACAAAGGTTGGAGGTGTCTGGAAATGGTTAGTGACTTTGTTGGAGATAGAATGGAACAAAGAGGAAGGAATGAAAATAGGTTGCAAGTGGAAAAAGAGAGGTAACACCATCACTGAGTGACTCATATGTCTTCATTCTGACCCAAGTGGTGATTTCTCTCACGGCCTGCAGAAGCCACTGAAAGAAACAGTGGCTGGCTACACATGTCACCCTCTGCTCTCCCCATCTTGTGCCCCATGTTCACACACACACACACACTTACTCCTGGCTCCAGTCTACTGACCAACAGGGACAGTTGTGCTCCCAGTGTTCATGCACACACATGCATACACATGCATACACATGCACACACACACCTGGCCCTGAGCCTACTGGCCAACAGATACAACTGAATTTATCCACTAGAAATGTAGAATCCCTTTCCCTCGTGAACACTCACATTCAAGGTTCTCACCTCCAATGAAGGATCAATTTGCACATTTGCCTTCATGTCCCCACTACCCAGAATCATGACTGCAGAATATTAGAATATCCAAGCAGAATTCTCAGTGAAGAACATCACTTGCAAATTTCCTCTTTCCCAGCATTATCTGGTAGCAGAATTTTGAAGAAGGTATCATGCCTTCACTATTAATTATAGAATAAGAAAAGATGTATGGTAAAATGAGGATAACAGAGCAATAAAAAAAAAAAGATGAAGAAAAGGACAGGAAATCAAGGATAAAATAAGATCCCGAGAGATCAGGTTATTATAGCTAACCAGGTTAAATAAACAGAAACAGGTAACATGCTTTAGCTGAGGGGAAGGAAAAGGTTAACACAACAAGAAAATCAAGACTTAATAAAAATTAATCCTTGAAAATCACCGTCACTGATCTAACAACAATTTATAATAATAAAATGTCAGGACAGGGTAAAAATCAATCCATCTGGCTCAAAATAAAGTAACAATTCCATCATGATCTTTACTCCCCCAAAAAGAAAAGAAAAATCTCATCTCCTCCTTTCATTTGAAAACACTAGTTATATGGAATAAATTTTTGAAATAAAGCTAGAGAGATGTATCACTGGAATTTGAACAGGCAAGAATAGGTGGTTGGCATAAAGGAATTTTATATGAAAATAAGATCAACAAAGCAGAAAGAGAAATAAATGTAAGTCAAACTAGATGGGCAGGAGCAACCCAGGCAGAAAGAGGTATCCAGAGGGACTGGATTTCATTCAAAGAAAAAAAATATGCTACGAATAAAACACACTAGCCAAATAAACCCAAATAATTGAATGAGAAGACACGAATAAGAATACAATAATGTGACATGAGGGCTACGAGTTATAAAGATGTGAGATCCAACAGAAAATGGGAAAACACAACATTATTGGTCAAAAGGATAAAGAAAGTGCCTTAGGCTTTGTAGAATTATAAATACAATTTTTGCTACAGGTATAGCACTTAAAAAGCGTTAATGGGCTGTGAAGGCTCTATGAAGACAATTTTTTGCAATTTTGAACCCACTTTCTAAGTTTAACAAATTTCCTTAATTTCCAGGAGCTGTTTGCAATTACAGGAGACAATAAAAACATTATATAAGGGCCTTAATTTTTACACAATTCCTTGCGAGAAATGAACCTAAGCAGTGCAAATGATTCTTCTGTAGCACATTTTATCATCCCAGGTACCTGTTCTCTTAAAGTGCCTTGTCCAAGACCAACCCATACCTATGAACTTCACTCAAAACTCTATAGCTACCCTGCAATGCAGGCACTAGGTCTGTCAGAGATCAGTCAGGAAAATGTCATTCGAGAAGACAGCATTTCTAGCCTCAGTCTTTAGGCTCTGAGGAGCCTTTTATGCTTCTGAGCTGGTTTTTACATCAGCAGAGAAGAAAGTCAGTTTCACTGATAAACCAATAATTGCGTATTTGGTGGAAAAGTCTTCAGTTCCGTAAAGCGGGAAGGGGCGACCGCAGTTTCAGGTGCTGGGACACAATGGAAACAAGGAGGAAAGAGAATGTTTGCTTTCTATGTCAGCTGAGATGTCAGTACCCATTAATAAATCTATCTGCTGGATCTACTCTTATTCATGTGGGACATCACCAAGTTAAAGTAAAATAAATTATCTTTAATTAAATGGAATTGTTGTCTTCCTCCCGCTCTCATCCCCAATGATTACATCCTAATCAGCCCTTTAGGGAGAAGGCAGGGGAGAATGCTGAAAGGCACACTGACTAGAAACAATTTCTCTTTCTGTCAAGTGATGAAATTTTTATTTGAATTACTGTTTATAACTATAATTTTGGGATACAAGAAATAAAAACAGCAGACATGTTGGCGTTTATGGGGAGAAGATGCTACATGGTCAGTTCCAAAATTTCCTTTTTTAACTCTGTGAACATTTCAGAACTCAGAGAAGCCACTGTAGGCTAGAATTATTTATTTAAACCTAATCTATCACTTTTATTTCCAGCACAAAAGTGCCAGTTTTAATTAATATGTGAAAATGTACAGCTATGGTATTTTTAGGATGTTAGGCTTTCGAAAACTGAGATTACTGAATAGTATCAATTTATGCTTCCATAAAGGCATACATTAAATATTTTAAATATGAAGACATGCAACTGTATAAAGGAAGGGAACTGATCTGCTCCCAAATACAGGTAGAGCAAAAGTAGGTTAACAAAAGTTGTTGGTATGCTAAACAGTTTATTGTTGTATTATTATTTATTAATTCTTGTGTTATTTCCCTTAGGAGGAACTGTCAACCTTCCTTTGGCCTGCCCTGTGATTCTCTCTGCCCCAGTGCCCGTTCTTTCTGTTAATGATACTGAGATTCTAAGCAAAGCAATGCGTTTTAACCTAGTGATCTAAATGGAGGATACTCCATCATCACTTCTCACATTGATGCAATAGTGTTCTGAAAAAAAAAAAATGGTGAAATCAACAAGTAAATTAAGTAATATCTCACCGCCACCCCAAAGGCCCAGAGGTGAAACACAATCCCAAGGGTAATAAAGAATGAATTTAGAACTAATTGGGTTAAATCTCTGTATATATGTTGTAATGATGCCTGGCCCTCTTTCTGCCAACACCCAGCAGGTTTTTTTTGTTTATTTGTTTGTTTCATTTTTTTATTATTACTGTAAACTTTGTGAGGGCAGAGGGTTTTCTTTTTGCCTTCTATATAACAATGAAATTAACCACTGGCATTGGGAAATTTATCTTCCGTTTAGAATAAATAGGTGAGGGTATTGACTATTTTCTGACTATTTAGTGTTACTTTTAAAAACGTACTTTTTTCAGGGTGTAGTACTGTTTTCACTTAGCATGCCTTTGAGTTGCCGCCTACAGAAGTAAAAAGAAAAAAAGAAACCACAGCTACACAAGCCTGCTGACTTTCTTATAAAAGAACCAGTTTTAAACTTGTTTATACTACTGATTCCAAATGAATTCAAGATGGTGGATAGTTAAAGAAAGAGAACTCATGCCAGGGAGTTTGATCAAAGAACTTCAATTCAGCAATGTTCAGTTTTAATTGACCACTAATTAAGCTACATTAGTCCAAGAAAGGTCTGTATCACTTTTAGTAATAAAGAAAAGAATTAATTTAACCCTGTGTCAGTCAGCTTTAGTAAGTTCACCTGAAAGCAACTTCTCCAACGACAAGCATGAAAGAGGTGTCTAGTGTTAAATGCCAAACTGGGCTACAGAGTTGAGAGACGACCAGAGACTCAGTTTTCAAGCGCGTTCGTTACTTCGCTCATGATGTCACCTCGCAGGTATAATTATCTTCATTACAGATACAAAGATGTCAGCTTTCCTCCCTGGGTTGTAAAGGGTTGCTTTAAAATTGGATTCGAAACATGGCATCATACCAGCCACAGTTTTAACTTCCCTGTATTCTAGACAAAAATAGAGTGGATTTGCAAAATCATGAGAATTTTCAAAGGCTTGGAACTCTCCTTCTGGGAAAAGTGAGTTGAAGATTGGGGAGAAAAAGCACAGTGGCAATCACACCACCGAACAAGCTCATTATAATTAGGAACCATGAAAAGTCCAGGTTCCTAATTGAAATAATTTCCTTCTAATAATCTGTTTGTCAATTTTCCCCCTTTCTCATGCACTGGCCAGCAAAGTGTTATGCCCACAATTCTGCTGAAAAATTTCAGGAAGGAAGGAAGTCATAAGACAGCAAAACCCTGTTTCAAGATTTAGCATCAAAATGCAAGACATAGGAATCCACTGCTTTTACAGGTGAGTGTTTATGACTTTTCCAGTCCTTCCCATTGTTCAGAGGTGGCTGCCCTATTGCAAAGTCCTGATGGCAGATGTCAAAAAGGAAAATATGTTTACATTTTAGAAATAAACCCAATGTCAATGGTACACTGGTTTCTATTTTACAGCAATACCCTAGCCTTCAATGCCTGCATGAACAGCACTGAATCTGATAGCGCGCAATGCCACAGGGCCACACTCTTTAAAGGGAGTATCTCTGTGGCCTCAACACACACTATATTTTGTCTTAATGATTTTTGGCAACCAGCGACTGCATTTTCCACAATAGAATTTAATGAATAACATTTTTTTACTTTCTGCCAGTACTCATTAAAATGCACTTGTTTGTGAAATGCAATAGCTGAGCTATATGAAACCAAAATATTAATGCAAATTGGCATTTCTAAGTTTAAAGCAGTATTTGCATAACAGGAACTAAACATGGTACAAGCTAAAAGAGTGCACAGAACACAAATGCCTCTTCACACCATAATTATTACCCAGAGAAATGATGGTGCGCGTATACCATTAGAAGTCCAAGGAGGAAGCATGTGCCAGGGCTGTAGGCTCCTTGTGCTCCCCATAAGAGGATGACGGCAAAATTCTGCAAGCATCATACCTATTTAACTAGTCTAAGTCCATGGTACAAATGCACTCATTCCCTGAGCTGAACAATATCCCAGGGCTGGCTAATTCAGCCACTGCTATCCACAGATACTATTAAAAACTAACTGATACCATTTTGAGTGTGCACAAATGAATGAAAATGGTCATCAGCGCCATCAATATTCACCAGGCACAAAACTACAACTCAAATCATATATAAAAGATACATGTATTTTTTATTCATTTATCCATTCTACCAACAATGGGGACATTAGTGGTAGGAGGAATCCTGAGAAACATGACATTAAAAAAGTTTCCGCACTGGCTGGTGTGGCTCAGCGGATAGGCAGCAGTCTGCAAACCCAAGGGTCACTCTTTCGATTCCCCAGTCAAGGCACATAACTGGGTCTCCAGCCAGGTCTGTAGCATGAGGCAGGTGAAAGGTGACCATACACTGATGCTTCTTTCCCTTTCTTCCTCCCTCCCTGCCCTTCTCTCTGAAAACAATGAATAAAATCCTTAAAAAATATTTTCCATACTTCTTGATTCATTCAATAAATATCATTTGAACATCTGCATATTGTTCTGTTAACCTTTGAGGGGAACATGGAGGATAAATTTTGTTTCCTAAATGCTTAAAAGCTTATTGGAAATGTGAAAAATTTCAAAGTAATGCAATCATGGTAGAAACTAAATAAGCACTAAGACAAAGATGTACAGACTTTCTCATTTATTAAGAGGTATTTGGATCATGGGAATAAATGTGCATTATTTCTCTCTTTTTTTCCCCACCCCCATCCCCTGTATTATTTCTCTTTTAGTGAAGTACTACTTTATACTAGGACAGTCTGAGCAAAGGCATGAGCTCTGTAAATTCTGCCCAGGCCTTAGGGACCATCTCCCTCAAGGGACTTGCCTAACTGCAGGCACTGGTGTGGGCATGGGTAGTAAGAATGCGACTCGTTCATGGGGCTGCATAAACATTTCTTGGTTGTCCACAATAGGCCACGAAGTATGTCAAGACGCACTGAGAAAGTTCTCTCATGGCACATCTCAGTGCCTGATTCAGAGAAGATGATTCTGGGTCTTCCCTGTGGTCAAAGGGCTATCTCATTTGAAAAGATTTCCTACATCAAGCTTTCTTTCAATTTAACAAAACAAAAAGGTAAACACACCTGAGATGAAGTATTCACTAAAATGCTAGACAGCACTGCTGACTTTAAAGCTATAAAAATTGAACAGTATATTGAAATACACGGCAGAAGTGACTCTAGTTCTGTTATAATCCACCAGATCTTGCACAACTGATTTAGTCCCATAATGCTTCCGTTTTCCAGATCAGCGCTGTCCACTGGATCAAGGATGCAAATGCTGGGTATCCATGCTGTCCAATGCAGTAACCACTCACCACATGTGACTACTATGCACACAGTGCAAGTGAGGAACTAAATTTAAGAAGTTTTTATTTTAATTAATTTACATTCAACTGTTAATAGCTACATGTGGCCACTGCAGTACACAGCCCAAGCCTGGGGAATGGGCAGGCTGCATTTGGACCACTCCTCTCACCAGGGTGCAGTAAGAATTAAATTAGGAGGTGTTTGAAAGAACTGAGGCTTGAAAATATATTTCTATGAACACTGATTATTATTACAATGAAATATTTACCGCCAGATTTATGTGTTATAAATCACTTTCCTAATAATTAAAGAACGCTACAATAGGATTGATTTAAGCTTTGCAAATGACAGTCCCACACACACAAGCATCTTGCAGCACATTCCAAAAACAACATGTAAGCAAGTTATTGTTCTAAAATTGTTCTAAAATTATTCCAAGTATGATAATGGGACATATGGAATACAAGAGAATTCTTGAGAGTTTAACAGATAATCAATGACTGATCAAAACTAAACCAAGGTCAATGCTTCCTCAAAGTGCTTTGACTTAAAGTAAATTTGCAATTAAAAAACGTTACCACCCTGGCTGGTGGCACAGTGGATAAGGCGCCGGCCTGCGAACCTGAAGGTCGCTAGTTCAATTCTCCAGCCAGGGCACATAACCAGGTTGCAAGCCAGGTCTCCAGCCAGGTCTATAGCTGGAGGCAGGTGAAAGGCAACCACACATTGATGCCTCTCTCCTTCTCTGCCTACCCCTCTCTGTAAAAATAATAAATAAAATCTTTTTTAAAAATTACCATCTCACTGAAAAAGAAATACTCAATGAAATTATCATCAAAAATGGTCACCTTTATTACTTGTCTGGTGTGTGCACGTGTGCGTGTGCACACGCAGTTTTTCTTCTTAGTTGCTCACTTTGAGTATAGAGAGCCCTATACAATTAAACGTGAAAAAGTAAAAGTAAATCTGAGGGCAATCTTCTAATATGGCTTCAGTTGGGAGGAGCATGGCAAAGCCCAAAGGCCTCAATGTGATTTTAGTAGAACTGTGCAGAACCAAGCTGGTCAGGGAAGCAGGAGGGTGGCTCAGTACAGACTCTGAGAATACTTGCAGGATGAAGCTGACATATTACAGCCAATGGGCTACACAGTAAACAAAAGCATACCTGGACCCCAAAGATACACTGCAAATCAGAGCTACCACTTCCGTGCCCAGCTGCCATCTCTAATCTGATCAGATCTTGGAGAACCTTGCATGGCATGAGAAGAAAACTGAGGAGTGGTACTAGTTATTGTCAGACTTGACAGCTCTCTTCAAACCTTGGCATCAAAGAAATGGAGTGTGCTTCTAAAGTTGGCAGGTGAAGGACCTATCACCAGATCCTGCCACCTTCCTCCATCGGGGTGCTAGGGAAGACAACTGAGGTTCCAAAATTGCTTTCAAATCACTGCCAAGTACTATCCAATGTTGATGGGAAGCACAGCAGAGTCTGGATGAGAGATTCCCAGTTGTGGGTGGAGAAAGAGTTAGAAAGAGCCTTTAATGTTGGTTTTAATCTTGAATCTTTTCTTGGTGTAGAGAATATATTTAATGATGATGCAAACCATGTCCTTAATATCAAAACAGCTTAATCTAATTAGTGTTTATGTTCATTTATTTCCCTTTTCCCTCTTTATGTCTTACAGGAAAAAAAAATAATGCTAATAAAGTTTTCCTTTTAGAACGATACTGATAAACCAATAATTACAGTGGGGGAGAGTTCAAGATATTTTCAAAGGTAAGATACCAATATGTATTTATGGTATGGAGAAACGTACATTACTGACTCAACATATTCCAAGAACTGCTTTAAAGCCATTCCGCTTGGTTTGCAAATAGTGCACTACATGGACAACAGTTCAACTAAAATCTCGCATTTTCATGGTAAATGGTGGAAATACCTGGACGACACCACAGTGTCGTACAACTGGAGAGGTAAGTTGCGAGAGGGAGAGGAAAACCTGTTTCAGGGAGAGAAAGGGAGGGAAGGGAGGCAGGTGGCTATCATTTGTATCCATAGGGAGGCTCACTATGCCTGGGATTAAGTACTGAGGTCCAGATGCATTTCTTTCTCGTTCTTTCTTCCTTTCTTTCTTTCTTTCTTTTTTAAGATTTTATTTATTATTTTTCAGAGAGAGGATAAGGGAGAGAGGGAGAGAGGGAGAGAGACATCAATGTATGGTTGCTTTTCACCTGCCTCCAGCTACGGACCTGGCTGGAGACCTGGCTTGCAACCTGGCTATGTGCCCTGGCTGGGGAATCCAACCAGCAACCTTTGGATTTGCAGGCAGGTGCCTTATCCACTGTGCCACCAGCCTGGGCCAGATGCACTTCTTCTAAAGCAGGACTTTTCAACCCCAGCACCAGTGAGGGGCAGCCTGTGTGCTTTGGGATGATGAGCAGCATCTCTGGCCTCTACCTACTAGATGCCGGTGGCCAACTCTCACCCTACTCCTGCAGCTGTGGCAACCCAAAACTTTATAGATACTGCAGTTTGTACCCCCTGGTGGGAGAGGGGAGCACCACTGTTCTAATGAATTAAGTACGTAAGGTGAGTATGCCAGAGACAAATATTCACTGTGATTTCTGAAATCTTTACGTAAACAATGCCCATCTCTGGGAGTATCTTCCTTCTGCCAAGCAAGAAAATATCCATTTATACTCACAGTCACTTAGTACCTGACACTTTGACCTTGGGATCTTATGGTACCTAACGGTCTTCCTTTGCAACTTTGAAATTGGTAATCTCTGTTTGTTCTGGAAATTTTGGAACTCCCTCTATCATATGTGATGGAAAATGTTTACTATCTTCAACGAACTCATTTTAAACTATATTCAATAATCAAAATACTATATTGCATGTAAACTGTTGATGAATAAACAAGTTTTGAGTAATAAATAATTGGCATTATCTATACCTGTCTAGTTGTGCAGTCTATCCATCTCTCCTGCCTACCCATCCATACTTCCTCGGATCCAGCCACACATTTATCATCATAAAATCTGTCATGCTTTCAATTCTGATTGAGTTACACATGTAAAAAGCTCAGGTCCAGCCTAAGAGTTTAATCTACATAGCTCCCTATTGGTGATGCATCTGTGAAGGCCCTGTTATCTATAAATAATTTCACACCAGGCCAGCTTTATTTTCTATACTACATCATGTACCTGCAGATGTAAAACTATCTCAATATGGAAATGCGACTAAGTTTTGTTACATAGGTGATACTGCCAGACAGGTAACGTACTGCCACATTCAAGACTCCTGAGAAGGTCAACATCAAAACAGATCCACCTCATGTAGGAACCACCATCTAATTCTCACAGAGGTTCGAGTTAACTGGATCTGAAAAGTGAACATTAAAAATGTATTAAAGCTTCCAAAAACAAATGCTAGCCTACAACCACTTAGGCATAATCTGTTTCACATTTTTCATCTGTTTTTCTTTTTTTCATCATCTAAAAATGATGGCGGAAAAGAGCCATAAAACCAAAACTTCCCCCGCAAGGAACTATTTAGCACGGCTTTGCATTTCTCAATGTCAAACCTGAGAGGTAAAAAAGTTTCGGGGTTAGGCTATCACAGTGATTCACAGAAGTCATCTTTCTTGGGGTTAATGAAGTGACTGAATCCTAAAGGTTTTATTAGCAAAACGGAGGCTATTAAGTTGGGCCAAGAGGATCCCTTACTACATGAGTTCTTTAAAAGGTGAAGGCATTTAACGGTCGTGCACCTATTTCCAGGAGTTTTCAGTCTCTCCCTGGAAGCATCCAAGAGGTGAACTGCACGTTGCAACCTCTGGGAAGTGGGGTGACCAGATTCACATCAACATATATCATTTTACAGTGAGCTTATTTAAGTTTTTAATATGGCACAGGTCTTTTTCTCAGGTGTTAATAGGGAAATCAATTTTAAGTCCCAACAGCTGTGATCATTTTAAATATCACAGCTGTCATGAGTTGAAAATAACCAATTTGAGCATACACATTTCTGCTGCAAACTTAACAAAATGAAAATAGGATGGAACTTTATCTTTTACTCCCTCTGGAGCTGAATGTTTAATACAATAGTACAGTAATAATTTATTGGCTTTAAAATAAAATCCGGCTCCCATATCTTTGCTGGTCCAGTCAACAGATGGCTTGTAAGAATAGAAACGAACATCATCTTAAAGATATACTCCTATGGAGCTAACTGTGGAACATGTTTAATTATGGAAATAGTATTAACTCTGGAAAGACAGAGTTAAATAGTTGATATCAAAATTGAGAATTCATTTATGTAAACATTTAGCTGTGAAGCCAGGGGGGAGATTAAGTGGGATCCATGCTACACGTTAAGTGTTATTAAAGTGTAGGAATTTCAATTATTACACAGGACAAAATCTAAACTCATATGAACAGTGTTAAGTAGCATCTTCCGGGGAATAATGGCATTTGAACCACTTTGCAGACTCAAGTCTATCCATTTGATGGGATGGAATAAAGATACTCCTCTCCCCCTCTCAACCCACATCTATTGCCATTACATTTTGAAGAATTTAATAACATTCTTAAAGAATCTTTAAAATAAAGGCAGAAAGGAAGAGAGCGTTACTTATTCTATTGACTGCAGACAATTTAGGTTCCCCTGTGTGAAGTTCCTGGTAGACAAGGAACACCCCCAAATTCTAGAAGTATCTTAAGTAATCATGGTCACTATATGACAGACAGAAGCAGGGCTCAAATTTTTGAAAAAACAAACAAAAAAAAAACAAACTGCATGATTAAGGCCTGGAGGAAATAAACTAAAGAAAAAAAAAGCACAATTCCAAACCAAAGCACTGGCAATGTTATACAACTTACACATAGTGTTTCAAACATTTACTGAGAGTCCACCCCCCTCCCAGCCCATACATACATAACCAGAAATGACAAACCTACAGTGTGCTCCTCCTAGATCTGCAATCCTATCTCAATTCATTTGCTAGGCCCCTCTTCCTCCCTTATTTGCTTTCTCTCACGGATTCAAAGGGTAGAAATGAAAGTGGATGCTGTTTGTTCCTAAACAACTTCTAGTAAAAAGCTGGGCCCCCCTTCCACCCTGGAAGGCCTGGTGAAGGAAGCAGGTACAGCACTCTCCCTCCCCTATTATTTGCATATTAATTTCAAAGCTGTGTGACAAACACTGTCGTCTTTTAATCATATCAACACACAAAAAGGCACTACAAAGTGAAACTACACTTGTTAAACATTTATCCCAACCCCCATGCCACACAAAGGGAGCCTAAGAAAACAGCATCTACCCTGAGCCTGGGCCCCCACTTCTCAATTGGAATAACAGGTGCAGAAATAATAATGTGCTGGGCAATCAACTTTTTTCCCTCTGATTTGTCAGTTTAGCTTAATAATGCCATTAGGAATGTAAACATTTCTGCAATTTATATTTAAAAGTCAATAAAATAATGGGGTACAGAATTTATCCTTTTTAATTTTTTAAGTAATACATTTGATTATTTTAATCACGTCAGTACTTAACTGGATGGGGTTTAAATATGCATGAAACATCAATTTAATTTGTTTTATTCGTTAGAAAAGCTATTGAGTGATACAGCATTATTCTCCTTAAAAAAAAAAAAAAAAAGCCCACATTCTGGGAGAAAGGGAGTATAGACACTTCCGCATTTTGCTTCCTTGCCTGGAGATGAAATTCCGGTGCCTTCCAAAGGGCTTTTGTTATCACGCTTTTCAAATGGGAACCCAGGAGGTGAGAAACCAAGCCACACTCGCAAGAGGGATAACAAAAATGAGAAGTGTTTCCATACCCTGGATCAACTTTCTTGGGGCTACAAGGCATAGGACTGCGGTTGGTAAATGCATCAGCTATTTTTAAAATGGTGAGAGTTTCCCCCAACATAGCAATTCCCACATGAACAAGGATCATTATTGGTGCAGTCATTCGGTACTCTATAATTCTCACCCTTGGGTTTGCGGAGGTGAAAAAGCCAAAGCAAGTGTTGGCCTCCACTCTTCACATCCCCTGTTCATTTTCGGGTCGGCCACAACGCAAGCAGCTGGAATTCCACTCTCCCCACTCTGTCCCACCAATTACCTCAGTGCACCCTCTCTTGAGGAGTATAATTTGGTGTCTAGGAAAGTCCAGCCCTCCAAGTCTCTGGGGATGCCTGCATTTTTTTTTTTTTTTTTGGCAGAGAATAAAATTAAACCAACATCTCCGTTACTCCCATTCCTGATGTCTCAGGTATTTTAAATCCCTCTTTATCCCAGTGTGGGGTGGACCGCCTCTCAACAGTACTCTCTCCACAATGTCCCTTTTAAGTCACTGAACAAAATGCCCTGATTGGCATGTACAGATTTCTTCCAGAAATAAGGAAGAACTTGCAGGAAACTCTATGGACTTGAAGCAACATGGAATTTAAGGACAAAAATATCAGAAATGCTCATTTTTAAAATTTCGATCAGAATATGGTATTTGTGACATAAATACGTTTATTAATGAAAGGCTGCAGTATAATGCCATGAATCTTTAGCATTACAAAAAGAAGTCTCCCAAAGTTTGAGTTTTTAAGCATTAAACCAGTAACTTCAACCTTAAGAATTATTCTTTAGAAAGATAAACTGGTTCTGCTTAGTAAAATACAATGCCACCTATATGCCTAAGATGATAGGATAATAGGCCAAATGGTTTATTATGATTCTAAAATGTTAAGAACCCTCCAATGAGGGAGCTTCCCTGAAAAATTCCATGCAAAACTTTTTTTCAGATCACTTCATACTTCAAAATGTAGTTACTTTATAGCAGAATCTCTTTCATATTTGTCACTATTCATCTGTGTTTCCCTAGTACACAGGTAACTGCTTTTTTTTTTTTTAGGGCTCATTTGATTTCCTGAATAGATTATAAATATTGTATGAATTCACAAGGCTCCAAATATTGTATTTTTTTTTTTGTAACCAATACTGTTGACCACAATAACTTTGTCCTATGTCATCTTAAACTAGTAGGGGCTAATCCAAACCCAAGCAAGTATATACAAACTCTTAAAGACTAAGTTCTCAAAGTACCTTAAAATTACACTGACTATAAAAAGTGAGCTTTGTTGTAACTCAAATAATATTGAAGAAAAATGTGGGAAAAACTTGGTAATCTTTTGTGTGTCTGTCCTGAACTTCTCAGTTCCAAGAGATGTATATTTAGGGTTGATATGCACAGCAAGCATGTCTCTAGTATGTCTCTATTTTCTTCTTAAGATAAAGGTTAAATGTGAATTCTAACAACTTTCAAAATTGCCACCACCTAAAATATATATATTTTCACTGAATAAGAAATTAAGGATTAAAAAAAAAAAAAGAACGTCCTGAGGCAGATTGCTGACCCTGGGCAAGATCTAGCTGCTTATTAAAAAAAAGTAACACTAAAGCACTTCTTTCCCCTCAGAAGTTTTACCCTGGCTTGGAAACATGCTCACATAACGTTCATCATCATGAAATATGACATTGTCTAAAATCCAGCTATGATAAAAGCTATTTAAAAATATGTCATAAGGAAGAAATCATTAATTCGCAAGCCTCTCTGGTGGTACTGAAATTTTAGGGAAAACCAAACAAAAACAAATAGGGAGTGTAATGCAAACCACATTTATAGTGGGACAGGAAACAAACAATTCTTCGGCACAATTTCCTGTGGATCATTTGGAAAGGTATTTAAAGACTGCACCAGCTATTAGCTCGTTTTTCCTGGCGACTTTTCTCCCCAGCCCTCTTTCCCCTGTTCTAAAGTCCTTCTTCCTAATTCTTCTTGCAACAATGCCAGGGCCTAGCGCTATAAGGATGCTTATCAATTATCAACACTACATTCAAAATGTTCAGACATACCAGAAATTAGGGATTAAATGAAATTAACCAAATATGTAACTGATCCCTATTTTCTTCCTAAGAAATGAGCCCCAGAGAAATGTTCAAACTGGCATCTGTGAATCTCATGCAGGGATTTTGGAAATTCAATCAGGGGCAGAGGAGAGCAAGATGAAGCCACAATATCAAGATTAAGCCTCTGGTGAATTTTTACCAGCTTCAACCTAAGGAACAAAATCAACATAATTTTGTTTCAAGCAATCAAGCACAGGGGGAAAAAATAAAATTTTCACTGTTATTTTGAAATGAATAAATTAAAATGCTTTATGTATCACCAATACCAAAAAGTAAGCACATTTAAAGGAAGGTTTTCCTATGTTTTTTTTTCCTTCGATGTTTTCTTTTCTTGAATCAGTGGGGGATTAAAAAATTATACTCGTTTGTGATCCAAACATTTTTGTGATAGCAGCTAAACAAGTTTTTAAAAGTAATGCATTTATAGCAGCTACTTTCATTTATAATCATGGTTCTGCAAATAGGCAGTACATGTGAAATAGCTTTAAAAATACTAAATGCTATTTGCATAGCTGATATACTACTGAAAACTTGAAAACCCATGGCTACCTGCATGAGGCTCCCCGAACCAACTGTGAGGTTTGCAAAGAATGTACTGGAAAATATGATTTACTGGTATTATTTAAATATTAAGCTTTGTATGTTAGCACTTCCTGTGGTCTATGAAAACATGGCTAAACGCTACAGATCCTGATTTTTAGCTTTAAAAAATTTTGGAGGCTGCCTGAAATTCTCTCTCATTCGTAGGAAAACTTTCTTTTAAGGAAATACCCCCCCAACTGTGAGATTTTGATATTAAAATGTTCCTTTTTTTCCTTCATCTTAAGCAGGAATCACGAAATTGTTTCATTTTTTTGACCCTGATATCAGAAATAATGCACATCTATTTCTATCTCTAAACTTTCTGGAGTTGAAAAGCTGCATAATATGACCAATAGTCAGAATATAAACATGGAAAGCTCATTACCATTTACTTTCTGAGATTTGATGACTTGACAAATAACTATTTCAAAACAACTAGTTTGAAACATGGTTTGAAGCTTGTTAGTATAAAGCAAAAAGAGCAATTACAATAATTATAGGTTTCTCTATACGGTTTAACACATGCACACGCTGGCGAGAGCTGAGGATGTGATCTTAAATTACCATTAGGAGGAAATTTCCCCTCTTTTGTTTTCAATTTCATTTGCCATAATTTTATTTTTCGTGGAATTGCTTTATTTTTATGTATGTGAAATTTGACCAAATAATTACTTATTTTAATGCTTAGTCAATGAGTAAGGAGATGTAGGCAGTTACAAAAACCAAAATTTAGAGCTGGAACTATACTTAAGAGTGGACCAGGTAATGCCTGATACTGTCCATCGCCTGAATGAGGACAGACACAGCGGCACAGCGAATAGAAGGTGAGACTGCTAACACTTAGAAGAAACTGTACTGATCTTCTCTACAAAATTCCTCCTTCCCATAGTTAGGAAGCAATGCTTTTAAATTCTGTATTTATCTGAGAACGGGATTCATTTGTATTTAAACCTCTAATCCTCAGAGAAAAAAGAAAATTACAGAATCTATTTGCTCAAGTTCATTAAACTCTCACCTGAGAGAAAAGCTGATTTTTAAAAAAATACATTCTGTTTTATATCCAGTATTTAATCCTTGACAGCTCTAGTGTGATGATTTTGTAGGATTTGGCTTCATGAAGTCCACACTTCAGGACAGGTCCAGTATTTCAGAGAGAAGAAAACAATTTGTTGTGGGATATGGTTAGGTAAACACTTCATACTTAAGGTAATGGAAAATTCATTTTCCTTTGTCATAAAATATCATTTGTTATCCTATTTTTCTTGTGAGGAAGTTAGAGGAAAACTGATTTTACAAATCTTATAGCTGCCAGTTCAAAAGGAAAAAACCATAATTGTTGTAATGCTGAATTATAGTCTTCCCATAACCTGAAATCACAGTGTTTTGAAATGATATTACATTTGTCTTCTTTTGTTTATTCAGAAAACCTGCTTCCTCTGGCCTCTCTCAGTTCAGAGAGTTCAAACTGAATTTAAACAAGTAATTGACTTGTCACTGGGGGAAAAAGGCGGAATTCAGCGCTGTGTTGTCTTCAGAGGGAAGCCTGTGTAACATAAATGGCTGATCACACGTAACGCCAACAATTTGGGTTAAAACACACACTGGTCATAAGCGCACATGCACACGGAAAGGCGTAGATGCTCAAACCCAACACGACAAATGAAACCCCCAAAATGTAAAGTCTCTTCGATAGGCATTTTGAACAATTAGCGTATGGCATACACAATCTCCACAAGATGTCTGGCACCAAATCAAAGCCGCTGAATGCAGAATTAGAGCCAGTACAATACACACTGTAGAATCAACAAAAATCTGCTTCTCCCGGGTATGTATGGAGAAAGGCATATTTAAAAATGGTATAGAATTGGCCGC